>OY755215.1:21393269-21795769 GCA_963576765.1 Draba incana
CCAAAGACAAACAACGCGGGTACAAGGCCGCTATCATCACTGTCTAGGTCGACCGATGGAGGCGGGGGAGCAGAAATAGGTTCTTCAACCACAACAAGTTGGCCGGAGACGCCATGCATGAAGTGGAGGACCACCGCGAGGAGAGCCGTGAAGCAACAAAGTAGCTGGAAGTAGAAAGCCATGTGAAGTTGTTTTGAGTCTTTTTAACCGAAAAAAAGTTGTGTGAGTTTGTAGGGTTTAATGTTTTGGTGAAGGAAAATAGACGAATTTGTCAGATTTATAGAGAGAAGGAGAGAGGGGTTTGGTGAAGAGTAATTAATGTGTCTACCCGTCTTCTACTACACAGTAATAACATCATGCAGTGGCAAACCAACATAGACATATACTAGGTCAATTCACCTACCCTTTTTTTTTAGTATTAAATTCATTGCTACAACTTGGTTAATTTATCTTTTAAACTTGGTTAAATTTTCCGTTTTGTAGTTTAATTTATGTTTTGAACCATGGATGATAAATATTTCAAGCCCATCATATTCCTTTTAAAATCAAACGTGGCCCATTTTTATAAAACCCTTTTATTTTCTGTTTTAAAATTAGAAACAAAGTTAAACGTACAATATAATTTTTTTCTTTAACTAAAATTAGAAAAGTATTTAAAAATCTCAGCCAGACATAAATGATCCACCCAATGACCAGTACAATACAATATAATCTTTTTTCCTAAAACAATGTACACGGCCTCCCATACAAAACCTCATAAGGAGTTATCCCAATATAAACCTAAAAGCTGTTATTATACGCAAACTCAGCCAGACATAAGTGATCCACCCAATGACCATCCCAATCCAGAACACACATTCTTAGCAAATCCTCTAGTGTCTGAATCGTCTTCTCAGACTGTCCATCCGTCTACAGATGATAAGCTGTACTCATGTGTACCTTAGTGCCCATCTCTGCCTGAAATGCTCTCCAAAACTCAGACGTGAACTTAGGATCTCTGTCTGACACAATGCTAGCTGGCACACCATGCAACCTCACAATCTCCTTCACATACTTCTTAGCCAAAACCGCTGCATCAGTATTTTTAATGGCCAGAAAATGTGTGAACTTAGTCAGATGATCCACAATCACCCAAATTGCATATGAGGTCCGAGAAACTGGCAATCCTACCATGAAATCCATCATGATCATATCCCACTTCCACTCCGGAATGGGTAAACTCAGCAACAATCCAGTCAAAACCTGATACTCAGTCTTCACTAACTGGTAAGTACCGCAGGCTACGACCCAATTAGCCACATCTCTCTTCATGACCCAGTGATAATATCGTTTCATATCACGATACATCTTATTCGCTCCCGGATGAATCGAGAACTTGCTCGCATGAGCCGCACTCAGAATCTCCTGCCTCAATGACTCATCCTTAGGCACACAAACTCGCCCATGCACAAGAATTGTCCCATTCGCAGAGACCTTATACTCAGAAGCAACAACTCTAGAAGCATCGATCAAACCCCTGATCACTTTCTTGAGCCACTTGAATCCTACTCAGAAGATCTGCCTGATATGCAGCCTCCAAACCCAAAGGCTCTTGCAAAATAACACATAAATGCAAGGTGCTAATCTCGATCACCAATGCCTCAACAACCTGCTCCTAAGCCGAATCAACTCCCCGTTGACTCAGAGAATCTGCCACCAGGTTAGACTTACCCGGATGGTACACAATATCTAGATCATAATCTGCCAACAACTCTACCCAATACCTCTGCCTCAAATTCAACAATGGCAGAGTAAAGATATGTTGTAGATTCTTTTGATCCATAAAAATCTGCACTCTCCTGCCATAAAGATAAGACCTTCAAATCTTCAAGATGAACACTACTGCACCCAACTCCAGATCATGCACAAGATAATTGTGCTCGCTTCTCCTCAATTGCCTCGAAGCATACACAATCACCTTGCCATCCTACATCAGTTTACATCAGTACACAACCCAAACAACTGATGCGATTCAAAATTAGATGCAAAAGAGTTTTAAAATTTATAAACCCTAATCTGCAAGTGCACAATTGACAATTGTAGTACTTAGGGGTCGATCCACGGGAGACTATGTTGTTACGCTACAAATCTATATGATATAGAATAAGCTAAGAGAAAATATATTTGGTTTTGGGGTTTTATGATAAACGAAACACGCAAGATAAAAGGAATCAAAAGAACTTATGCAACATAAACTACACCGGTTTTTAAAGAGATGAAACTAATGTTCTAGAACTCAAATCATTAAGTTAGATTCTTTCCACTTTTGTGGCTTCGAAACCTATAACTTCTACCCTATTAGACTCAACTTTCGATGGTTATTACAAGGTGAAATTATGCAGTAAGATTGAGATTCCATTGCTCACTAAACTCCTTAACTAAACTTTTTATTGTTAAGATGCCTAGCCTATCAAATACTAGATTCGGCGGTATAAAAGCTTTTGGAATCTATACCAACCTAAAATCGCTCACTAGGTATGATAACCTTAGGGTCTCCATTCTCCACCATTAAATAATTTATGATCTCCTTTAACATATCCTCAGCAATCTTAGGTCTACCAATTAGAGGATCCAAACCCACACTCGATACAAAAGATCAGATTCAGAGAGAATCTTGAGAGGTGATAGCAACTTCTAAACTTCAGCTTTAGCTCTTCTCTCCACACTAGCTTCTTGTCTTTTTTTCACCAGCAAATGACAATTTTCCTTATCATGAGTTAACCTTTTGCCTTCGTAACATCTCTTATGTATCCTCTCATAATTATAAAGCACATTGACCTTCTCCTTACCACGAATTGTAATTTGTTTTGACCTCTATAGAGGTTTAGATACATCAAATATGATCTTGACCCTAGTATAATCTTGGTTTTCCGCTTTAGTCAAATCAAAGGCCACTTCTTCAACCTTACTAGTAAACTCCCCTAACTATGAAATTGTTGCAACCGTGTTATGTTTAACAAGGATTATCCTAATCCTTACCCAAAGAAAGATGAATTGAAGATAGTCTGGAGGAGGACATTCAACCTACTGTTCAAAAGCTAGCGTACATTTTCGTTATACGTGTGAACCCTTTTTCCATAATCTCCTCTAAATAATGTTTAGATTTAAAGAATATTGAAATCGATCTCTTGAGAGAGTTATCCCCCTCACTCTCTTAGCTTTCATCCAATTCCGCAACATATCACGAATCAGGTTCGCCATTTTCACTCCATCATGATTGAGAACTCTCCCAATGATGTTATTAATGTTTTCACCAGCTGAAAAAAACTCCGGCAAGTCAAGCAGTATCGCCGGAGTTTCTTCTTCTTCTTCTTCTTCTTCTTCTTCTTCTTCTTCTTCTTCTTCTTCTTCTTCTTCTAATCTCATATAAACAATCGCTCTATCAATTTCCTTCGTTTTTGCGCACCTTTACAACAACTAAAGAAAAAAATCCGCTGAAAAACACTCTTCACTCAAGAATTTTAAACTCAAGAACCAAGATTTCGACCCAGAAAAAAGCCAAACCCCTAGATCCCTAAATTGTTTTCCCGAAAAAAGATTTAAAAAAAAACATTTCATCGCTTGAATTATCCTTTATTCCTCTTGTTTGTTATCCAATACCCAATTAGAAATAAGAACAAACAGTTTTATTCCAAAAGAGAGTCTTAAGCGAAATACGATTTTGAAATTATTCACACATGTCTATAAAATCATTTTACATTATACTATTATTAAAAGAGGCGGAGGCAGTAAGGGGAGAAGGGGGTCAGCTGACCCTACTAATTTTTAAAATATATGTTTTATCTATATACAATTTTATAATGACCCTATCACCAAAATCTTTAATCTAAAAATTAAAGGATATGTTTAGTTTGTATTTGGGCTCAAGACAACACTTGGACTCTAATTAAAATTAAGGTCCAACTAAAATTATACATTGTTTACCTAATTAACAATATTAGTTTTTTAATTTGATTTTGGCAAAAATAAACAAACCCTTCGTCTCTTCCTCTTCTAATCTTCCTGTTCGACAAGTAACCAAAATTCTCTAAGTTTCAGTTCTCAAATCTCAAATCTTAATTGATTTTCAAAGTGAAATTCAGGTTAGGATTCTTTGTTTTAATATACTTTGCTTTAGTTGTTTCAACTCTGAAATCATAAACTATATAGGATTTCTATGAATTTAGATACCATTATGTTTTGATTTGTCGGTGTTTGCTTTTGATTTATAATTTTACTTTCATTCTTCAGATAATCAATGGAACGATTTTTGAAAAGAAAAGCTCCATCAATATATATCGATTTAGATGATTTGTCGTATGATCCCGGTGAGAGAAAAAGAATATTGGAATACCATCCTAAGATAAGAGACGAGGAAAGACGCAAATATTTGACTAAATGACCTTGCCAACCTCGTAGTCATAATTTTAAGCAACGGGAATAGGAAATACATTAAGGCGATTTAATCGTGATTGGTTTGATAAGATTGATTGGGTGGAAAACAGTGAGAAAAAAAGGTTTATTGTTTATGTTATTACTTATTCAGAAATCACAGCAAAAACAAAAGTGGAAATTTATAAACAATATTTTAGTTTTACTTTTTTTTTGTGACCCCATTAACAAAAAATTCTAGCTCCGCCACTAATTACTAACAATAAATTTTAGATCAGTAGAAGTGTCTAAATTGAAAGGTATGATTAGAAATACGTATAGTGTTCAATTAGTGAAAGATTTAAAAGTGCTTAATCATTTTAAATAAATTCACTTTCATTTACGAACAATGAATTTACTGAGCTCATTCTACGAAAATTTGGTAAATAAAAGTTGACTGAAAGGGGAAGTTAACTAGGAAGAAGCATTTTAATCACAGTAGTATAAAAAAATATACTCCCTCTGTTTTTATTTGTTTGATTTTCTAGAGTTTTCACAAATATTAAGAAAACACATTAATGGTTCATTATAAATGTCTTATTTTTTGAAAAAAAACAATTTTCAATAACTTTAAACCAATAGTAATCTAATAAAGTCAATAAATATGTCTTGAAATCTACAATTCACCATTATACTTTCATTAAAAATGCATTAAAAAAGTGAAAAATCAATCTTTTAAAAATATTTTTTTTTCCTAAAAAATCAATTAAAAGAGAACGGAGGGAGCAATTATATTCTCAATGACATTTAAGCTTTCAAAGTCAGACAAACGTGAAGACCAATTATGTCGAAGAAGAGAGCAGAAAAAGCAACAAATAACTGAATAAGTCTCTTCTATTACCAAAGATGATTATAGGTTTTAGCATCTTGATGTATTAATTTTAGGGTTGACCTTAATGCTTTGACTTCTCAGATTGTGTAATAAAGGATAAAAACCCTGGGATCCTATAAATGGCAGTCTTCTTTAGCCAGGAGATGGTAGTCCAATCGTATGTTAGACATTTAAAAACTTTTGTGTTTCCACATCTGTAAATTTGTTCATGACATTTAAGTTTTGGAATCTAATAAAAAAAACATTAAAATTTGACTTGAAATTCTATTTTTCCCAGACTCTATTGTGTTATCGTATTTGCCGACGTTAAAAGTTTTATCATAATATATTTGACCATCTCCAACAATGGTTTTTAAGAAAGTTTCTATAAATATATTTAAAAAATAAAATATAATATTGTATGAGTTTCTTATTATTGGAAGGTTGTTAATGAAAGTATCTTATCAAATATAAAATTAACTTTTCTAATATAGTTTAATTAAATAATTAAATTTTAAATAAAAAGCAAAATTCAACCAACCATAATTTGACATTTGTGAATTGAGTTTCTTAAATTCTAATTTTAGCAACTTTTTCTCTTCTCTCTAAGTTTCTTAAAATCTATTAATTTTTTAGTGTAATAATCCCACTAAGAACCTCCAATAACCATGCTCTTAACCCACCATTTAAAGTTTATTAAACAAGATATTTTAGAACTTTCTCTTTCTATTTCTAAAAACTCTATAATTATTTATTAATATATCTTATACTAATATTATATTTAATGTTTATAACTTTTCTTAATAACCATTGTTGGAGATGGTCAATGTAAATATAAAACAAAAAAAAGAAACAATTTAATTATGAGTATTCTCAATTAAACCCAAAACCAAACAAATCCATAATTCAAAACATATATGTATAGAAAGGTAGAAAGAGTTTAAGCACACACCACACTTCGTAGTAATTTCATGTTCACACCAACAAATTAAAGAAAAGAGGGCGAAAATACAGATAGATTTTCAACTGCCTAGGAAAGTTCCACGGGCTTTATTATAATTATGTGTGATTTAACAACACTAATTATACTTACCAAGATTATTTAAATTCGTAAGACATAGTCTTCAAATATCCTATGGTCTAGAACTGAAATATTTCACTTGGCATGGTTAGAGGATAAGAATAGTTAGTCTCCACAGCTGCGAAGGTAGCATCTAAAATGCTATTGTTGTTCTCCTCTATCTGCATTAGTTTAACAACACAACAACAAAACAAATCATTAGACAATATTTTAGAAAAGTACGTAGTCAAAAGATCATTCGAATAGCGTGACTAATCTTTAAGATACATTTGGATATAATTCTAATGACAGATCTCCAATTTCATAAAATATGCTATGATGAGAATGTTATGGTAATTTTAAAATTACCTTCTCGAGGAGATACTTATTTGCGTTTTTGAGGACTCCTTCCTTCATACGCAAAAAGAACCGTTAAACACTGACATGTAACTGTTTTATTCGGTACTTATAAACCAAAATCCTAACTCATATTTATTGTTATGAAGCTTAATATACAATGATGTTTATGCTTACCTTGTTCCTTAAGGACTGAATTTCTTGAAGCATAATCTCCATCTAAATATTTTTACATATAAATTTTGTACCATCAATATTTATACTCACTTTCAATATAACATATTTATTGTTTACATATGTATATCATGTATATAGTTACCTTAGCGGAGCGGATCTGAGAAATCCAATACTCAAGATGCTTCTCAAGCAAAAGAAGTTCTTCAAGATTCATTGCCCCATCTCCTCCTCCAAACATATACCTGAATCCATTTTATTATAACTTCAAATAAATAGACAATTTTTTTTTCCAATATAATCCTTTATTTATCTTTTTTCTAACTCCTTTAAATGATGTCCTTTTTTAATATAATCTATTATTTTTATAAATGATGTCCATGTATATAGACAACTTAGTTAGGAGATAGTATGTAAATAATTCATAGAGATACCTTATTCCTTTCTGAAGCATCTCAATCTCTTGCTTAAGCACGTTGATTTCATCTTTTGGATCCTGGAAAATCAACTTATGTTTCAATGTTTCTGTTATTTGCAATAATGCTTTAAAGGTGATGTTAAAAAATTGAAGATATTGAGTTCCAATTAGTGATTATGTCCGTACATCAATATAATAATACGCAGATAGTTTAGGGGAACCTTTTTAAGTGAGTAGGGCAACTTTTATGAAAAGTCTATGCTGATTATAAACCATAGTACAATTCATTCGAAATACAATGTGATTGAACAATTGTAGATTAAAATATTTTAAAGTTTAATATATATAGGGTATATTGTTGTCTCTAAGCATCTTTTACTTTAACAGTAATTAATTTGACTTGCTATGTTTTTACTTTATATTTCCAATGTTCCACAATACTACTGGTAGTATCTAATAGCATTTCCAACCCCACTCTAAATCCCACTCTAAAAGGAAGTTTAGAGTAAAATCATAATCACCAACCCAACTCTAAATCTAACTTTAAAATAGAGTAATTACCCATTTTACTCTACATGTAAAGTAATCTCATTTCTCAGTCTATTCTAGAGTTAAATTTTTTTATTTATAAAAAAGTCATTTAACTTTTTACTCATTTTATTTTTACACCTAAAAAATATTATTAAATTTTTTTTTTTGTTATTGATTCTTTAATTTTTGATAAAATGATTAAAGGCTCTTTCACAAAATTACAAAATGATAATCAAAATTCATATTAAAAAAACATTTACCCAACACAATTAAAATGCAACAAGATATTTCAAATACGATGAAATTTATTAATGAAAAATAATGAAATTAAGATAAATAACATAAATTAAATATTATAACTAATGATTTAATGATTTAAATCATCATAATATTTTCCAAAATATAATTAATGACTTAATAATTTAAATCATCAAAATATTATTTCAATTAAAATAATATTATGATTTTAGTGAATTCTTGTTAATTATAATATAGTTGGGTAAAATGTGTAATTTTGATAAATTAAGGACTAAAGTGAAAAATAATATACAGAAAATATTTTTTTTAAAGTGAAAAATAGAATAATGGGTTGGAGAAAACTATTATTTTAAAATAGAATTAGAATGAAAAATAAAATAATGGATTGAAAATGGTCTAAGTAGACAAATTAATAATTCGGAGAATTGAAGAGAGCTAGGTGCATTGAATGTTTACTTCACTAACTATTTCATGTAGAATCGGAATCAGGTGCTTTACCTAACTTGCTGAGTATTTTAATTTCAAATCAATAAACAGCGTCCAACCGAGTTTCGCTTTGCATGTCAACAAGTGTTGCCATTTTGCATATCAAAATAATACTTATATTATATGGAAAAAAAAGGAACTAACTTACCCCTACAAAAGCAAAATAGAAAGAACTGATAAACATATCAAAACATATACTAGATATTGAGCAGCAACTTATTTTAATCAAACCGTAAAATGTCAAAACATATCTTAGACATTGAGCATCAACTAATTTTAATCAAACAGCAAATTAAATATCACTAAAAAAATATTCAACAATATCAATCCCAAAGGTCAAAGATATTTTTTCGATATAAGTAAATAACTTATTAACGAAAACGGAAGAGGAGCTACGTACAAGATTTGGAGGTTGAAGTTGTTCTTGAGCAGTAAAAGTAGCAGAAGAAGAACCACGACCACCACCAGTACACTTCATGTACTTATCAATCATTCCCTCCATTGTTCTGAATTTAAATCAAATTCCCATATGTATAAATTATCGGTTAATAACACATAAACACAAATGCAAATTCATGAAATGAAATATATATTATATACCCTTTAGTAGCGAGCTCAAAGAGCTTTCCCTGAGGAGAGAAGATCACAACACCGATCTCCGCGTCGCATAGCACAGAGAGCTCCTTAGCCTTCTTGAGAAGACCGCTTCTCCTCTTACAAAACGTCACTTGTCTGTGAACCGGGTTCTCGATCCTCTTGAGCTGAATCTTTCCACGAGCCATCTCTATTAGATATATGATTTAACGTCTGGGTTTGTGTTAAAATTTTTATATGGATTTGAAGTTAGAATGTGGAACAACCTCCCACTAGTTTGAACTAGCTTCGAGGTTACCCACTTACTGTTTGGTTTCTCTTTTTACTTGGGAGAAAACTTTGAAGTTATGACCAAACTCATGCCACCTTCTTCTCGTTATATATAATCTTCATTATCAGATTCTCCCACTCACTTCTCTGCTTCTTAAAGCAACTTTTGTTTTCCACATCAGCCTTCTTTTATATATTTATATATAGGTGTGTGGTTATATATTTTTATGTTTAGTGTGCATTCATACGAAGTATATAACTAAAGCATTGTTTGTTATTTTATGGGTTTATGTTGAAGTAGCCATTCCTCCTCTAGCTTGTATAATTTAATTCCTAGGTTATGTTTGATTGATTGATCTTACATCCGATGTGACATATGACCTGACAAGCACTATAGTTGTTATTACCATACCAAATTTATTCACAATCCAATAAGTTACATTTTAAATCCACTTTTCTTAATAGGTTATATATATGTTAGTTATTATATTATGTAAAAATTGTAGAAGTTATCTCAGCTCAATAATGTAAGTTATGATCTTATTATGTATTTGTGGTAGCTATGAACTATCTAGGTTTTTTTTTTTTTGATGAGG
The DNA here is from genome assembly GCA_963576765.1 of Draba incana. NCBI lineage: Eukaryota > Viridiplantae > Streptophyta > Magnoliopsida > Brassicales > Brassicaceae > Draba > Draba incana. The sequence continues at coordinate 21,403,274 of OY755215.1, forward strand.
CTCATGAGAAAAGAAAATTCAACTATCACTACAGCTGCACAATTTTGAATTTTAATCATTTGTGCTTTGCAAATAACTGTTTTAGGGATGATCAGCCGATGATGTCCTTCGAAATTTTAAAGCTCCTTTTTTTTAGTGAATGTAAATATTTTATTCAATCAATAACGTATTTACAATAAATGTTACACTACACTAGAAATAGATTAAAAGAAAGCTTTTGAATCCCAAATGTGGGAAAAGAACGTAAAAAGACTCCCTAGAGAGCTTAAGAGGCAAACCATTCCATAGTGGAAATTTTTACTGTTCAACACTGCAAGCATCTCCATTTCCGTAGTAGTTCATTTATACTTTCAAAATGATGCATCAAAATGGTTAATTTTTTTTTGATTAAAAAAAAAAAAAAACAAGTTCTATGTGTGGTGCCTTAGTTATAGCTTTAGGGCACAATGACTTATTCCAAGACAGAAGGTGGCTTACAACTTTGCAATTGCAAAGTCTCAAATCGGAAGACAACAGTTGCAACTTCAAACTCTTTTGTTTTTTCTTCCTTTTGGTTTTATTTGGATAACTTGGTGCACATGTGAAATCGTACGTAACAACTTCTAGACCTTAAAAACCAGCTATATGAATTCTTAGCTAGTAACCAAGCTCTCGAAACTAAGAAATTTGGCTTACGATTGGGATTTAAGGCTGGAAGTGGGAACTGCTACAGATTTTAAGCTGATAATTGGCCTCCATATAAAAATATCTTCTCAAGTGACGAGTAATTCCAAGATGCCTATGGATGTGATCTATAGGTTAATGGATTTCGGAGAACTTTTCCTAATAGATTAGAATATCATGTTATTATTTAATCGTTTGTTTCTACCCTCAATCTTACTAATGATGAAGATTCATATTGTTGTGAATCATGCCAAGAAAACAAATGCCGTTGAGGTGAATACCTTTTTTATGGTTTATCATTGATTGTGTGAATAATAATGGGAAAATTGGCTTCTATATCTTGAAACTTATTAAAAATTTACAATTTGTACCAAATATTTCAACATTTGAATACCCCTAACTAATCTTTACAAATTAATTATATTTAATTTTTATGATATGATTTAATTTTTAAAATTGTGAACAAAATTAAATTATAATTTTAAAACTACTAATTTGGATATATTTTATAAATAGAATAATTACGAATTTATAATTGTAATTAATTATGTAGTTTACATTTTTAATTAATTTAGATAATAATAAGTCAAATAGATGAACATAAAAAATTAAGTCAGTGGTTTAGACAAGTCAACAAAGTAAAAAATCAACCAACAAATCTATAAATCGACTGTTTGAAATAAATCGTTGAACAAAAAAAATTAAGTCGACGAACTCAACAAACTATGTCAATAGTTTAAATAAGTCGACAATATAAAAAATCAATCAAATCAAATGTAAGTCGACAGTTTATAATAAGTCAACAAAGTAGAAAATTAAGTCGACAAAAATTGAAAATAAGTTGATGGTTAAATAAGTCGATAGAGTAAAAAATCAAGCAAAAAAAATATAAGTCAACAGTTGAAAATAAGTCGACAAAATTATAAATTAAGTCGACTGATATAAAAAAAATAAGTCAATTGTTCAATAAATCGACTGAGTAAAAAATCAAACAAACGAAATATAAGTCAACAATTAAAAATAAGACAACGGACTTGAAAACTAAGTCAACGAAGCTAAAAAAAATAAATCAGCGGTTAAATAAATCGACAAAGTAAAAAATCAACTAATAAAATATAAGTCAACTTTGTAAAATAAGTCTAATGTTATTTTTTTTAATTTTAATTTTAGCTTTTATACAATGACTAATTATCTAAATATTTTTTAATAAATTAAAACTAAATACGAAATTTAATTTTCATTTTAAGTTCATTAATATTTAATTATTTTACATTGATATACTAATTTAAAACATATATAAGGGTATTTACGTACTTTTAAATATAAAAAAATATAGTTTTCCAACTTCTATAAAATTAAGTGTAGTTTTCAAATTTCCATTCAATTTTAGGTTAATATCAAAAAACCCCAATAATAATTTACAAACATTTGAGCACCTCCAACGCTTAGATACTCATTGAGTTTATCAAATATACTATAATAATAATAATATCAAAGATTAATTATTTATTTAAATTTTAATTTATAAAAAATGAAAAAAACGAATCATTTAACAGAGCGTGAGAGGTGAAAACCATATTTTCTTCTCTCTTCTACTTTTTATTACTTTTTTTTAATTGGCTAGAAACCTAATAAAAAACTAACGTTGGAGGTGCTCTAAGACCCCTATATTTATGTAAACTCCAAAACTCGATACAACTAGAAATAGGAAATGTATAATATTTTTATTGCTAAGATATATCGTCTCGGGGACTCATAGCATTCCACTTACTAATGAATGCTTCCTTTTGCAGTTCACTTCAGATTTAAAGTCATCAGAAATAACATAAATGGCATACTGGAGATGCAAATCATTTCAAGTTTAGCACGAGTGAGATCTACTATCTGTTATAACTTGAAAACCTTAATGTCAATGGAAAAACAAAATTTAATGGAATTAGTGTGATTAATGTGATCACTTATGATCTGACCATTGATGATGCTTGTATACTATCGAAAAGTTCGCTTTTATTTTCTCTTTAATTGCTCCTTTAGTTGGCCTATATAGCAACCAATTGACCACAAATGAAACTTCCTTCGAAAAAGATGTTGGTATTACAATCTCAGTAATGCAAAACCTCTCTAGTTCGATAACTCATCGCTTCCAACGTACTTGTTTCTTTATTTGATTTTTTTCTTATTACCACCTGGGATTCTTAACCCAATTTTAACCACTAAAGCACAATTAAGTGATGGTCATTAAGCATAATTGGGCAATATTTAATGAGTGCATCATGTGCATCCCATCGTGGTGGAGAACCAATGACCTGTCCATGTTAGATTCCAATGCACCTTTTTTATGTGTATTTATTTATTGAGGTAATAGTATTTTTTATTGATTGATTAAGGTAATTGTTTTTCCATTTGTAAATGTTTTTAGCCATCTTGCTTTGCCCTTTGTTTACGTGACAAACTCCTGAATCTTATTCTGTTTAATTTCAAACTCCCTTTTTTTTTTTTTTTTTTTTTTTTTTTTAAGCTTTCAAACTCACTTTTTCTTCGTGGAATACGGAATTATTTTCTTTTTATATGAAGAGAAAATGCATCAATTTATATTTTATATAAAAGCAGTTATTCTTTCAAAGAGAAACTTACAGACTAGACGTCTAAGCCGGACCTCAAGATAGAAAAAGATCGCAAACTCATACTTGGTCAGCTTGACTTAGGGTCGACTATACGTCTAATTGATATTCACAAATAAATTAGTATAATTTGAATGATGGAACTTTTTTTCTAATGTGATTTAATTTTCAAACCCAATGTTGTAAACATATCATTTTTCTTCTCTTTTATCTTACTATAAATTGGGAATGTGCCTTAATTGACAACAACAATGATTTAACAAAAATCTATAATTATATATGGTGACGATCACCACCATTCCGCCCGCACTGAATAGTTCCAAAAATCTATACTTATATATATGTATCTAACCAAAATCTATATTTATACATATATACATATATATTTTTGTTACTATTTGTCCCGCACCGTACCTTTCCCGCCCCGTACTGCACTGTCTCCATTCGAAGCCTTAATTGAGGAACACATATCTTAAGGCAAACCAGCATATTTTTAAATACCCCAAATTATTCGTAATATTTTTATAAAATTTTAAGCTATAAATTATAGTGAGAAGCCATGAAGAGAAGGTTTACAAAGCCTTCATGTTTATATGAGCATTCAGATTGATAAATGTGGTGTCTGAACACATATCACATAATAGGTCCGAAAGATTAGGTTCCACAACTCAATACTCACCTTAATTTGTATAGTTTGCAGGGCCGGCGTTGGACAAGTGCAGGTGGTGCAAATGCCCGGGGCCCACAATTTTTTTTCTGTTTTTCTTTGTATTTTTTGGCCCAATTTTTTTAAAACTTTGTAAAAAGAGCCAAAATTACTTTTAATCAATTATACACCCTATAATTTGCATGATATTTTTTCTATATGACACATGGCCCACAAATTTAATAAGCCGTCCTGATAGTTAGGTATGCACTATAGAATGATTATACAATTGCAGTACAAACCCTAGCTTGAATCAGGGGCACAAATTATTTCAGTACTCCCAATTAGAAACTCTATCTAATCTCAAATATTTTTTTTAAGAGTTATTATGACAAATCTATTTATAAGAGAGATAGAGGGGGTACGTGTCTCTCTATGAGGAGGTGATGAATTGATGGGTAAAGTTAAAGTAAGAAAGAAGGAAGTAAAATAAAGAATCTTTGTCAAATCAAAATGCATCAAACATGCAAGACTCAGAAAGTGTGTGATCGATCTGTTGCTTCTTTAATTTTCCTCGCATCTTTACGCTCATTGGCTCTCAAGATCGTATCTATGATTGACACTTGGTTTGCTTTTCTTTGTCTTGTAGGGCAGAAAGCTTTTTTTGATTCTCCACTCCTTTTAATTTTATTTATTTACATGTATATTATTTAATTATCCTAATGTATGCTTTTAATTAATCTATGAAGCTTATGTACATTGCGATCTGCGATAGTGGTTTTCTTGAGATATCTTTAATATATGCATTAGTATATTATGGGATAATCTAAGGAGTATTGTTAGACATTCGAACCAATAATTTCTTGGAATATATGGATCTAGTAATAAAATAACCATTTTTTGTTGGTTTTAAATCATTTAAGTTTTACATGGAACTCCAACCTGCAACTACCATCATTAAAAAAAACCTCTTATAAACAATTTCCGGTTTAGAGCAGCATAAATCGTCGACAAAAAAAAAGAGCAGCATAAATCAGTGACTCATTTATTTTTTCTCTTGTTCATGTTCAAAACTTGAGTTTTATATTGGGTTAATTTGTAAAATAGCAAATAATTTTTTTTAATTAAATAACTAACAAAAAGTTGTTAAGGTGGCAAATATATGATCAATAGATTTTGAGTTTTTGGTTACTTACATAGGTTAATCTTTTTTCTTTGTTATTGAACAAATTAACCCTTTTATCTTTTTGAAATTTTTTCTAAACACTACATTTTGAAGTTTTGTTTCCAAAACTACCATCAATTTCCAAAACTTCCACATATACCATTGATTTTCAAAAGTTCCACATATACCACTAACACAAAAGTGATTTTCAAGGGTTTAGAATTTAAATTTTTGAATATGAGCTTACTATTCCAAAATTAGCGTATAGTTTTAAGGGGTATGGTATAGTTTTAGGATTTAGGGTTTGGTTTTGAATATTCAAATTTACTTTTAATTTTGTAATATTTAAGGAACTTTTGAAAATTTGTGGTAGCTTTGGAAACAAAACTTGAAAATGTGGTATTTTTTAGAAGGAAAAATGATTCTTAGCTACACGAAGTATTGGCTAATATGTTGCAAACCATCCGAAGTATAGAAATGTCTTCTAAACTACACAAACTATTATGTAACACATGGTGACATACACCAAGTATATGTAAACATGTTAAAAACTAAAAATTAGTGCTTTTTGATAATATTATCAATTTAAGGATTATTACATACAAAATAAATACTTAAAAATAGAAAATTTAAAAAATATAAATTTAAATAAATTGAAACACCAAATACAATTACAAAAATTTAAGAAAAAATAATAATGAAAATTTTCGATTAAAAACTAAATTATAGTTTCAGTTTTAAAATATATTAAATTATTTTTGTTAAATTAAAAAATTATTAAAAATTTGTAACTTCAAAAAGTTCTTAGCTTCTAAAAAGTAATTGAAAATGTAAGGTATATAGGGATCTTAATATATGTATTTTAAAACCAATAAATTTATCAAATAAAAGTTTTTTAATGTTGGTCGACAAATCTACTATATAAAAGATGGCTAACATTCTCTATGGGGTTGACACGTGGCGGCTTATATGATCGACACATGTCCCCATATTTTAACCAAAAAAATATTTAAAACAAAATGCAAAACAATTATTCTTTACCAGAAAGAAATCCAAAGGTCGAACCTCATCGCTTTTTCTTAGATATCTCCTATTTCTTCATCGAAGAAGCATTTGACCCACCTTCTTCTCGAGTAGTTGATCAAGATGGCGTCAATCATCGAGCTATCCCAATTTGTTAGCTCTCTCTTTCTCTGCTTGATAGGTTTAATTTCACAGTTGTTCATCGATTCTCGATATTGAAACACCCAAAATTTTTTTTAATTAATAGATCGACTCGGATTATTAATCCCATAAATAATAATCCTCAAAGCCAATCCAAACCAATTATACTAAACCAGACAAATAAATACAAACTAGGATTTTTTAAAGTTTTGGACCTGGTAATTTAGAATGGACTACTTTCGCCTTAAGAAGGATTTTTTTCGTTTTTTTCCCCAAGGATTGTATGGTGTTTTAAAACCGAATCCATGACCGGAATCGCAAGGGAATAGCATTGTCGAAGTATCGAACGTGGCTCACTGGCGTTCCTATATCATGGCTTATCATCGCTCCACATATCGGAGAAGCTCTTGCTGGATTGTAACATTAGCCTTTCCTGAAAATCTTTAATGGACTCTATAAAACGGACACATATCATGGTATAAAAACCGGTAAAAACCATGATATATCAGTCATATTGCCGAACAGGCCGATATGAAAAGCGAAGTATATAAAATTTGTATATTTCGTACATCAATTTGAAACTTAATGCGACGTAATTAGCTTGATTCTGAGAACAAAGAAAGCAGCGAAAGCAAATCGAATCAATGACAACTACCACGTCAAATGAAAATTGAGTGACAATTTTTTTTAAAATGCATATGAAGATATTTAAGGATGAGAAATCACCTTGATTGCTTGTGTAAGACGGTGCACTACAATATTTAAAATTCTGTCGAATAACCATGTCTGGTCTAAGTTGACTACTAGAGGGTCTTGATCCTTCACCAACATGACCTGAATTACGACCAATATAAAAGATCAATTATGATGACATGATGCTGAAACGGAGGTTAGTTGGCATTATATGCAAGACAAAAGTGGCTATTAAATCCCACAAGGAAGACGAGAAGGTTTGAAACGGAATGGCCTCTGAGTAGGTGGATCGACGCCAAAGAAATATAGGACACATGGCATTATATGAAGAGCTGATGTGTCAATCAGCTGGAGAGGGTTCACTCTTCTTTCACAGTATAGATTCCTTAATCATGATTTCATTTTGTAGTAATTCAGGTCATGTTGGTGAAGGATCAAGACCCTCTAGTAGTCAACTTAGACCAGACATGGTTATTCAACAGAATTTTAAATATATTTGTCGACCAATATTTAAAAAACTTTTATTTGATAAATTTAATTGGTTTTAAAATACATATATTTAGATCCCTATATAACTTACATTTTCAATTACTTTTTAGAAACTAAAAACTTTTTGAAGTTACAAATTTTTAATAATTTTTTAATTTAACAAAAATAATTTAATATATTTTAAAACTGAAACTATAATTTAGTTTTTAATCAAAAATTTTCATTATTATTTTTTCTTAAATTTTTGTAATTGTATTTGGTGTTTCAATTTATTTAAATTTATATTTTTTAAATTTTCTATTTTTAAGTATTTATTTTGTATGAAATAAATTACAGATTGATCCTTAAATTGATAATATTTTCAAAAAACACCAATTTGTAGTTTTTAACATGTTTACATATACTTGGTGTATGTCACCATGTGTTACATAATAGTTTGTGTAGTTTAGAAGACATTTCTATACTTTAGATGGTTTGCAACATATTAGCCAATACTTCGTGTAGCTAAGAATCATTTTTCCTTTTTAGAATTGTCCTATATTTTTTATGTTTTTTTTTGGTTCAATGAGTTTTTATGTTTATGGTGCGAAGTAGATCTATTAGATACTCTAACAAGATATATAGTAATTAAGTAAACACTTGAGTCAATGGTATCGTAAATAATTTATTCCGAAACATAAGACATACAAATGCATTACATATTTGATGGATGTGTGTGAGAGATAATAATTAGAACCACACAGAGGAAAATACCACTTAGAAATTCTAAATATCTGTATCTACAAAGAGCACTAAACTTATGGTCCCATCGAAATTGAATCTAATAAAGAAAGGTCTAGATGCCTTGGGATAATTAAGGTTGCCCTTTATACTCTATCAAACCTTAATTAATTAAGCACTATTGTTTCAAATAAATGTATTTTGGAGAAATCAAGTAATGTTGATTTTATTGTTTTTTTAATATGTGCTGATTTCATTGTTAGATTACCACAATGCTAATGTTGAAATTTAAGAGTTATACCATAATATGACATTGATATATCGTTAGGAGTGCAAATTAGAGCTTATAATCAACATCTCAATTAAGGGTTTTTTAGGCACATTCCCTAAAGTAGGTGTCATAAGTCTTTTCCTTTGTTGTGATCCGGCGATTTAGGAGCTCCTTCCTCATAATCGGAACTTTATGTTTCTCCAGACGGGATATTCTTTTACCCTCTATCGACGTCGATTGTTGATCCACCGGATCCGTGCATCATTAAACATGGTCTGTTAATCATCTTCTCTTGTGTTATAGCCGACGATGGTTACCCCCACTCCCTCACCCCCATCTCACCCTCCAGGTGCATCGATCTCTAGCTCCGTCGACGCCGCCGAGATCTTATTTCTCTTTTTCTCTCTCCGTTTATTTCATCCTTGTCGTTCAATATTCTTGCTCCACCACAAGAATCAACCCTACAATCCAGCCACCAGCTTCATCTTGTGCTTCACTGAATCCACCTCCACATCCTTTTTCCTCCTTTGGCTGATATCACCGATGCTAGTTCCACCATATAGCCAACCTTATCTGGTTTCTTATGTTGATGGGTTTGTCCCAATATACCTTTTATGGATCAACTAAGGTTTTTTCAGGTCCAAACCTAATGCACTCAAATTCCATAGGTGGTGATTACTTTTGTTGCTCTGATGCCGAAAGTGTATTAGCTCCTACTGATATGGGATTCGATAACCATCTGAGGGTTCTATAGCTCAACTTGGTGAGATCAAAGTTTTATGGATTGCCAAATCATGTATTTTTGAGCCCGATAACTCTTCTACTGAGGGAAGATTAAAGTTTTCTGGATTCACAAATCTTGCACCTTCCTCCCTTTGGGAGAGAACTAATATACCTTTAACTTCTCTCATTGAGAGTAAGTTCCTTTCTAGATTCAATACCAAGAAACTCCTTAACCATCTTGACGAAACTCAGAGGTATGGGTAGAATTCCAATGTCACCACTCAAAGTGACCAAATCAATGCTTTCCAACTTAGCCGTGAGCTTTATACCGACACATCAAGAAATGTTCTTTGATTCGAAGTCGTATAGTTATGTTACTTTTGTGTTTTAATTCTTAATTTTTCCATGCATTATGGCATGATTGGATTTAACTTGGATATTTAAGATTGATGAAAAACAGAGTGTTGCAGAGAAAAAAAAATTAACGTCTCAATTAACAAGGAATGGTTGATATAGATGGTTACTATTTGAAAATAAATATGTTTGTTTGAAACTTTGTTATCCCCTATGTATTATTAGAGATGTGATTTCTCCTAAGAATTCTATATGTCATCCCCTCATTCATTCTCACAATTTTAATATGACATGACATTCACTAAAATGTGACATGAAAAAATCATAGTTAAGTGGGCCAAATCCTCCATGCATTTTAATCAAACTAATATGATTAGTGGGCTAGCTTGACTACCCAAAAATAATGATTTTGTTTCCCATTTGTTTTATTTTTGGATCATTTTCATTATCGTTTGTTTCCATTATTTTTGTTTCCCATTTTAATTAGTATTTTTCCATTATTTTTTTTAGCTTTCTTTGGTAGGGTTGAATAAAGTTTGACAATTTCGTATTATATCATAATATGTGTCTTTGAGTAATCATATTATCATTTCCTATACACTACAAGAAAACATGTATTTTTCCGACGGCTTGTTATTTTCCGTCGGAAAACCGTCGGCCAATTCCGACGGTTTTCCTACGACTTCCTGAGTAAAACCGTTCCGTCGGAATGCCGTCTGCATCATCTGACGGCATTCCGACGGAAATCCACGGGGTCACCTTTCCGTTGGAACCTTGTCGGAAAATTCCAATGGCATTCCGACAGAAATGAGCTGTCGTGACTTTCCAACGGCATTGCGACGGAATATCAACGGAATTCGGGATTTCCGATGTCGGCAACGTTTGATTGATCGGACATTTTTCCGACGGTTAAAACCTGTCGGAAGAAGGGACGGATTTGCGACGGCATTCCGACGGTTTCCGATGTCGGCAAGTTTGAGTGGTTGCCATATCGTCTGCGGTGGCCGATGGGATGTGTGGGGTGTTATTTCGGAGGTATTGACGGAATTCCGACAGATATCCGACGGAAATCCAATCTACATAAGTTTGCAGAATGCTGCATTCCATCATCACAAAATTTCAAGAAACAAAAAAAACTATAAAGATGAGTTCATATTTTCGAGCATGGATGGACGAGCCAATGACAGACTTACTAAGGGACGAGTACGCTCAAGGATTATGGGAGTTCATGAATTTACCCAGTAATGTAGAAGCAGCCAAAAAAGGTCAGGATATCAAATGTCCTTGTTCTAATTGCTGTAATAGAATTAGTGTTGCCGTTCATAATGTTTGGACTCACTTATATAAATATGGTTTTAGGCCGGGATATAAGGTTTGGTATTTACATGGAGAAAGGAATTATGAATATGGTAGTACTAGTAGCATTGAACCTTATTTTCCGGATAGCGTAGGGGAACCTATAGCGGAAGTAGATGTTGGGGTAAGTACGGTTGCGATGGTTAACGATGCGTTTAGAGAGAATTTGCAGTCGGGTGGGTATGAGGGTGATAGGGATGAAGAACGTAATTTAGAATCTCAAAGATTTCGAGATATGTTAGACGCATCAAACCAACCACTATACAGCGGTTGTAGGGAAGGTCATTCACCGCTATATTCTGCTAGTAGGATGATGAACATAAAGACTGATCACAATTTGTCCGAAGAATGTGTTGATGCATTCGCCGAGTTCGTGAAAGATATTTTGCCAGAAGATAATCTTGCCCCAACATCATACTACGAGGTCCAAAAACTTGTCGCCGGTCTTGGTTTGCCCTACCAGGTTATAGACGTGTGCATCGACAACTGTATGATATACTGGAGAGAGGACGAGAACCGAAAGAAATGTAAATTTTGCAGCAAACCCCGGTTCGAGGAGACAAGTGGCAGAGTGAAGATTCCATTCAAACGGATGTGGTATTTACCCTTAACGGAGAGGTTCAAGAGGCTGTACGAATCAGAGCGCACAACTAAGGCTATGAGATGGCATGCAGAGCATAGTCAAGATGGAGACATCACACATCCTTCTGACGCGGAAGTGTGGAAACACTTCCAATCCGTATATCCAGACGGAATACCGACGGAATTCAGACAGCACAATGTCGGCCAAGTCTGATTGGTCAGTGGGTATGGAAGGATTTCCGACGCAATAAATCCGTCAGAAGTTGTGACGGATTTCCGACTTCATTCAGACGGAATCCGATGTCGGCAAACTTTAAGTGGTTAATAAAGCGTCTGCAGTGGCCGATGGGATTGGTGGGGTGATATGTCGGATCTTTTGGCATCCGACGGAATACCGACGGAATTCAGACAGCACAATGTCGGCCAAATATGATTGGTCAGTGGGTATGGACGGATTTCCGATGCACTAAATCCGTCAGAAGTTGTGACGGATTTTCGACTTCATTCAGACGGAATCCGATGTCGGCAAAGTTTAAGTGGTTAATAAAGCGTCTGCAGTGGCAGATGGGATTGGTGGGGTGATATGTCAGCTATTTTCACGAAATTTCGACGGATTTCCGACGAAAATTAGTTTTATATAAGCCTCACATCTCTGCATTCCTTCATAAAATAATTTGAACACAGAATCATAAACGAAAATTATTCATTTCCGTAATGGCTAACAGAGATCTATGGAATTACTATATGCAAAACCGAGCTCCTGGTCTAAACCCTCGAAACACAACTCTTGTTCCTTCAAGTCCTCCTTACGATAACTTAAATGTTACTGATGCTGAACCTACAATTTCACTCCATCCAACTCAACAATCCCAGAACCAAACGTCCGTAATACCGGGACCTGGCCAAGTGATACGGCGAGGACTGTTTCGCAAGAGGTCTCATGATGCAAAGGTGCGGCGAGGTGAAAGTTCTCATACACGCCCAACACAAGATTTTATTTCTGAGGTCATTAACGAGGCACCACAAGCCGACCATGATTTTGTAAGTCCGCGGTGGACTTCTACTATTGATTACATAATCCGGGAAGGTATATATATATAATTACCGTTTTTACTTTTACAATAATGACTGTAGCTGACAAATACAAAATCTATCATTCATAAATGTAGGTTCTTATCTTAATAGGACCACACCATTCTGGACCCAGGTTGCAGAAATTCAATCCCCGCGTTCACAATTTGTGAAAATAGAAAAGGTTTACGTTTCCGTCCAATTTTATTAACGTTTAGAGACACAGTTTATCTGACAAGCTAGTATATTCTATTTAATTATCAGATTGTGGCTATGCTCTCTTCTTTCACCCCCAATGACCAGGGAGATCTGCTTGTAACCTTAAAAGATCCGTCGGGAAAAATCGATGGAACCATGCACCATAACATCTTCAAGAATGATGAGTACAGACTCATGACTGGTGTAGGTGCGGTATTCATCCTGAAGAATGTTACCGTTTGCCGTTTTGATAGGAACCCAAAGTACCTAAACATCACAGAGCGGAACATTGTTAAGGTAGTTACACCATACGTTCATAAATATTTTTGGGAATGGTTAACTATATTCAGTTTTGAAATAGATAATCGGTGCTAATTCGATGATTGCTGAATACCAGCCAACGGAAGTATGCACCGGAGAGGAAGAAGATGAAGGAACTACAGGGTACGAATATGAAACAGTTCCAGACTCTGATGAAGAATAAATATCTAACTCGTCTTTATGTTGGTTTTATGTTAAATAATTTCCTATTTAATAAAATTTCTCCGGATAATGTTGTTATGTGTGGTTTTGGTATTTAAATTCATATTGAATGTGTAATGTATGCTTTCATAAGACTTCAGTTTGTTCAATATTATTTTATTTAATAAGACAATGGTTTTTAATAAATTGTTTCTTTAATAAAGTTTGTAATAAAATTACACTTCCGTCGGAATTCCGACAGTAGTTTATATTTATTACCAAAGTAATTTTATTAAAAAATTAAACCGCGTTAAAAAAAATTGGAAATAAAATTTTAATAACCGTCGGTATTCCATCTGAACTTAAGACGGAATTCCGACGGTTGTTATATTTTATTACAACCGTTGGAATTCCGTCTTAAGTTCAGACGGAATTCCGACGGTTATTCAAATTTTATTTCCAATTTTATTTTTTAAACAATTGATTCGGCGTAAAAACCAAAGTCTTATTAAATAAAATACAATTGAACAAACTAAAGTCTTATTTAAAAAAATATATTCTGAAGTAGACCAACACATGCAACTTAATAAACTAACTTCTTACTAAATTAAAATTCTAAGAAAACCAAAACCCTGCAATAAATAAATCTGACCAGGTAAAAAAATTAGGGATCAATCCTTTCTTGCAAATGATTTGTAGCATACAAACAAAAATTAGTCACATAGTTACATATATGAAAAACTAAGAAACTAATATCTACTAAGATATATTTTATACAAGTCAATATTTACTTCGGGGCAAATAATTCTGTAATTCCCGTTTCCGTGTTGTCCTGTCCCATTCTCTAACGGGAATCACTCACTTGTACAAATAAATATGGAACGGGAATATAGGATCAGGAATGTAACAGAACGGGACGGGTCAGAACGGAACGGGAATTATGGCCACAACATGAAAGGAAAAAAAAAAACCGTCGGAATCTGAAATTATGACGGAATTCCGACGGAAACCCTAATTTGACTTGCTGCCAAACAACCTCGTGATCATCGTCAAAACAGGAAAACCGTCGGAACTACCGTCGGAGTTTTAAATGCCGTCGGAATGCCGTCAGGCAGTCTAATAAATCCACAGTCTTCGTCTTCCCCGACACAGATCTGAAATTTTTTTTTCTTCAAATCGCTCACCGCCGTTAAACTGTCGTTCCGCCGCCGATTTCCCGCCGTTCCACCGCCTTTTGTTCATGAATCCTCACAATCCTTCACCACATCAAAACCAAATGTAAGTTTTACTCAATTTAACAGAGATTTTGCGAAAACTTTCTTGAAGTTGTAGGTACATAGATTGTGAATCATGGTTTCGTTGTTGGTTCTGAGAATTTTAGTAAATTAGGAATGAACAAATTGAGGAATTAAGGAATTAAGGAATTTAGGAATTAGGAATGAAAAAATTAGGGTTCATGAGGAATTTTGTCGAAATTTAGAGATTTTGATAGAACGAAAATTATATAAATATATCTAATTTGTAGAATTTGATTTGCATATGGTTTTGTTATTTTTAGTGATTTTTGAAAACTTAATCTATGATTAATATGTAAAATTTTTAATTTTAGGAAAATCCATTAAAATCCTTACAATTTTAAAACTTTTATAAGATTAAAAAAAAAATTTAAACCTTTAAAATTTGAAAATTTGTTTTTGAAATTTTTTTATAAAAATTTTCAACTTACAAATATCAATTTCCCAACAAAACCTAAATCCATAAACTTTGGATTGTGAATTTTAGGAAATTAGAAATATTTGTGAGTTTAAGGTTTTAGAGATTTATAGCTTTAGGTATTTTGATAATTTTAGTAATTTACCAATTTAGGGATTGTTATAGAATGAAAATTAATTAAATATTTCAAATTGTAAGAATTTGAGTTTCATATGTTTTTTTGATTTTTAGGGTTTTTTTATAATTTATTCTATCATTAATATGAAGTTTTTTTAATTTTTATATATTCTATACAGATTTTTAAGAAAATCAATTAAATCTGTAACATTATAAAACTTTAATAACATTAATAAAACGCTTTAAACCTTTAAAATTTTAAAACTAGTCTTCCAAATTTTTGTGTAATATTTTCCAAATTATAAATATCAATTCCCACACAAAACCTAAAACCATAAACTTCGGTTTCTGAATAAACAATATACATAAAAGCCCTAATTACTTAAATTACATAAAACAATTAAATTCCATAAAACTCAAATTCTCAATATCCTTAAATCCCAGAATCCTAAATTTCCAAGGCTTCAGCTGCTCAGCAAATGGTAAGTAGTTAAATAATTCAATAAATTTTTAAATTCGCTAACGAAATTTTATATGTTAACAGTTTCAGCAGACCGGTGTGTTTCCTTCCAATCTTGATTTGGTCAAATGTTCGCACACCAACAAGAAGACCGGAGAAATTCAAGATCCGATTGCTCGTGAAATCGTGGAAGCCGTGGAGAGGCGGCAGGAGGAGTACCTCCAATCACAACCGATCGAGGAAGGAACTCCGGCGCCGACCGAAGTTCCAGTCGACATGATCAACCAGTACACCTACGAGGTTAGTAACCGTGTCACGTTTAAATAAATTTCAAAATCACTTTTAATACAAGTAAGTTATAAAATTAAATTAAATTTCTTTCGTAGGTTACTCCCAAGACCAGAGGCCGTGTGTACGGCCTCCTTGAAGATAGTTGCTCGTCTGTTTCGACGGTTCGATATGGCGGTGCTAGCAGGTTGGAGGCGGAAAACCGAGACCTGCACGAATGGCTTAGGGCAATGGAGGAAGAGAGAAAGAAGGATAAGGAGGAGGCCGAGGCAGCGAGAGCGAGAGATAAGGCGGAGGCCAATGCACGATTTCGAGCGATGGAAGAGAAGATGACCAACTTCTTCGGTACCGGTAGGCGGGAATAGGCCCTTTAGAGTTGTAAAATTGATTGTAAAACTTTAAAATACTTTTAAAACAATTTTTATTTTATTAGTTTTTAATTTTAATTTTTAATATATTTTAAAATGTTTTATTATATTTTATTTTTTAATTAAATAATTATAATTTTTGTTTTAAAATTACGATAGCCGTCGGCATTCCGTCGGTTATACCGAAACCGTCGGAATCCCGTAGGCTATCGCCGGAAAACCGAAACCGTCGGAATCCCGTCGGCTATCGCCGGAAAACCGAAACCGTCGGATTTCCGTCGGTTATCGCCGGAAAAATGAAACCGTTGGAATTCCGTCGGTTATCGCCAGAAAACCGAAACTGTCGGAATTCCGTCTCCCTTTCAACTCCGAAATAAATATGTCGGAATTCCGTCGCAAGGGATCGACGAATTGCCGACGGAACTTATTTTCCGACGCGGTAGAAACGACGGAACAATCCCGTCGGAAGGCCGTCGGAATAGGGTCGTTTCCGTGGGCATTCCGACAGTTTTGGCCGTCAGAATACCACCTGTTTTCTTGTAGTGATATTTCTATATTTATTGAACTAGTGTTACAACCAAAATTTAAAACCAATTCATGAAAGATCCATTGAATTGAATTAAGTCTATGAATCTAAGAAATAGTGAGACTTCTTGATCGACTATATTTTTACTTGATTAATAAGCTAAATGAAGTATTTTATAACATATACAAACACAACTGTAATGCCCCGACCGCCCCTACCATGGGCCTTCCGTCCACTCTCGGTATGTGGGCACACCCTGTCTGACGGTCGGTGCGTTAGTCTGGGAGGCTTGGAAGTCTTGTTTATTCACCCTGCAAGTCACCACACGATATTTCTTATATTTTGTCCTCACTCACATGGTACTGGAAATGACTTCCAAGTATGTCACACATTCTTAAATTGCTCCAGCTCAAGCACGCTTAACTCTAGATTTCTCTCATGACATGTGACCGAAAAGATAAGTGTATTTTGGTGACATAGGTAGCCAAATATATTATTTTAAGCCTCTCCGCATACACCACATATTTTTGTGAAACCGGGGCGTGACAATCACCCCCACTAATAGACCGCAACGTCCTCGTTGCGCATACCAAGATCGTTACCCCCGACAATCTGAATCGCACAGTTGTCAGGATTCGCTCTTATACCACTTGTAACGCTCTTACCCCCCTACCATGGGTCCCCCATCCACTCTCGATCCGTGAGCCCACCCTGTCTGACGGTCGGTGCATTAGTTCGAGAGGCTTGGGAGTCTTGTTTACTGACCATGCAAGTCACCCGATCTTTTCTTGTGTTTTGTCCTCACTCATACGGTACTGGAAATGACTTCCCAGTAGGCCACACATCCTTAAATTGCTCAAGCTCAAGCACGCTTAACTCTGGAGTTCTCTCATGACATGTGACCAAAAAGATAAGTGCATTTTGGTGACACATGTAGCAAAATCAATTCTTTCAAGCCTCTCCGTATACACCACTTATTTTTCTCAAATTGGTGCGTGACAACAACCAACTCATCATCAATCATTTATAAGAATAACAAATTACATATAATTACAATTACTCCCTTACAAATTTGATTATTAAACTAGAAATTGACAATAACTCTCTTATAAATTTTAATATAACTACCATTCTTAGTTTGTAACTAGTTTTATACTTATAAAATTAAAGAAGTGTTTATCCGCGTATTACGCGGGGAGTCATCTAGTATATATGTATTTAGCCTTGGATAAATCATGTTAATTAAATTACCGATTAACATTTTTTTTTAATCGTCTAGATTTATGAATTAGTACAAATTATGAGAACTATTACACGGACGATTACACAAGAAACAATTTAGCCTAAACATGCGGGACTACTCTGAACGGCTCTCTTTACTCCACGATGAAAATCTTCTGTAAATATTGCCTCCATTAATTTGCATTCTCCGGGACTCGAACTCCATACTTGTAGGTGTAGAAGCATTAATTAACCTTTTAGTCAAACCACTGGACCAAGAGGGCTCCCACACCTATTAAAATGCTGAGAATTAAAATTGTCGACTGTTTTTCAATTTTTTACAAAAGTATGGTTATTTACCTTTTCGCCTTTTTATTTTAATATATATTTTAAAAATATTTTATTTCATGTATATTATGATTATTTATTGTTTTTCGTCTTCTTTATCTTCGTCATATGTGGGTTCATATTTTTATTTTAAGAATTAGTATTTTATACGTTTTTCTTTTGGGTAGGAAGTATTTTATACGTTTTTGTTTTAAGATTTTATGTATTATTTTTGACATTAAACTTTTGAAATGACATTTGAACTTCTAATATTAATATCGCGTTAATAAATAGCTTATTATTATTAACTTTAAAAATATTACATCGTATACATAATTGTTAACTACAAAGTATTTGCTTTATTATTGTAACATCCGCAAACCAAAAATATGTTATTTTTGGTAGTGTCGATCGATACAGGGGCAGTGTCGATCGACACTAGCAAATATTCGGACAGTTTGGTTCGTTTTAATTGCGCGGTTTTGGTCCGGTTTTGGGTGTGGAACCCTTGGTCTTCGTATTTAAGGGATCAAGCTGCGTTTTGAGTCAGAAAAATTAGAGAGAATATTGATTTTTGAGAGAAAAGAGAAGAGAAAGAGAGAAAGGTGATTTTATGGTTGAGATTGAGAGGAACGAGAGGACAGTTTCGGCTGTCTCGGTAGGAAAGAGGATCAGACGATCATATCATCTCTGATCGGTGTGAATTTTGTAGGTATGCTCTTCTCTCTCTTATCTATTTGTTGGAGAAATCGGATTGCCATTTCAGTCTCTAACTCATGAGTTATGGTCGTTTTCCCATGAGTGGTTTGTGCAGTTTCGGGTTTTGATCAGTCTCTTTGGGAAGCTTTTTCCCGCGTTTCAAAGGGAATCAGAGGATGATATAGATACCGTTGGAAAGCCATGTTGGTCTAGTTTTCAGATTAGGTTTCCGATCTGAATTCGGAGGTAAGCTCCGATCGCTGTGCCCTTTTTAAGTCAGTGTGTTGTTCTGGTTTCTGGAAATCTGAATTGGGTTTAGGGGAAAACCCTAGTTGTGCATTCTAGGGTTTTAGGGGAGGAGTTTCTTGGAGTTTGCATGTGAGATCAGAGGCTACGTAAGCGGCGAGTCACTGATTTCGTGTTCAAGTATGTTTCCTTCGTTTAAGCAAAGGTGAGTTCGCGACCATAGGTTTCTAGGCTATAACGGTTTGTTGATGATTTCGTGATGATTTTGGGATGGATTTCATGTATAATGGATTGGATTGTTGCTGTGTGTATTGTTGAAACAACCAACACATTTTTTATTATTATTTAATAGCCGAATTAATATTCCCATAAATATTTAATTCTCTACAGCTATTCAACTATTCCCAGAAGTTCTCATAAAAATAATTCCTTAAATTAATAAACCAAAATATTAAATTCAGCAAACCATTTCCAGAATTCAAATAATACTACCAACCTAAACCCGTTTCACTAGAAACAAAATAAATAAACTAACACCCTATCATCCTCTTCTCTGGCCTTGATTCCGCGATCACGCACTTCTGTTACCTGTAACTCAAAAAGGAAAAACAGAGTTGCATAAGTATTTAATAAATACTTAGTGAGACGGTCCTCCCGTCAACAGGCTAAGCACGAATAAATCAAAACCGAATAATAAACAATTAAAACGAACACATGATTCAACTGGGTGTCGATCGACACTACCTCTAGGTGTCGATCGACACCTTGACAATTCTGATGTCGTTTCACCGTGGTGTCGATCGACACTACCTCTAGGTGTCGATCGACACCCTGTTCTACCACCAAGAACAAATTAAAACATTCGATCCAAAACACGAAATCACACAAATTCATCACAAAAATTACACGAAACTCATAATCACACGCAATCAACAACCAGTTCAACCACCATGAACAATCCTAACCATTTATCAATCGAATTCTAACCTATCCGAGCCTACGGTCGCGCACTCACCTCGATTTCGCGACGGAAAAAGGGAAAGAACACGAACGCTTCGGGAAACAGGAACGAACAACGACTTCTCTCGCTGGAAAACGCCGGATCAATTCGACAAACTCCAACACACAAACACACGGATCAATTGGTTATGAAATTAAATGGTTTATTGGATTATTGAGTTGTTGGTGATTTCCGCTGATTGTTGTTAACTGTTGAATTAGCCGTTGATAATTAATAATTATGAGATTATTAATTCGGGTTAATTAAGTAAAAAAAAAGTGTTGGTTGTTTCAATTATACAACTAAAAATAACTAGATGATGACATTGTTGTTCATATATTTATTGTTAGTTTTTGTCCGTCAATGATATTTTTTTTGTTAGTAATATAAATTTTTGAAAGTTAATTTTACCATTTTATTATTTCATATACGTAAACGGGTACTCAAAGTAAAATGTATAATTCATAATTTAGTACGTTAGAGTGTAAAATATATTATATATAAATTAAGTTTCCTCTTATAAGATCTTGACATGTAAATATCTCCTATTTGAACACATCTTTTATTCCACATGGAAATATTAATGTAAATTTAAATTCGATTATTTTTTTAAGATTTAATGTAAATATTTTCTAAATTTATTTAGAAGATTTCAAAAACAAAGATTTGCAAAGATATTTTATGACAATTAAAACTTTGAAAGTAATAAATATTTAATATTATGCTATGTCATATTTTTTTCAAGTCATGTCACATTTGTTTAGGTGAGCATTATTATAGAAATAACATATAAGCATCTTCTCATAAATTATCTCACAAATAATATATAGGGAATTGAGAATATGTTTATATGAAAAGTTAGTTTATAATCATTTCACAAACTCTGTCTCTAATAAACATGTAGGGGTCAAAAGTATGCACATAAAGATTAACGACAACCCATAAGTTTATTCTTAATAAGAGAATTTTGACCATAATTTGCGATCTTGGTCAGCCATTAGGGTTTCATGTAATGTGATAAGTGTTATTTTAAGGACAAAAAGATTGAGAATTAAATTCTCTTTAATGTTCTTTATACTCTCTCCGTTCTCAAAAGATTGATGTTGTAGAATTTTCATAACTATTAAGAAAACACATTAATTCTTAGTTATAAATATCTTGTTTTTTGTACTAAACAATTTTCTATGACTCTAAACCAATAGTAATTCAAGAAAACCAATTAATGTGTCTTGGATTTTACAATTTATCATTATTTTTTCATTAATAATGTATTGAGAATGTAAAAAATCAATCTTTTAGAAATATTTGTTTTTCGTACAACATCAATCTTTTGAGAACGGAGGGAGTAATATCTTGAAGGGTGAGTTTTAAAATGGATACGCTAATAGTTTGGGTCTTTTTTTCTAACTCATTTTTTTTTAAATAACAGAGAAGTGGGAATAAATTTGATAATAAAGATTCACATTAAAAAAATTATGTTTAACAACTAACAGTAATAGTTAATGTGCATAGAAATATAAAAGTAAACTTGTCATATCATAATATAATTATATATATCAGCTCAAAAACATTTAAAGTATTCCTATTAGTTTAAAAGTATTTCTTGTAAAGAGTGGCAAACATACTAATTTAAGATCTT
The DNA here is from genome assembly GCA_963576765.1 of Draba incana. Lineage (NCBI taxonomy): Eukaryota > Viridiplantae > Streptophyta > Magnoliopsida > Brassicales > Brassicaceae > Draba > Draba incana. The sequence goes on from OY755215.1 coordinate 21,425,056, forward strand.
TAAGGTTAATTTTTGCTTGTATGTTTAAAATTAAAGTTTTAAATATGAAAAATTCATGACTTTCTTCGCAAGAACAAACACACATCGTATAAAAAATACTAAAACGCATAAATACAAAATAAATGTAAATACAAACACACATGAACAAACATTTCTCTCAAAATATATTTTGTTTCATCTTACAAATTCTAAGATAAATCTCCTAATGTAATTAATAATAAAACGAATATTTCACAAGAAAAAAAATACTAATATATAAGTTTTTGAAGGGAATATTTTATAATCTACCATTTTTTTGCAAAAATCTTACAAAATCTACTATATTTTGATTCCTTATATTAAGTACCACATTTTGGATTTATTAAATGTTTATTGACACAATTGCCCTTGAATCTCATCAACTATCTATTTAGTTTTCGTCCACGAAACCATGTATGTCCACCGATTCTGTTTACATCCACTGTCACCGTCTTTTTCTTTGACCATCGTCGCCACCGTGTTCACGGCCACCGTCGCCGTCGTGTCCACCGTTGTCATTTTGTCCACGACCATCGATCTGTCTCCCGTCATGGCCACCGTCACCGTCACCGCTTTTGTCTACGACCACCGTCACCGTCAAAGTTTTTGTCTACGACCACCTTAGCTATCACCGAAACCATGTTTGTCCACCATTTTACTTACGAGCACCGTCTCCGTCATGTCAACACCACCGTCACCGTAGTGTCCATGACCATCGTCTCTGTCTCCGTCGTGGCCACCGTCGCTGTCACCATTTTTATTTACTACCAGCATCGCCATCTAGGGTTACCGTCGCCGTCTTGTCTATGACCATCGTCTCCGTCTCCATCGTGGCTACTGTCACTGTTTTCATCTACGACCACCGTCGTCATTCACGATCACCGTTTTGTATACGTCCATCGTTGTCGTCCACGTCCATCGTCTATGTTGTTGTCCACAATCATCGTCTTTGTCGCCGCTATCAATCACTGTCTCCGACATCATCTCCGGTACTATTTTTATTTTTTCTGTTTTGAGGAAGAGAGAAGGAGAGAAAAGAAAAAAAGGAAAGATGAAGATATGTGGATAGATATGTCTTTTCAATTATATGGTATGGTAGATTTAATAAGGGGTTTGAAATTGTGGTAGATTTTATAATAAAATTGGGAAAAAGTGGTATGGAATATATTTTTCTCTTTCTGAATGTCGTAATAATTGGTAATGATGCGAAATGGGATGCAGTGGAGCATTTAGCCATCCAAAATATGATTTCACAGCGTAGAGAATAATCCGTACACCAAGTTGATATATAACAAACTCCAACTTGGTTTAGTTATAAGAGATATATGCACGCATTTGATTTTTTATTCCCTTCTATTTTATTTGACATTGTTTTATGATTCCAAGACTACATAGTTTGGGACATTTGCCATATTTGGGAAAAACTATAATTCAAATAAAAAACACTATATGTGACAAAAAAAAAAAAACTATCTTTCTTTCCCCGTAAATTACATTTAGTTTATGCAACTACAATTAGAGATGAATGTAAATAAATACTTCCACTAAAATACTGTTTTCTAAATTTTGGTGCCGCCTGTGGTGAATGTTCCTCCTAGTGAATGTACCCCTAGTCGTGAATGCACCACCAATGGAACGAGTGCCAAACTATTGGGAAATCCTATATGTCATGAGGGACATAGATACCGGCACCTTCTTAGGAAAAGGAGCTAAGCCGGCTGAAGCAACTACCTAATTGAAGTTACTCGAAATGAACTTAGAGTCAGCAAGGTGCCCAATTGATGAGGTGTAAGTTTTACCCTAATAAAAATCAATAAAGGCCGCAAGTGCACAAACAAATCGAACGTAGTACTTAGGGATTGAATCACGAAGATTTAGAGCATGCAGTAGTAATGTAAATCAAGAAAGTTTGCTAAGCCAAATATGGGGGCTTTTAGATGGTTTCGTAATCGGGTTGTAAACGGTTTCATAATCAATAATAAAAAGCATTGTGAATTCAGGGATTCGCAGAGGATATGGTTCAAATTATTCAAGTTCTCTTAGGGATTTTAAAGATTATTTCCTAGAACATGAATACAAATGTAGGCTATTCCTAACTTTCGCGGTAATAACTTCTATGATTTAATAACCTATTAATCAACTTTTGTAGTCAATAAGCATAAAACCAAGCATTATAGTTCGAATTCAATTGTTCATCTAGTTCAGGAACTCAACTTTCGCAGGTTAAAATCACTAAGCATTATAGATCAAGTGATAAATGTTGGATATTTAAGTGAAATGGTGCGTTTTGCGAACCATTGCAATTGTTGGTTATTTTGTAAATGAACGGTTGCAAACGTTCATTACAACTTTTGAACCAATATAAATAATTGTTTCTCTGCATCAAATTGAAAAGAAGAAACAGAGAGGAAGAAGAGAATTCTTAAGACCAAAAGATTTATATCTTTGGTCAAAACACAAAAAGAAAACACAAAACTCTAATTGTATCTCTTGTGTCTTAGCCTAGAACAAGAGAAACTTTGGTTGTCTTATCCTACAAGGGATTTCGTGTAACCCAAGGCTTTGATAAGGGTCGAAATACTGTTTTGAGGAAAGTGCTCTCTTGCACTATTCAATCATTATCCAAGTTCATCGTTACGTTACAAACCCGGAGATACATCGACCAGTGACTTGCGGGACAATTTACAGTCGATCTATAAGGACCCAGAAGACGGTTAGCATACTGTTGGAAAGCTCCGACTCTCAGATTTCCAGAGACATAAAGTTCGTATCTATCGGAGTTACGAGTAAAAAGTTATAGGCAATTCTGTAAACCGCGATTGACAACAATCTTAAAGAGTATTTTTTCGTGAGCGATGACTAATGTTTTGGTTCGTGAGATGACGTCAAAGTTTGGAAAGTTAGATAAGTTTGAAGGAGTCGATTTTCGAAGATGGCAAAAGAAGATGCACTTTCTCCTTACAACTCTCAATGTGGTGTGTGGTGTATGTTCTAAGTATGCCAATGCCTACCGTGTCGGAGAATGCCGAGGAAGAGTCCGTGGAGGAGACAAGGAAGCAACTTAAATGGGAGAACAATGACTACATATGTCATGGCCACATTCTCAACGGTATGTCTTATCCTCTCTTTGATGTTTACCAGAATGTCGAATCTGCAAAGGAATTATGGGATGCGTTGGAATCGAAGTACATGGCCGAGGATGCTTCTAGTAAGAAGTTCCTTGTGAATAATTTTAATAATTACAAGATGTGCGATTCGAGACCGGTTATGGAGCAATACAATGAATTGCTTCGCATCCTAGGGCAATTCGCTCAACATGACTTGAAGATGGATGAATCCCTCTCGGTGTCGAGTATCATCGACAAGTTACCACCTTCATGGAAGGATTTCAAGCACATGTTAAAACACAAAAAAGAAGAGTTGTCTCTTGTACAACTTGGTAGCCATTTGCGTATAGAGGAATCTCTAAGGGTGCAAGAGGGAGGAAAACCCAAAGATAAAGAGGCTAGGACTTCTTCGATCAATATGATGGAGGAAAGTGGAAATTTCAAGATGAAGAATAAAGGGAAGAAACGTCCCTTTAATAACAACACTAACGATGGATCTAACAAAAGGCTTAAGAGCATTTGTTGGATTTGTAACAAGCCAGGTCACTTCAAACATGATTGTCGGGCGGTGAAGGATAAGAATAAAATGGGACAAAATCGTTTAGGACAAGGGTCTAAGGATCAAGGCCATCCTCTCATCAAGGTCAGATTTCTGTTTTTGACTCATACTCAAAAGTGAATTATGTATCAAAACTTTCTGAGGCATTTTATGTGCAGGATGATGATGTAACGTGGTGGATTGACTTGGGTGCAACAACACATGTTTGCAAGGATTGTCGATGGTTCAAGACATACGAACCGGTTCAAGATGTATCCGTACTTCAAATGGGTAACGAGTCGACCGCTCCTATCCTAGGTCGTGGAAAAGTGGTGTTAGAATTTAGTTCCGGGAAAACTCTTAATCTTAATGATGTACTTCTTGTACCCGGAATTAGGAAAAATCTGGTTTCTGGTAGTGTTTTAAATAAGTGTGGATACAAACAAGTGTATGAGTCGGATAAGTATGTCTTATCTAAGTGTGGTGTCTTTGTTTGATTTGGATATTTTTGTAATGGTATGTTTATGCTTAATATTAATAAAGTTGTTGATTCTATCTATATGACGTGCTCTAGCAAAAATGATACTTCTCTGTGCTAGATTAGGTCATGTACATTATAAACGTATGATTGAAATGTCTAAAGAAGGATTAATTCCAACTTTTGACGTGAATATAGATAAGTGTGGAACATGTATGTTGAATAAGATAGTTAGACAACCGTTTAAGAGCATAGAAAGAAATGCTAGGGTGCTTGGACTTATACATAGTGATTTATGTGATTTGCATGCTACACCATCTTTAGGGAATAAAAATTATTTTATCACATTCATAGATGATTATTCTCGTTATTGTTATGTGTATTTATTACATGCTAAAGATGAGGCCCTTGATAAGTTCAATGTTTATAAAACCAAGGTTAAACTAGAATACAATGACTTGGTTAAGAATTTACGCACCGATAGAGGTGGGGAGTATTATGATCCTACATATTTTCAGTTTGTAGGCATTATACATGAAATTACGGCTCCGTATACACCACAACAAAACGGTGTATCCGAGAGGAAAAATCGAGTCCTAAAAGAGATGGTTAATTCCATGTTATCTTACTCGGGATTGAGTGACGGATTTTGGGGTGAAGCCATGTTAACGGCTTGTTATTTGTTAAATAGAGTTCCTAACAAAAGGAACAAGATTACCCCTTATGAACTTTGGTACAAAAAGAAACCAAGTTTGAACTATCTTCGCGTTTGGGGATGTCGAGCGGTCGTTACACTACCCCAACCAAAGATGAAAACTTTGGGGGGGAAAGAGGTATTGATTGTATCTTTATTGGATATTCCAAGCATTCCAAAGCTTATAGGTTTTATGTCATAGAACCTAATGATTTCTTATCGGTTAACACCGTAATAGAGTCAAGAGATGCAATTTTGATGAAAATTGTTTTTCGTCAATACCTAAACCAAAGGATTTGATTCCTAGTTCTAGTGGAACTAAAGAACAAGACGACACAATCATGCCGTCTAACGAGTCACCGATGCTTCGTAGAAGCAAGCGAGGGAGGATTGAAAAATCATTTGGTCACGATTTTCAAATTTCTTTGGTTGAAGTTTCAAGAGATGAGATTGAGTTCAAATACTCATATTGTTATCATATTGATGGTGAACCTAGGACTTTTGGTGAGGCTATGAAGTCTCATGACATTGCTTTTTGGAAAGAAGCAGTGAATGATGAAATGGATTCCATCATAGGAAATAATACGTGGGTATTGACGGATCTCCCACCCGGTTGCAAGCCTTTAGGTTCTAAATGGATCTTCAAAAAGAAGATGAAAGTTGATGGAACGATCGATAAGTTTAAGGCTCGATTGGTCATTCAAGGTTTTAGACAAAGGGAACGTATCAATTATTTCGATACTTATGCTCCCGTTGTTAGAATCTCTTCTATAAGATTATTAATTGGTTTGGCAGCCATTCATAATCTTGTGATTCACCAAATGGATGTTAAAACGGCATTCTTGAACGGTGTCTTAGAAAAAGAGGTTTATATGAAACAACCCGAAGGATTTGTTATACCCGGTAATGAGCATAAGGCGTGTAAGTTGATAAAGTCATTGTATGGGCTAAAGCAAGCACCAAAGCAATGGCATCAAAGGTTTGATGAGGCTGTCTTATCAATTGGATTTAAGTTAAATAGTCGGATAAGTTTTTATATAGCAAATTTGATGAGTCCGGAAATGGAGTAATCATTTGCTTATATGTTGATGATATGTTGATCTTTGGTACTAATCTTAGACAAGTTGAACTCACAAAAGAGTTTTTGTCATCAAATTTTGCCATAAAAGACATGGGGGAGGCAGACGTGATTCTAGGAATTCAAAACAAACGAAATGGTAACGAACTATCTTTTACACCATCCCATTACATTGAGAAAGTGCTTAAAAAGTTCAATTGTGAGAATTGTTCTCCAATGAGCACTCCCATGGATGCGAGTGTGAAGCTTATGCCCAATACGGGACAAGTGGTATCACAACTCGAGTATTCTCAAGTAATTGGTTGCTTAATGTATGCCATGACGAGCTTATGCGGTAGGAAGGTTAAGTACAAATACTAGTAACCCGAGTACTCACCATTGGCAAGCTTTAAGGCGTGTGCTCAAGTACTTGAAAGGAACCATACATTATGGTTTATCTTATGGTGGATTTCCTTCGGTCCTAGAAGGATATTAAGATGCAAGTTAGATCACCAATGTAGAAGATCATTCTTCTACAAGTGGTTGGGTGTTCTTACTTGGGGGAGGTGCCATTTCATGGGCTTCCAAGAAACAAACTTGTATTACAAGTTCGACTATGGAATCTGAATTTGTAGCGTTAGCGGCTGCGGGAAGAGAGGTAGAGTGGCTTAGAAATTTAGTCTCTGAGATTCCATTGTGGCCGAAACCGGTGTCACCTATTTCTATCCGTTGTGATAGTCAAGCTACTTTGGTTAAGGCCTATAGCCAAGTATATAATGGTAAGTCACGACACCTGAGCGTTAGACATAGCGCTGTACGTGAGTTGATCACTCATGGGGTGATTACTTTAAAGTTTGTTCGGTCTCAACAAAATTTAGCAGATCATTTGACAAAGGGATTAGCTAGAGACTTGGTAACAAAGTCAGCTAAAGGGATGGGATTAAAGTCCATCTAAAATTTTAATTATGGGAAACCCAATTCCCCTTTAATATGAGATTAGGGGCTGAATTCAATGTGGAAAGCCTATAATCAGAGATTGAAGCACTAATTTCATGACATCCCAAGGTATGTGCTTAGACATGCAAGAGAAAGTTAGGTTGAATTTTTCTTCTTAATAGATTTTTGAAAAAGTGCATGTTGCAGGTGCATGACTAAAAGATCTACCTATACGAGTGTGAAGTGTAGCCGCTTCAAGAAGTTTGGACTTTGCTTCGTATACTCTCGTGAACGGATATGGACACATGGCTTATAATAGTGTCAAGTATAAACACTTAGAGTAGTGTAGAAACTCTTGTGTGTATTATCTTCATGTGCCCAAAATGAGTTAAAAAGATTCAATCCATAGGACATCTTGATTCTCGGGCGTTTGGAATGTGTAATAACACTAAAATGAAAATTCATTCGTTAGTATATTTTCATTTATGCATGTTTGGTTTTTTGTGTTGTTGATTTTGTGAATCAAAGACTACACTTAAATGGGGGTGGAATGTTGGATATTTATGTGAAATGGTGCCTTTTACGAACCATTGCAATTGTTTGTTATTTTATAAATGAACGGTTGCAAACGTTTATTACAACTTTTGAACCAATATAAATAATTGTTTCTCTGCATCAAATTGAAAAGAAGAAAACAGAGACGAAGGAGAGAATTCTTAAGACCAAAAGATTTATATCTTTGGTCAAAACACAAAAACAAAACACAAAACTCTAATTGTATATCTTGTGTCTTAGCCTAGAACAAGAGAAACTTTGGTTGTCTTATCCTACAAGGGATTTCGTGTAACCCAAGGCTTTGATAAGGGTCGAAATACTCTTTAAGGAAAGTGCTTTCTTGCACGATTCAATCATTATCCAAGTTCATCGTTACATTATAATCCCGGAGATACATCGACCAGTGACTTTCAGGCCGATTTCCAGTCGATCTATAAGGACCTAGATGATGGTTAGCATACTGTTGGAAATCCCCGACTCTCAGCTTTCCAGAGACATCAAGTTCGTATCTATCGGAGTTACGAGAAAAAAGCTATCGACGATTATGTAAACCACGATTTACAACAATAAACATGCATTAATGAACATACAGAGATAAATGAACTACCTAAGAATCAATCCTATCTACCGAACAATAGATTTCCCCTTTGAATATCCCTTAGTCCCACAAATAAAACTACTCAAAAATAACAATGAAAGCAAAACAAATATCAAGAGAAATCGTTATCATAGATGAATAGAAAATAACAAGAGGGTTTAGAAAACTTCTCTATGGAAAAAGAGGCGAGACCTTTCTCCCTAATGCGAAAACAAAAAGCAATAAAAACCCTTGAGAATTCTTAAGTGATGAATTTGATGGTGATCTATTGATTCATGCCTATTCTCTACACCCTAAACCCCAAAATAAGAAGGAAAGGTTTTTAGGGCATATGTTTTGGGGTTTATGGTATAAGTGTTGAAATATATTTTATGTCTTAGCATGAAACAAAGAGAAAGACAATTTCGTGTTATATCCCACATGTATATTAAAATAATTTATTCATTGCTTAAAGTGTTGTTGCAGAACCGAAGATTAATCTGTCTATACAAGTCTTCAAGGTATATTTTTTATGAACACAAGGATTCAATGTATTATCAAACTGTCAGACACGCAGAAAAGAGAGACTTGTTGGTGTTCTTTGATTCTGATTTTTCATGTCAAAATTGCTCCTGAGTCTTCTTGTTGTTCTTGTTCAGGCTTTGTCATGGAGCCAAATTCACCAAAAATGCTTCTCAAAACCTTTTTACAGTAATGTCTTGTGTTTGTGTCACATTATTCACGCAATTGGCTCTAACCCATGCAGACTCCTTAGAAAAAAGACCAGAGAGAGCAAATTTACAGATCAAGAGTACATGTTTCATGATGAGAATTGCAGTGAGTCCTACTTCGATATTCGATTTACCTTCTTGATTGTATAAGCATATCAAGAGCACCGAGTTTGAGAATATGGACATTCCTATTAGAAGCTGAAACACAAGAAATAAACCACTCAATGCAGTGAGATAAACACAGCAGTATACAATCAACTATATATATATATATAAAGCTATCCAAGTCACCTGCCATATGTTTAACCAAGCTCCAATTGTTACATAAACACATGGTAGAGGTCTTTGCAGTGTGACGAGTAGCTTTAAAGCATTTATTCTTAAGTCCATTAAATTGCTTTGCGTACGACAACATATTCAAAAGTTCAAAAGATGAAATTGAGAAAATAGTATCACAAAAATGTGAAATCAGTACCAGTTTAGCAAGGGCAAAAGCAAGAGGGAAGGCACAAGCAAACATCAAGATCATTCCAAACTGCAAAGCAACTCGTGAAAATATGCAAAGTAGAATGATATTAAAGCTGAGACATTTGAAAGCTAATCTTCACGAAAACTACACAAAATCATTGAAGAATAAAAATACAATTTTCGCAGTTAAGAATCTAATGAACATGTGAGATGATTTGTATTATCCCGAAACCAAATATTGGATTTTGGTAAGGGGTGTCGATCGACACCATGTTACTGGTTCGATTTTGGTTTAAATTAAATCGTCCGGTTTGTTGCGTTGCTTTGGGAGAAACCCTAGGACGCGGTATATAAGGTCTTTGGCCGTATGTGCAGAGAAAAAGGGAGCACTTTGATCATAATTGAGTGAAATCGAATTTGGGAGAGTTTTTGGGTGAGAATCGATCGTTCTTGGTGGTTTGGGGACCGATTGATTCAGTTCTTCGTGGCGAAAGGACCGTGTGTTGATTTCCTTGTGTTTCCAGCGAGGAATCAGTGCTTTCGGGGGCTATTCAATTCTGTTATCTTAGCCGCTTATTCCTTCTCGTTCATAGCAAGGTGAGTGCGTGATCGTGGATATGAGATTGGATTATTAGGAATTTCGAATGAATGATTGTGATGATTTGATTGTTTGCTGTGATTATTCTGTGTGAATTAAGTGTTTGGAATCGTGATTGATCACGTGCGATGGAACGAAATTCGAGTCGTGAGAGGATTTGACTCGGTTCAGGTTTTCTGCGAGAGGTGTCGATCTATACCTAGTGGTAGTGTCGATTGACACCACTTATTTTTAATCGCGAGGATTTTGTTCGTAAATGGAGTGTCGATCGACACCACGTTGGATTGTCTACTGACACCACCTGTTTTAAAATGCTGATTGTGTTATTGTTGTGGAATCGCGTAGAAATTGATAATCTATTTTCCCTTACTATGTATCCGGTAGACGGGATGACCGCTCCACTGAGTATTTGTGATAATACTCACGCAACTCTTATTTCTATGTGTTGCAGGTAAAACGAAATGTGATCGCGGAATCAAGACTTTAGGAAGAGGATGATTAGGGATTTGTATTGTTATTGTTGTTCTAGTAGAACCTGGTTTAGGGTGCTAGACTACATTGCTTGTATTGGCTTGTGGAATTGATTTGTTGGATAATTGGTTAATAATTTTATTGGATTATTTTATGAGAACTTCCGCAACTGTTAGATATAGCCGAAGAGAATTAGCATTTATGGAAATGTTTAATTCGGGTTATTTAAAAAAAAAAGTGTTGGTTGTTTCATTTTGGTATCAGAGCCTAGACGTTTTTAGGACTTTGAAATTGGATAATTGAGACTATGTGGTTTAATTGTTTATTGGTGGTTACACAATTAGTAGTCTTAGATCATCCTCTTCGGCCTTTGAAGAGATGTCGCGGTAAGTTGTGTTTTATTGTTTGTGTGACCTCATGTGTTGTGGTTTCTAGTATCTTAGCAGTGCTTTGATAAGTGCAGAGTCTAATGACTAGAGTTTCGAGAGGTCATGACGGTGGTGCCAGAGGTCGAGGCCGTGTGGGTCGTGGTCGTGGTCGGGGGCGTGTGAGCACGTATTTCGAGTTGGTGGCTCAGAGGGAGTCGCCAGAGCAGGAAGCTGATTTGCAGACGTATCATGAGGGATCAGGGGGCAGTGTCAGGGTGTTTGTGGGTACCGGTGGTGGTACAGGAGGAAATGGTGTTGCAGTAGGCCCGGGTGGGGGTGCTGCTGCAGGAGTGGCCTAGGGTCCAGATGATCGTTTGGCGAGGGTGTTAGCCTAGATTTTGGAAAGGTTACCGAGAGCGGTACCAGGGCAGATTCCGATGGCTGAGGAGCATCCGACTTTTCGAGCGTTTGTGAACCAGTTTGAGAGCATTGGTTCTTTGTCCTTCTTGGGCGGAGGGGGGGGGGGGGGGGGCTAAGTTAGTTGATGATTGGAGGATGACGGTTGAGCGTAGGTTTCGCTCTATCATATGTCCTGATGAGTATCGAGTGGATTTAGCGACACACTTGTTGGAGGGTGATGCACGTCTATGGTGGAAGAGTGTTAATGCCCAGAGGAGGCGGACGGTGTGGACTTGGGGAGAATTCTTGGTTGAGTTTAATGCCAGGTATTTTCCTCAAGAGGCGGTAGATCGGTTGGAGTCGCAGTTTTGGGAACTGGTTCAGGGAGATCAGTTGGTAGGCGAGTATTATGGTGAGTTTGGCGAGTTAGTGGTTTATGAAGGTGGAGGCATGGACGAGGAGCGTGCTCAGATGAGGAGGTTCGCGGGAGGACTTTGGTCGGAACTGTAGATGTCGTGCAGAGCTTCCAAGTTTGCCTCATTGGAGGAATTGGCTATGGCGGCGGCATCGATCGAGAAGGAGCTGAGAGCGCAGATCGAGGATTGAGCTAAGGTTCTTTATCTTAGTTGTTGTTCCTTTGATTTTCTATTTCTGAATTTTAAGCTTTGGCTTTGGTGTTTTGTTTTGGTTATCATTTTCGTTTGTGTTAGGTTTGCTTATATCTTTGGCTGGTACTGGATTCTGTTTTAATCCGATAAAGTGTTATGATGACATTCTTGGAGTCTGAGATCTCGACCATTCAGACAGAGCGGATGTTTGACCAAGGATTGCGAAGTTAAGTAGCTATGGTTTTTGAGAGCAAAGGTTGGGTTTTTCCTAGCCGTGTGTCTCTACAGAAGGAGTTAATGTGGATCTGGCTAAGATTGAGGCTAGTGAGTGATTATCAGAGATTCGTCAAGGGATTGCTAGTATGGTGCAGTCTAGGATAACGTGGGTTCGCTGAGTTTTTGGTTTGGGTTGGGCCGCCAAGGCAGTTCTAATCGCTGATGTTTATAGGCAATTAGTATTCATTGCTCTCGGGGCTGCGGTCTCGATTAACTCTTCTACCGTTGGAGACTTTTGGTCTCTTGTATCTTGATCGGGATTGAGGTTCCAGTATGAGCATTGGGTTGGTGGTCCCTATGGTACTTATGGCTCAAAGGATTCGTTTCTACGAATACGAGAGTTGTGAAGATGAGTTAAGAGTAATAAATATTTGTAACGTGCGCATAAACATAGAATTAGTGATTAGCTTCCGAGGTCATGATTGGATTATGATAAGGAACAGTTGTGTTGGCAAAGGGTGTAGGAGGAATAAAGATGTTCTATAGTATTAAGGACGCGGATTATTATCGGAGATACTTCTAGTTCCAGGTCCTTGTACACAGAGGAATTGATTACTCTATAGGAAGCGTTTTTACTATTTATGTCCAGAGCTTGAGGGAGACGCCCCGAGAGTAGAGTGGAGTAGCGTGGGCATCGTTTCCTCGAAGGTGACATCCTGAGAGTGTGATGATGTCGGAATGAGTACGAGTAGTCAATGTCTGATGGTGGCATAAGCATGGGACGGGATATAGACCTCTAGGTGTGGGTTCAATTCCGTGCTTTTTGGCTAGTAGTTTACAGCGTGCGATAAGTGTCAGCCTGTTGATGTGAAGTATCAGGTTCTAGACGGAAATTTGATTTTTTGCCACTCTGTAGTGGGGGTGGATGCGATCACGATGGAGTTCGTGGTGGGATTACCTAACTCGAGGACATTTGATGCGATTTGGGTGATTGTGGACCGTCTAACTAAGTTTTCACATTTTTTGGTTATTAAGAAGATCGATGGAGCTGCGGTTTAGGCTAAGAAGTTCGTGCGGGAGATTGTGAGGCTGCATGAAGTGCCAGCCAATATAGTGTCAGATCGGGATTCCAAGTTCACGTCTGGGTTTTGGAGAGCCTTTCAGGCTGAGATGGTCACTAAGGTGCATGTGAGTACAACTTATCATCGGCAGACTGATGGTCGGCCAGAGAGGACTATTCAGACCATAAAGGATCTGCTAAGTTAGTTGATGATTGGAGGATGACGGTTGAGCGTAGGTTTCGCTCTATCAGATGTCCTGATGAGTATCGAGTGGATTTAGCGACACACTTGTTGGAGGGTGATGCACGTCTATGGTGGAAGAGTGTTAATGCCCAGAGGAGGCGGACGGTGTGGACTTGGGGAGAATTCTTGGTTGAGTTTAATGCCAGGTATTTTCCTCAAGAGGCGGTAGATCGGTTGGAGTCGCAGTTTTGGGAACTGGTTCAGGGAGATCAGTTGGTAGGCGAGTATTATGGTGAGTTTGGCGAGTTAGTGGTTTATGAAGGTGGAGGCATGGACGAGGAGCGTGCTCAGATGAGGAGGTTCGCGGGAGGACTTTGGTCGGAACTGAAGATGTCGTGCAGAGCTTCCAAGTTTGCCTCATTGGAGGAATTGGCTATGGCGGCGGCATCGATCGAGAAGGAGCTGAGAGCGCAGATCGAGGATTGAGCTAAGGTTCTTTATCTTAGTTGTTGTTCCTTTGATTTTCTATTTCTGAATTTTAAGCTTTGGCTTTGGTGTTTTGTTTTGGTTATCATTTTCGTTTGTGTTAGGTTTGCTTATATCTTTGGCTGGTACTGGATTCTGTTTGAATCCGATAAAGTGTTATGATGACATTCTTGGAGTCTGAGATCTCGACCATTCAGACAGAGCGGATGTTTGACCAAGGATTGCGAAGTTAAGTAGCTATGGTTTTTGAGAGCAAAGGTTGGGTTTTTCCTAGCCGTGTGTCTCTACAGAAGGAGTTAATGTGGATCTGGCTAAGATTGAGGCTAGTGAGTGATTATCAGAGATTCGTCAAGGGATTGCTAGTATGGTGCAGTCTAGGATAACGTGGACAGGAGAGATGTCCCATTTGTTGGTTTTAGGAGTGTGTGGAAAGCCTTGCAAGGCTGAAGGAAGTATCAATGAGTACACCTGTTTTGGTGTACTTTGCCGGGTAAGCTTTATGCGGTGTACACCGATGCTTCTTGTTTTGGATTAGTGTTTGAGCAGCAGTGGGCTACAGAGTTGAGCAGCAGTGGGCTGCAGTGATTGAGCAGCAGTGGGCTACAGAGTTGAGCAGCAGTGATTGAGCAGCAGTGGGCTGCAGTGTTTGAGCAGCAGTGGGCTGCAGAGTTGAGCAGCAGTGGGCTGCTGTGTTCGAGCAGTTCTGGACTGTAGTGTTGAGCAGCAATGGGCTGCAGTGGTTGGGAAGCAGTGGGCTGCAGTGTTGGATCAGCAGTGGGCTGTAGTGAAGGATCTCCTGTGTAGTATCTGTGTGTCTCAAGAGAGTGTGGCTAGGGTCAGTTTGATGCATCGAGGAGTGTTGTTTCGGAGTATATGGTCTCTTAGGATAGGACGTTCAGATGCGTAGGCGAGCATATGCCTATAGATGGGTTCGCTGAGTTTTTGGTTTGGGTTGGGCCGCCAAGGTAGTTCTAATCGCTGATGTTTATAGGCAATTAGTATTCATTGCTCTCGGGGCTGCGGTCTCGATTAACTCTTCTACCGTTGGAGACTTTTGGTCTCTTGTATCTTGATCGGGATTGAGGTTCCAGTATGAGCATTGGGTTGGTGGTCCCTATGGTACTTATGGCTCAAAGGATTCGTTTCTACGAATACGAGAGTTGTGAAGATGAGTTAAGAGTAATAAATATTTGTAACGTGCGCATAAACATAGAATTAGTGATTAGCTTCAGAGGTCATGATTGGATTATGATAAGGAACAGTTGTGTTGGCAAAGGGTGTAGGAGGAATAAAGATGTTCTATAGTATTAAGGACGCGGATTATTATCGGAGATACTTCTAGTTCCAGGTCCTTGTACACAGAGGAATTGATTACTCTATAGGAAGCGTTTTTACTATTTATGTCCAGAGCTTGAGGGAGACGCCCCGAGAGTAGAGTGGAGTAGCGTGGGCATCGTTTCCTCGAAGGTGACATCCTGAGAGTGTGATGATGTCGGAATGAGTACGAGTAGTCAATGTCTGATGGTGGCATAAGCATGGGACGGGATATAGACCTCTAGGTGTGGGTTCAATTCCGTGCTTTTTGGCTAGTAGTTTACAGCGTGCGATAAGTGTCAGCCTGTTGATGTGAAGTATCAGGTTCTAGACGGAAATTTGATTTTTTGCCACTCTGTAGTGGGGGTGGATGCGATCACGATGGAGTTCGTGGTGGGATTACCTAACTCGAGGACATTTGATGCGATTTGGGTGATTGTGGACCGTCTAACTAAGTTTTCACATTTTTTGGTTATTAAGAAGATCGATGGAGCTGCGGTTTAGGCTAAGAAGTTCGTGCGGGAGATTGTGAGGCTGCATGAAGTGCCAGCCAATATAGTGTCAGATCGGGATTCCAAGTTCACGTCTGGGTTTTGGAGAGCCTTTCAGGCTGAGATGGTCACTAAGGTGCATGTGAGTACAACTTATCATCGGCAGACTGATGGTCGGCCAGAGAGGACTATTCAGACCATAAAGGATCTGCTAAGTTAGTTGATGATTGGAGGATGACGGTTGAGCGTAGGTTTCGCTCTATCAGATGTCCTGATGAGTATCGAGTGGATTTAGCGACACACTTGTTGGAGGGTGATGCACGTCTATGGTGGAAGAGTGTTAATGCCCAGAGGAGGCGGACGGTGTGGACTTGGGGAGAATTCTTGGTTGAGTTTAATGCCAGGTATTTTCCTCAAGAGGCGGTAGATCGGTTGGAGTCGCAGTTTTGGGAACTGGTTCAGGGAGATCAGTTGGTAGGCGAGTATTATGGTGAGTTTGGCGAGTTAGTGGTTTATGAAGGTGGAGGCATGGACGAGGAGCGTGCTCAGATGAGGAGGTTCGCGGGAGGACTTTGGTCGGAACTGAAGATGTCGTGCAGAGCTTCCAAGTTTGCCTCATTGGAGGAATTGGCTATGGCGGCGGCATCGATCGAGAAGGAGCTGAGAGCGCAGATCGAGGATTGAGCTAAGGTTCTTTATCTTAGTTGTTGTTCCTTTGATTTTCTATTTCTGAATTTTAAGCTTTGGCTTTGGTGTTTTGTTTTGGTTATCATTTTCGTTTGTGTTAGGTTTGCTTATATCTTTGGCTGGTACTGGATTCTGTTTGAATCCGATAAAGTGTTATGATGACATTCTTGGAGTCTGAGATCTCGACCATTCAGACAGAGCGGATGTTTGACCAAGGATTGCGAAGTTAAGTAGCTATGGTTTTTGAGAGCAAAGGTTGGGTTTTTCCTAGCCGTGTGTCTCTACAGAAGGAGTTAATGTGGATCTGGCTAAGATTGAGGCTAGTGAGTGATTATCAGAGATTCGTCAAGGGATTGCTAGTATGGTGCAGTCTAGGATAACGTGGACAGGAGAGATGTCCCATTTGTTGGTTTTAGGAGTGTGTGGAAAGCCTTGCAAGGCTGAAGGAAGTATCAATGAGTACACCTGTTTTGGTGTACTTTGCCGGGTAAGCTTTATGCGGTGTACACCGATGCTTCTTGTTTTGGATTAGTGTTTGAGCAGCAGTGGGCTACAGAGTTGAGCAGCAGTGGGCTGCAGTGATTGAGCAGCAGTGGGCTACAGAGTTGAGCAGCAGTGATTGAGCAGGAGTGGGCTGCAGTGTTTGAGCAGCAGTGGGCTGCAGAGTTGAGCAGCAGTGGGCTGCTGTGTTCGAGCAGTTCTGGACTGTAGTGTTGAGCAGCAATGGGCTGCAGTGGTTGGGAAGCAGTGGGCTGCAGTGTTGGATCAGCAGTGGGCTGTAGTGAAGGATCTCCTGTGTAGTATCTGTGTGTCTCAAGAGAGTGTGGCTAGGGTCAGTTTGATGCATCGAGGAGTGTTGTTTCGGAGTATATGGTCTCTTAGGATAGGACGTTCAGATGCGTAGGCGAGCATATGCCTATAGATGGGTTCGCTGAGTTTTTGGTTTGGGTTGGGCCGCCAAGGCAGTTCTAATCGCTGATGTTTATAGGCAATTAGTATTCATTGCTCTCGGGGCTGCGGTCTCGATTAACTCTTCTACCGTTGGAGACTTTTGGTCTCTTGTATCTTGATCGGGATTGAGGTTCCAGTATGAGCATTGGGTTGGTGGTCCCTATGGTACTTATGGCTCAAAGGATTTGTTTCTACGAATACGAGAGTTGTGAAGATGAGTTAAGAGTAATAAATATTTGTAACGTGCGCATAAACATAGAATTAGTGATTAGCTTCAGAGGTCATGATTGGATTATGATAAGGAACAGTTGTGTTGGCAAAGGGTGTAGGAGGAATAAAGATGTTCTATAGTATTAAGGACGCGGATTATTATCGGAGATACTTCTAGTTCCAGGTCCTTGTACACAGAGGAATTGATTACTCTATAGGAAGCGTTTTTACTATTTATGTCTAGAGCTTGAGGGAGACGCCCCGAGAGTAGAGTGGAGTAGCGTGGGCATCGTTTCCTCGAAGGTGACATCCTGAGAGTGTGATGATGTCGGAATGAGTACGAGTAGTCAATGTCTGATGGTGGCATAAGCATGGGACGGGATATAGACCTCTAGGTGTGGGTTCAATTCCGTGCTTTTTGGCTAGTAGTTTACAGCGTGCGATAAGTGTCAGCCTGTTGATGTGAAGTATCAGGTTCTAGACGGAAATTTGATTTTTTGCCACTCTGTAGTGGGGGTGGATGCGATCACGATGGAGTTCGTGGTGGGATTACCTAACTCGAGGACATTTGATGCGATTTGGGTGATTGTGGACCGTCTAACTAAGTCTTCACATTTTTTGGTTATTAAGAAGATCGATGGAGCTGCGGTTTAGGCTAAGAAGTTCGTGCGGGAGATTGTGAGGCTGCATGAAGTGCCAGCCAATATAGTGTCAGATCGGGATTCCAAGTTCACGTCTGGGTTTTGGAGAGCCTTTCAGCCTGAGATGGTCACTAAGGTGCATGTGAGTACAACTTATCATCGGCAGACTGATGGTCGGCCAGAGAGGACTATTCAGACCATAAAGGATCTGCTAAGTTAGTTGATGATTGGAGGATGACGGTTGAGCGTAGGTTTCGCTCTATCAGATGTCCTGATGAGTATCGAGTGGATTTAGCGACACACTTGTTGGAGGGTGATGCACGTCTATGGTGGAAGAGTGTTAATGCCCAGAGGAGGCGGACGGTGTGGACTTGGGGAGAATTCTTGGTTGAGTTTAATGCCAGGTATTTTCCTCAAGAGGCGGTAGATCGGTTGGAGTCGCAGTTTTGGGAACTGGTTCAGGGAGATCAGTTGGTAGGCGAGTATTATGGTGAGTTTGGCGAGTTAGTGGTTTATGAAGGTGGAGCCATGGACGAGGAGCGTGCTCAGATGAGGAGGTTCGCGGGAGGACTTTGGTCGGAACTGAAGATGTCGTACAGAGCTTCCAAGTTTGCCTCATTGGAGGAATTGGCTATGGCGGCGGCATCGATCGAGAAGGAGCTGAGAGCGCAGATCGAGGATTGAGCTAAGGTTCTTTATCTTAGTTGTTGTTCCTTTGATTTTCTATTTCTGAATTTTAAGCTTTGGCTTTGGTGTTTTGTTTTGGTTATCATTTTCGTTTGTGTTAGGTTTGCTTATATCTTTGGCTGGTACTGGATTCTGTTTTAATCCGATAAAGTGTTATGATGACATTCTTGGAGTCTGAGATCTCGACCATTCAGACAGAGCGGATGTTTGACCAAGGATTGCGAAGTTAAGTAGCTATGGTTTTTGAGAGCAAAGGTTGGGTTTTTCCTAGCCGTGTGTCTCTACAGAAGGAGTTAATGTGGATCTGGCTAAGATTGAGGCTAGTGAGTGATTATCAGAGATTCGTCAAGGGATTACTAGTATGGTGCAGTCTAGGATAACGTGGACAGGAGAGATGTCCCATTTGTTGGTTTTAGGAGTGTGTGGAAAGCCTTGCAAGGCTGAAGGAAGTATCAATGAGTACACCTGTTTTGGTGTACTTTGCCGGGTAAGCTTTATGCGGTGTACACCGATGCTTCTTGTTTTGGATTAGTGTTTGAGCAGCAGTGGGCTACAGAGTTGAGCAGCAGTGGGCTGCAGTGATTGAGCAGCAGTGGGCTACAGAGTTGAGCAGCAGTGATTGAGCAGCAGTGGGCTGCAGTGTTTGAGCAGCAGTGGGCTGCAGAGTTGAGCAGCAGTGGGCTGCTGTGTTCGAGCAGTTCTGGACTGTAGTGTTGAGCAGCAATGGGCTGCAGTGGTTGGGAAGCAGTGGGCTGCAGTGTTGGATCAGCAGTGGGCTGTAGTGAAGGATCTCCTGTGTAGTATCTGTGTGTCTCAAGAGAGTGTGGCTAGGGTCAGTTTGATGCATCGAGGAGTGTTGTTTCGGAGTATATGGTCTCTTAGGATAGGACGTTCAGATGCGTAGGCGAGCATATGCCTATAGATGGGTTCGCTGAGTTTTTGGTTTGGGTTGGGCCGCCAAGGCAGTTCTAATCGCTGATGTTTATAGGCAATTAGTATTCATTGCTCTCGGGGCTGCGGTCTCGATTAACTCTTCTACCGTTGGAGACTTTTGGTCTCTTGTATCTTGATCGGGATTGAGGTTCCAGTATGAGCATTGGGTTGGTGGTCCCTATGGTACTTATGGCTCAAAGGATTCGTTTCTACGAATACGAGAGTTGTGAAGATGAGTTAAGAGTAATAAATATTTGTAACGTGCGCATAAACATAGAATTAGTGATTAGCTTCAGAGGTCATGATTGGATTATGATAAGGAACAGTTGTGTTGGCAAAGGGTGTAGGAGGAATAAAGATGTTCTATAGTATTAAGGACGCGGATTATTATCGGAGATACTTCTAGTTCCAGGTCCTTGTACACAGAGGAATTGATTACTCTATAGGAAGCGTTTTTACTATTTATGTCTAGAGCTTGAGGGAGACGCCCCGAGAGTAGAGTGGAGTAGCGTGGGCATCGTTTCCTCGAAGGTGACATCCTGAGAGTGTGATGATGTCGGAATGAGTACGAGTAGTCAATGTCTGATGGTGGCATAAGCATGGGACGGGATATAGACCTCTAGGTGTGGGTTCAATTCCGTGCTTTTTGGCTAGTAGTTTACAGCGTGCGATAAGTGTCAGCCTGTTGATGTGAAGTATCAGGTTCTAGACGGAAATTTGATTTTTTACCACTCTGTAGTGGGGGTGGATGCGATCACGATGGAGTTCGTGGTGGGATTACCTAACTCGAGGACATTTGATGCGATTTGGGTGATTGTGGACCGTCTAACTAAGTCTTCACATTTTTTGGTTATTAAGAAGATCGATGGAGCTGCGGTTTAGGCTAAGAAGTTCGTGCGGGAGATTGTGAGGCTGCATGAAGTGCCAGCCAATATAGTGTCAGATCGGGATTCCAAGTTCACGTCTGGGTTTTGGAGAGCCTTTCAGGCTGAGATGGTCACTAAGGTGCATGTGAGTACAACTTATCATCGGCAGACTGATGGTCGGCCAGAGAGGACTATTCAGACCATAAAGGATCTGCTAAGTTAGTTGATGATTGGAGGATGACGGTTGAGCGTAGGTTTCGCTCTATCAGATGTCCTGATGAGTATCGAGTGGATTTAGCGACACACTTGTTGGAGGGTGATGCACGTCTATGGTGGAAGAGTGTTAATGCCCAGAGGAGGCGGACGGTGTGGACTTGGGGAGAATTCTTGGTTGAGTTTAATGCCAGGTATTTTCCTCAAGAGGCGGTAGATCGGTTGGAGTCGCAGTTTTGGGAACTGGTTCAGGGAGATCAGTTGGTAGGCGAGTATTATGGTGAGTTTGGCGAGTTAGTGGTTTATGAAGGTGGAGCCATGGACGAGGAGCGTGCTCAGATGAGGAGGTTCGCGGGAGGAATTTGGTCGGAACTGAAGATGTCGTGCAGAGCTTCCAAGTTTGCCTCATTGGAGGAATTGGCTATGGCGGCGGCATCGATCGAGAAGGAGCTGAGAGCGCAGATCGAGGATTGAGCTAAGGTTCTTTATCTTAGTTGTTGTTCCTTTGATTTTCTATTTCTGAATTTTAAGCTTTGGCTTTGGTGTTTTGTTTTGGTTATCATTTTCGTTTGTGTTAGGTTTGCTTATATCTTTGGCTGGTACTGGATTCTGTTTTAATCCGATAAAGTGTTATGATGACATTCTTGGAGTCTGAGATCTCGACCATTCAGACAGAGCGGATGTTTGACCAAGGATTGCGAAGTTAAGTAGCTATGGTTTTTGAGAGCAAAGGTTGGGTTTTTCCTAGCCGTGTGTCTCTACAGAAGGAGTTAATGTGGATCTGGCTAAGATTGAGGCTAGTGAGTGATTATCAGAGATTCGTCAAGGGATTGCTAGTATGGTGCAGTCTAGGATAACGTGGACAGGAGAGATGTCCCATTTGTTGGTTTTAGGAGTGTGTGGAAAGCCTTGCAAGGCTGAAGGAAGTATCAATGAGTACACCTGTTTTGGTGTACTTTGCCGGGTAAGCTTTATGCGGTGTACACCGATGCTTCTTGTTTTGGATTAGTGTTTGAGCAGCAGTGGGCTACAGAGTTGAGCAGCAGTGGGCTGCAGTGATTGAGCAGCAGTGGGCTACAGAGTTGAGCAGCAGTGATTGAGCAGCAGTGGGCTGCAGTGTTTGAGCAGCAGTGGGCTGCAGAGTTGAGCAGCAGTGGGCTGCTGTGTTCGAGCAGTTCTGGACTGTAGTGTTGAGCAGCAATGGGCTGCAGTGGTTGGGAAGCAGTGGGCTGCAGTGTTGGATCAGCAGTGGGCTGTAGTGAAGGATCTCCTGTGTAGTATCTGTGTGTCTCAAGAGAGTGTGGCTAGGGTCAGTTTGATGCATCGAGGAGTGTTGTTTCGGAGTATATGGTCTCTTAGGATAGGACGTTCAGATGCGTAGGCGAGCATATGCCTATAGATGGGTTCGCTGAGTTTTTGGTTTGGGTTGGGCCGCCAAGGCAGTTCTAATCGCTGATGTTTATAGGCAATTAGTATTCATTGCTCTCGGGGCTGCGGTCTCGATTAACTCTTCTACCGTTGGAGACTTTTGGTCTCTTGTATCTTGATCGGGATTGAGGTTCCAGTATGAGCATTGGGTTGGTGGTCCCTATGGTACTTATGGCTCAAAGGATTCGTTTCTACGAATACGAGAGTTGTGAAGATGAGTTAAGAGTAATAAATATTTGTAACGTGCGCATAAACATAGAATTAGTGATTAGCTTCAGAGGTCATGATTGGATTATGATAAGGAACAGTTGTGTTGGCAAAGGGTGTAGGAGGAATAAAGATGTTCTATAGTATTAAGGACGCGGATTATTATCGGAGATACTTCTAGTTCCAGGTCCTTGTACACAGAGGAATTGATTACTCTATAGGAAGCGTTTTTACTATTTATGTCCAGAGCTTGAGGGAGACGCCCCGAGAGTAGAGTGGAGTAGCGTGGGCATCGTTTCCTCGAAGGTGACATCCTGAGAGTGTGATGATGTCGGAATGAGTACGAGTAGTCAATGTCTGATGGTGGCATAAGCATGGGACGGGATATAGACCTCTAGGTGTGGGTTCAATTCCGTGCTTTTTGGCTAGTAGTTTACAGCGTGCGATAAGTGTCAGCCTGTTGATGTGAAGTATCAGGTTCTAGACGGAAATTTGATTTTTTGCCACTCTGTAGTGGGGGTGGATGCGATCACGATGGAGTTCGTGGTGGGATTACCTAACTCGAGGACATTTGATGCGATTTGGGTGATTGTGGACCGTCTAACTAAGTCTTCACATTTTTTGGTTATTAAGAAGATCGATGGAGCTGCGGTTTAGGCTAAGAAGTTCGTGCGGGAGATTGTGAGGCTGCATGAAGTGCCAGCCAATATAGTGTCAGATCGGGATTCCAAGTTCACGTCTGGGTTTTGGAGAGCCTTTCAGGCTGAGATGGTCACTAAGGTGCATGTGAGTACAACTTATCATCGGCAGACTGATGGTCGGCCAGAGAGGACTATTCAGACCATAAAGGATCTGCTAAGTTAGTTGATGATTGGAGGATGACGGTTGAGCGTAGGTTTCGCTCTATCAGATGTCCTGATGAGTATCGAGTGGATTTAGCGACACACTTGTTGGAGGGTGATGCACGTCTATGGTGGAAGAGTGTTAATGCCCAGAGGAGGCGGACGGTGTGGACTTGGGGAGAATTCTTGGTTGAGTTTAATGCCAGGTATTTTCCTCAAGAGGCGGTAGATCGGTTGGAGTCGCAGTTTTGGGAACTGGTTCAGGGAGATCAGTTGGTAGGCGAGTATTATGGTGAGTTTGGCGAGTTAGTGGTTTATGAAGGTGGAGCCATGGACGAGGAGCGTGCTCAGATGAGGAGGTTCGCGGGAGGACTTTGGTCGGAACTGAAGATGTCGTGCAGAGCTTCCAAGTTTGCCTCATTGGAGGAATTGGCTATGGCGGCGGCATCTTTCGAGAAGGAGCTGAGAGCGCAGATCGAGGATTGAGCTAAGGTTCTTTATCTTAGTTGTTGTTCCTTTGATTTTCTATTTCTGAATTTTAAGCTTTGGCTTTGGTGTTTTGTTTTGGTTATCATTTTCGTTTGTGTTAGGTTTGCTTATATCTTTGGCTGGTACTGGATTCTGTTTGAATCCGATAAAGTGTTATGATGACATTCTTGGAGTCTGAGATCTCGACCATTCAGACAGAGCGGATGTTTGACCAAGGATTGCGAAGTTAAGTAGCTATGGTTTTTGAGAGCAAAGGTTGGGTTTTTCCTAGCCGTGTGTCTCTACAGAAGGAGTTAATGTGGATCTGGCTAAGATTGAGGCTAGTGAGTGATTATCAGAGATTCGTCAAGGGATTGCTAGTATGGTGCAGTCTAGGATAACGTGGACAGGAGAGATGTCCCATTTGTTGGTTTTAGGAGTGTGTGGAAAGCCTTGCAAGGCTGAAGGAAGTATCAATGAGTACACCTGTTTTGGTGTACTTTGCCGGGTAAGCTTTATGCGGTGTACACCGATGCTTCTTGTTTTGGATTAGTGTTTGAGCAGCAGTGGGCTACAGAGTTGAGCAGCAGTGGGCTGCAGTGATTGAGCAGCAGTGGGCTACAGAGTTGAGCAGCAGTGATTGAGCAGCAGTGGGCTGCAGTGTTTGAGCAGCAGTGGGCTGCAGAGTTGAGCAGCAGTGGGCTGCTGTGTTCGAGCAGTTCTGGACTGTAGTGTTGAGCAGCAATGGGCTGCAGTGGTTGGGAAGCAGTGGGCTGCAGTGTTGGATCAGCAGTGGGCTGTAGTGAAGGATCTCCTGTGTAGTATCTGTGTGTCTCAAGAGAGTGTGGCTAGGGTCAGTTTGATGCATCGAGGAGTGTTGTTTCGGAGTATATGGTCTCTTAGGATAGGACGTTCAGATGCGTAGGCGAGCATATGCCTATAGATGGGTTCGCTGAGTTTTTGGTTTGGGTTGGGCCGCCAAGGCAGTTCTAATCGCTGATATTTATAGGCAATTAGTATTCATTGCTCTCGGGGCTGCGGTCTCGATTAACTCTTCTACCGTTGGAGACTTTTGGTCTCTTGTATCTTGATCGGGATTGAGGTTCCAGTATGAGCATTGGGTTGGTGGTCCCTATGGTACTTATGGCTCAAAGGATTCGTTTCTACGAATACGAGAGTTGTGAAGATGAGTTAAGAGTAATAAATATTTGTAACGTGCGCATAAACATAGAATTAGTGATTAGCTTCAGAGGTCATGATTGGATTATGATAAGGAACAGTTGTGTTGGCAAAGGGTGTAGGAGGAATAAAGATGTTCTATAGTATTAAGGCCGCGGATTATTATCGGAGATACTTCTAGTTCCAGGTCCTTGTACACAGAGGAATTGATTACTCTATAGGAAGCGTTTTTACTATTTATGTCCAGAGCTTGAGGGAGACGCCCCGAGAGTAGAGTGGAGTAGCGTGGGCATCGTTTCCTCGAAGGTGACATCCTAAGAGTGTGATGATGTCGGAATGAGTACGAGTAGTCAATGTCTGATGGTGGCATAAGCATGGGACGGGATATAGACCTCTAGGTGTGGGTTCAATTCCGTGCTTTTTGGCTAGTAGTTTACAGCGTGCGATAAGTGTCAGCCTGTTGATGTGAAGTATCAGGTTCTAGACGGAAATTTGATTTTTTGCCACTCTGTAGTGGGGGTGGATGCGATCACGATGGAGTTCGTGGTGGGATTACCTAACTCGAGGACATTTGATGCGATTTGGGTGATTGTGGACCGTCTAACTAAGTCTTCACATTTTTTGGTTATTAAGAAGATCGATGGAGCTGCGGTTTAGGCTAAGAAGTTCGTGCGGGAGATTGT
This sequence comes from Draba incana, assembly GCA_963576765.1. Taxonomy (NCBI): domain Eukaryota; kingdom Viridiplantae; phylum Streptophyta; class Magnoliopsida; order Brassicales; family Brassicaceae; genus Draba; species Draba incana. Next base: position 21,450,405 of record OY755215.1, read on the forward strand.
GAGGCTGCATGAAGTGCCAGCCAATATAGTGTCAGATCGGGATTCCAAGTTCACGTCTGGGTTTTGGAGAGCCTTTCAGGCTGAGATGGTCACTAAGGTGCATGTGAGTACAACTTATCATCGGCAGACTGATGGTCGGCCAGAGAGGACTATTCAGACCATAAAGGATCTGCTGAGGATGTGTGTACTAGATTGGGGTGGTCATTGGTTTGATCATCTGTGCCTGGCTGAGTTTGCGTATAACAACAACTTTCAGGCGAGCATTGGCATGGATCTTATGAGGCGCTTTATGGGAGGTCGTGCTGGACACCTTTATGCCCCAGGTGGGGGAGAGGAGCATTATTGGTGCGAGTTTTGTGCAGGGAGCGACAGAGAAAATTTGTGTTTGAAAGCTGAATATGAAAGAGGCCCAGGATCGACAGAGGAGTTATGCCGACAAGCGGCGAAGAGAGTTTGAGTTCGCAGTGGGCGATTGTGTGTATCTCAAGATGGCTATGTTGAGGGGTTCTAATATATCCATAGCAGAGAATAAGCTGAGTCCGCGTTTTATGAGACCTTTCCTGGTGGTGGAGCGTGTCGGACCGGTGGCGTACCAGTTAGAGTCATCTCCGATCATTAAGGTATTCCACAAGGTGTTTTAGGTGGCAATTCTGAGGAAGGCCTTGCATGAGTCGAAGGAGTTGGTGGCTAAGATTCCAAAGGATCTACAGCCAGATTTGACAGTTTTGGCAATTCTGTGAGGATTCTCGAGAGGAGAGAAAAGGTTCTGCGCCAGAAGAGGATACCGTTGTTGAGAGTCCTATGGGACTGTAGCAGTACAGAGGATGAGACTTGGGAGCCTGAGGCAAATATGAAGTTGAAGTTCAGGAAGTGGTTCGACAAGCAGGTCGCAGCTTGAGCTTACATGTATCCTTGTGGTTCCAGTTTTGGTTTTAGCATGTTGTTATTGTTGTTGTGGTTCATGTATTTTTTGTTTCGATGTAACGATATACATTTTTCGTAATTTAATAAGATGAAGTTTCCTTATATATTTCCAGTGCTATTATAAGATTTTTGGTTCTTATAAGCGTGTTTGTTGACCAGCATGGGTCGTCTTGGAGGATATCTCGAGTGGAAATTATCAAGTTTAGCCATGTGGGGCAGATCTAGTATTAGATGTTTATGGGCATTTTGGGATTTATTACTCTACGGACAGTGGCGTTCCCATATAACTCATTACCATTTTAGAGAGACGCGTGGGTCTCTGATGGATCTACCTGTGACGGGTGGGTCTCAGTGTAGTATCGCGGTTGTACTAACTGATGACGGGTGGACTTCGGTGTAGTATCATGGGATGCTTACTTATATGTGACGGGTGGGTCTCAGGAAAAGTATCAGGAGATGGGTGGGTCTCTTGGAGGGAGTGATTTTTCCCTGCCTTGTTTTAGGAGTTGGTGGTCTCCAGAGATTTATTTGAGACGGGTGGTGATATATCATGATTTTTACCCATTTTAGGCCATGATATAGGTCCATGTTTTAGTGTCTTTTGGTTTTTTCCATTTGTTTTTAGAGTCTTTTCAGGTACTTAGTCGATTGGAGCATAAAAGATGTTTACTGGAAGTTGTGAAGCATTACGGAAGGAAGAGTCAAAGATGCGAAATTCGGATTGGAGATTTTAGAGGAGTGTCGAGCGACGCTTGATATCTTATTGCTCGATCCGAGGATTTAAATAGGTGTCGATCGACACCATATAAGGGTGTCGCTCGACACCATGCTCGCAGAAGCCAAAAGCCCGATTTCGAAGAAGTCCGTTCCAAGCCTGATACCTCCAGATGTTTACTTTTATGTTTCTGGCCGACTTTGTACTCCTATATATGTGTTTTTACAGCCATTTTTTAGGCTTATGCTTTATTTTACTGATTTCTTAAACATATCTTTTGATAAAACTATGTTTTCTTCTATGGTCACGTCTGAGTAATTCTCTTGTTAGGTTTAGCGTTATTCAAGGCTTGTTGATGATTTGCTAGATCTGATCTGAATTGCATATGATTAATATCTTTAGAAGTTCTTCATCTTAACTTGTTCTTATTACTGATTTTAGCCTCGCGAACTGAAATCTGATATAGGGTTAATTAATAGAAACGACAGTTTTATAAATTGCTTGAACTAGTTTTTGATGAGAAAAATTCCTTTTCGCAAAGACATTTGGTTTAGGGTTTTGTGAACAATTGAGCCTGAACTTATTGGTTGTTTAAATTCATAGGATTCGCAACGACAGTTAGCTTTCTAGGGTTTAGGCATATATAATCTTTGCAGTGACAGTTGATTGGTTTTACATTCGTGTTCATGTTTAGGAACTGGGCTTCATAATCCTATCGTTAATTTATCTTCTGCATATCTGATTCTCCTGCAAAATCCTTGTGCCTAGCGTTTCTCTTTATTGTTTTACAACCGATCTCATTACTTGTTTTGTTTACTTATATTCACCTTTTATTATTTAGCATAATCTGAATTTATTGATCTATTGTGCAATTGATTCCCCGTGGATTCGACCATATAAGGGTTTTGCTCGACACCATGCTCGCAGAAGCCAAAAGCCCGATTTCGAAGAAGTCCGTTCCAAGCCCGAAACCTCCAGATATTTACTTTTATGTTTCTGGCCGACTTTGTACTCCTATATATGTGTTTTTACAGCCATTGTTTAGGCTTATGCTTTCTTTTACTGATTTCTTAGACATATCTTTTAATGAAACTATGTTTTCTTCTATGATTTGCTAGATCTGATCTGAATTGCATACGATTAATATCTTTAGAATTTCTTCATCTTAACTTGTTCTTATTGCTGATTTTAGCCTCGCGAACTGAAATTTTATCTAGGGTTAATTAATAGAAACGACAGTTTTATTAATTGCTTGAAATTGTTTTTGATGAGAAAAATTTCTTTTCGCAAAGACATTTGGTTTAGGGTTTTGTGAACAATTGAGCTTGAATTTATTGCTTGTTTAGATTCATAGGATTTGCAACGACAGTTTTATTAATTGCTTGAGCTAGTTTTTGTTGAGCAAAATTCATTTTTGCAAAGATATTTGGTTTAGGGTTTTGTGAACAATTGAGCCTGAATTTATTGCTTGTTTAGATTCATAGGATTCGCAACGACAGTTGGCTTTCTAGGGTTTAGGCACAGATAATCTTTGAAGCGATTACTGATTAGTTTTACATTCGTGTTCATGTTTAGGAACTGAGCTTCATAATCCTATCGTTAATTTATCATCTGCATATCTGATTCACCTGCGAAATCCCTGTGCCTAGCGTTTCTCTTTATTATTTTACAACCGATCTCATTACTTGTTTTATTTACTTGCATTCACCTTTTATTACTTAGCTTAATCTGAATTTATTGATCTATTGTGCAATTGATTCCCTGTGGATTCGACCCTAAAGTACTACTTCTGATATCTTAATTTGAGAGAGTAGCTCTAGGTCTAATTTTGGCGCCGTTGCCGGGGAGTCAACGCCATTGGATTTATTTTATTAGGATTTTGTCTAAGCTTTTTATTTTTATTTTTGCTTTGCTAGTCTCTTTTGTTTCTTTTTGTTTTGAGTTTCAGGTGTATGCCTGATACAAGGAGCTGCAAAGACAAAGAGCTAGTTGGATACGGTCTTGAGGAACTTGCACGTTTAAAGCGTGAGAATAGAAGAGTAGCAACAATGGTTGCTCAAGGACGAATCATTTTGAGACCGGGACAAGATGGAATCCTGCGTGATCCGGCAAAATTGAAGTACAGCAAAGAAGGATTAAGGATCGACCACGATGTAGCTGTGATTGTCGAGAATATTGAGGAACATGCAAATCTGGAGTAGCCTGTCGAGCGACGCAATGAACCTGTCGCTCGACGCGACCAACCTATGGGTGTCGATCGACACGCTGATGGTGTCGCTTGACACCAAGGCCAGAATCGCCCAGATTTGATGAGGAACGAGCAGAACGTCGCGCAAAGACGCACCTTAGCAGACTACAACCGTCCTGAGCAGTTCTATGCCAATAGAGCTGCGATTCATCTACCTTCTTTTCAGAGGAATGACTTCGAGCTAAAGCCTGCATACTTCTCCTTCGTTGCTCAAGACCCGTTATGTGGTTTGCCACATGAGCATCCCATGGACCATATCGAAAGATTCGAAGACCATATCTAATGGAGTTTCAGAGGATTATATGTTCTGCAAGCTCTTCCCCTACTCTCTTCATGGGGAAGCTAAACATTGGCTTAGGGCGCTTCCTCCAGGCTCGCTTACTACATGGGAAGACACGAAGAATGCTTTCCTAAGCAATTTCTTCGATGATACAAAGTTTGAGGACCTGAGGTACAAGATCACTACCTTTAAGCAAGGAGATCAAGATGCTTCACTACAAGAAAACATGGCCATTTGCAACGGAAATTTGCGACGATTTTGCGACCAATCGGCGACGACATTTGGCAAAATGACGCAAAAACGTCGCTAATTTGTGTGGGAAAATATAGCAGCAAAACCGTCGCAAAATTGCGACGATTTTGCGTCTGTGGAAATGTTTAGACGCAACTTCGACGCACATTTTGCGACGATTTTGCGTCGAATAAACGTTTGCGACGCTTTTGCGTCCAAAATTACAACTCGACGCAAACTGGTCACAAAACGTGCATCGAATTTGTGACGATTTAAGTGTTGCGAGGGATTTGCGACGAAAGTTGGTTACACACGTTTTAATTGATTCTTACTTGTTTATATGTGTAATATTTAAGTCACAAATCGGTCGCAAAAGTCTTGGAAAATAGTAGCAATTTAGTCGCAAACTGAAATGAACATTCTATAAAATCGATTTTATATCCACATTAATTACGTCGCATTCTATACTTCAACAAATATGGATAACAATTGATCTTTGATTCCGGGTCCGGCTGGTGGGAGACAAGCAGAAGAACGGGCAAGGAAAAAACTTGAAAAACTATAAGTTATAACAAAAGATATTTTTAACAAATGTGTACATTAATTACATATTAACAAAATATTTAGTAATCGATAAATGTTATTTGTTTTCGTTGAAGGATCCTACCGGGACTGTACAAGCGAGCATTCATAGGTCCGCCATATCTGATAACAAATATGGGCCGCACATAAAGGAGAGTTCGGTATTGGTTCTAAAGGAGGTTGTAGTTGTTAAGTTTGATAGGGCGACACCATATCTTAACATTACTCTGAATAACATAAACAATGTAAGTTACAATATATATTTTAAAGGTATTGTACTAAGTAGTATCATTACACAAAATCAAGTTATTTATTTCATTTGACAGGTTATATCTAAAGAAAACATGGGTACAACGTTCACAGAAGAAGGTAGTAGCAGTCATGTTAATCGAAATCCTAACAATTGGTTATCCCAAGTAGATGACGAAGGGTCGACGACGGATGATGGGGAAGAAATTGATGATGAGTAATACATGTCATCAATTGAAGGAAATAAAAATAAATATGTGTTTATGTTAGCAGTTTATTTGTATTACGTTTTTAAGCAATAATGCACTATATATATATATATATATCTCGATTGTACGTACGTTTATAAACATCGATGTCAATTAGTAATTAATTTTAAAATAATAAATTAAATAATGTTAAAATATCAGAATATTATATTATTAATATAAGTTTCAAAAATTTTACTTGTCACCCAAACATATTAATACTAATAACAAAAAAGTACAAATTACATCTTAAGTTACCAAACTATAAAAACAAAAGTTTCGTCGTAATAACTTACCAAATTATAAATACAACATTTGCGATAATTTTGCTTCGAATTTAACTTTTAGACGCAAAAACGTCGCAAATTTTGCGAGAATTTTGCGACGAATTTATTTGAACACGTGTTTAGGATGCTTACCTAACTATGGGTGCAATATTTTTGTCGCAAATGTGTCGCAAAATGGGCGCAAAAATGTCACAAATTAGTAGCAAAATAATCTAGTTTTCTATAAAAACCTCGAATGTGTGATGAACAAATCCACAACAAAGCTGATGCTGATGATGATCAACCCCCAGTGCAACCTGCAAGAACCGAAGAAGTTTCGATCCCTACAGAGGTAACCACCGATTTGACAAAAATCGACCCACTTCATAGTGGTCTTGATGTGATATTCGAGGATTCAGAAGGAAACGAAGATGAGTTTGATGAAGACGAAGAGGAAGATGAGGACGACGATGGTGACGAAGATGGCAGAGTAGAACGTTATGTTTCTGATCATGATGAAGAAGATGAATAAATTTAAAATTAATTATGTGTATATTTTAAGTATGTATTTTCGAGTGTGGTGTTAAAAAAATAATATTTTAAACAAGATATATAACCATTTGCAACGAGCACACTATTTATACCGTTTCAATTGAATGTTCGATCTTCGAATATAAAAACATATCATAGAGGGCCTAATTCATATATCAAAATAACAGCTAAACGACTGCAATCTAAACAAAGCTAAACGACGCTATCGTCGCAATTACGTCGCAATTATGAACGTTTGCAACGATTTTGCGACGAAATCGTCGCAAAAACGTAGCAAATGTCTTTACCCTATACACTAAGCAATTCATTATTTTTATTGTTTAAATTTGCTCTATTTGGAATATATACATATCATAGAGGCCCTTTTTGGAATATAAACATATCATAGAGGCCCTAATTGATAAATAAAATTATTTGCATCAATGTCCAAGTAATAAGAATTGGTAATTAACACAAAGGTTTAGGGTATAGGCATTTGCTACTGTTTTGCGAGGGAGTCGTCGCAATTCCGTCGCAAAGCCTTCTATTAGCGACGAACTTGCGACGATTGCCTCGCAAGACCGTAGCAAATTCCTATACCCTAAACTCTAACCAATACGTTTTGTATAACCTTTTAATTAGCTCTTCTTCGAATGTAAATGTATGAGTCTAATAAATAACTATCCCTCTGTAATTATTGAAATATAACTTTTCAAAACATTTTCGAGAAACATATATAATGAAGTATGATATACATGTACTTATACTAAGAATTCGATCAATCTATCATTTTTGCCGATTTTACGGAAAAATTCAATTAGTACACTAACTCTGCTTCATACATGCACTAAGGACCCCAAAAAGTGTATATTTACATTTTATGAATCATATTTTTGGTCTAAAACATCCAAACCCCTAAGTATACCCTAAACCTAATTTGCGTGGGATTTGCGACGATTTCATCGCAAAAACGTAGCAAACTTTGCTACACGTTTGCGACTAAAATCACTGTCAACTATATTAACTGATCGTTCATTGACCTAGAAATTCACACTTTGCGAGGCTTTTGCGACGGTTTTTTAATTTTTGCGAGGTATTTGCGATGATTTGTGCGCGGCAAACGAAAAGTCGTGGGCGGCAAACATGTATTGGGTCAAATTTTTGGCCCATTTAGCAACCGATTTGCGACGAACTTGCGAGGTTTTTTTCCCTATATAAGGAAATCCAATCCCTCGCTCATTCCTCACAAAATCACTTATCTCTCAACAAAATCACTTTTCTCTCTCTAATAAAAAGTGCCATCGACCTTCCTAATCATTCCCGATCCCGAGCTCATAAGGTAAATCTCTAAATTTTTCTTTTCTTTTATGAATTTTAAATTTTGCGAATGGTTAGGAATAATTAATTAGGAATGGAATTGTACTTGGGATTTTAGGATTAACTAATTAGAATTTTTAATTTACTAATTATGTTAAATTATTTTGATCTGTAATGTTGATTAGATTAATTTAATGTTATTATTACAATTGTTAAAATCAATATTAAATTATATATTTTTTAAAATGCAATAACTAATTTCAAAAATTATCAAATTTAGATGGCAGAAGAGAACGAGTGGTTAGAGTTCGTACAGTCCGGTGCTGGTCGTGGTACTGGTCATTCACGACCAGGACAGCGACAGCGTAGACATCCCTCGCAGGCCTCTGCTTCCCACTCTGGTTCCGGGATTCCTGAGTCACAGCTGACGCCACCTCCCGAGCCAACCCCTGGCCAAAACCCTGGAGCAGTTCCTTCATGGGATAACATGACCTTCGCGCAACTTCTCGTTACTCCAGGACGGCAGGTTCTTCCCCATTTAGTACCTGACCCTACCACTTCCGACAACCCTAACGCTGTGTGGTAAGTATTTTTTTTACATAGTTTTAATTTTATTTTATTTAATAATTATTAATATATGCTTTTATATTATTTTTTAGGTTTTGCAAAAATTCGGTCGGAAAAGATGTTAGGAAGATCATAGAGCGAGATTTCAAGATGTGCCACACGAGCTGGAAGTTTGTTAACCTGGAGACCAATGATCGGTGGTACAAACAATTTGCGGTAAATTTTTTTTATTTATTTTTTTTTTACTTTTATCTATTTATTAATTTATTCAATTTTGTAATTTTATAACTTATGTTCTAATTTCTGACAATTTGCAACAAAAATACTATTGGGACCCCGCGATCGATGGTTTAGTTCGTGAGGCATTTGAGGAGAAAGCGAAGAACCGTCTGAACAACCAAATAGGACGGTGGAAGGAGAAGTGGCTTTTGAATCCGGATCCGAAGGTATGTATGCCATCTTTCTTCAATCCCAATATTTGGGATGGCCTTGTCGCCTTCTGGCAGTTGGAGAAATCGAAGGAGATTGCTGCCCGGTGCAAGGCTGCTCGATTGACGAAGGTTGGCGATACTGACCAGCCTTCAAAACACTGTTCAGGCCAGATTTCCTACGCTCAGCATGCTATTAACATTGTAAGTTATTATATATTTTACTTTCAATTTTTATGCTCACAACAATTTAAACTTCTAATATGTTTTCATTGTCAGACGGTGGAAAAAGGAGTTTCCGCAACGATGCCAGAGGTTTGGGAGAAGACCCACCGCAGGCCGTATGGGACATGGGTTGATGAACGTGTCCACAAGCTCCACGACGATGTCATTGAGCGAGTCGGCGAACTATCAACCCAGCTTACTCCCGATGGTCTACCTACTCAGGTGACACCGATGGAGGTCAACCGTATCGCATCACAGGTAAAAACTTAATTTTTTTTTTAATTTTATTCACAATTTTAAATAATACTATTAACAATTTAAAAATAAAATTATATTATTATCATTTATGTAAAATTGTAAACTTTTAATTTTATTTTGTAGTTGGCTCCTCGAAACCGTAAGGGAAAGATGGCATTTACCGGATCTATCCGGACGGATGATCACGGAGTGCCATTTTGTCCCGTTTCGAGATTGGCGACGGATCCGCAAATAGTCAAGGAGCTCCATGAAACAAAACAAGAGCTCCATAAAACAAGAAAAGAGTTAGGGAAGACGAAGAAAACCTTAGCGAGGAAGACCAACACCTATGATAGGATGTTCCCGGAGTTAGCGAAGACGAACCCCACCCTTGGCGAGATTCTAGATGGGGAAGAAGACGAAGACGAAGACGAAGACGAAGACGAAGCTGGAGGCACATCGAGGACCGGGGATCCGATCGATGATATTTGTTACGATTAGATTTGTGTATTTTTCGGATTTAGCTTTTATTTGTTTTTGGTTTTAAAATACTTTATTTTATGTTTAATTTTTAATTTAAAATATTTACGAATTTTTTTTTTTAAATTATTATTTTTTAATTAATAATATAAATAATAATAATAAAAAAAGAGTCGAAAATCGTCGCAAATGCGTTGCAAAACAATATACGTCGCACAATAGAGTCGCAAAACCGTCGCAAATTTTAGTCGCAATTTAGTCGCAAATCTTATAACAGCAAAATCGTCGCAAAAGTTATAGCCGCAATTCCGTCGCAAAAGGTTTCGACGCGAAATAGCCGCAAATTCGTCGCAAACCATTTAAACGCAAATAAGTCGCATAAGATTTAGCCGCAATTTCGTCGCAAATTATTTCCTCGCAAAACAGCCGCAAAATGACGCCGCAATACCGTTGCAAATCCGTCAAGAGTTTGGCGAGGGATTTGCAACGAAACTTGAATTTGCGACGATTTTCGGTTTGCAACGAGCTAGTTGCGACAAACCTAAAATCGTCGCAAAATCGTCGCAATTCTCCATTTGCAACGGTTTTGCGACGAAAACGGCTGTTGCAAATGGCCCTGTTTTCTTGTAGTGCTTTCAAGGCTGCGTAACAGAGATTCAAGGGTTATCAGAGGGACTGTCCACATCACGGGTTCAACGAGGTCCAACTCCTAAGCATTTTCTTCAGAGGGATAGTTGTGCCATATGCTGTGAGTTTAGATGCTGCGAGTAAAGGAGATTTAAACACCAACTCGCCAGAAGCTGCTCTGAGGTTGATAGAGAATTTGGCTAACAACAACAATACAATGAACCTAGATTTCGAAAGGAGCAAGTCTGGACAGAGCATTAATGGGAATCAGCTTGCTCAAGTCACAAAGAGGCTGAATACTATGACTAGTCTTCTAGCTGGGAAGAAATCAATTCACTTTGCGCAAGAGGTTGAGATTGCAGAAGAGAATGTGAACTACCTCCATCAGATCGGATTTTAGAAGTATGGGAATCAGCAGGGATATGGATCATCGTATCAAAAGCCCTTCTAGAATGGCTACACGAGAGACTATGTGTCATCTTCTTATCAGAAGCCTCCTCCTCCGTCTGCGACCAGTAAAATGGAATCCATGATGGAGCAGCTTCAAGAGGGGCAGCAAAAGATGACAGTAGATTTCAATGGGAAGTTCCATTCGCTTTACACTGATCTAAACGGAAAGATAGAAGGTTTGAATACTCATGTCAGGAAGTTAGATGTTCAAGTTGCTCAAACTGCAGAATCTGTCAAGAGACAAGAGGGTTATCTTCCTGCAAAGACTGACATGAATCCCAAGCAAGCTTGCAATGCCATTCGGGTGAAGGAAGACGATTATTTCGATGAGTTCAAAGCGATTTTCGGAAATACAGAGTCAGTGTTGATCGACACTGTGGATGAGTTTCGATCGACACATGAAGAAAAGTTTGAATCGCTCGACGCTTTGATCGACGAAGAACTGCCATCTAATGCTCGTGTCGAGCGACACTATGACAGTGTCGCTCGACACGCCTCCCGATCCGAGACAAAGCTTCAAAAATCATCTGAATCCGTCGAGGAAACCATTCACTAGCCGAAGCTACCATTCCCTAGAGCTTGGAAGTCCAAGCAGGAAGCTGAAGAGGCCATGTGCAAGAGGATGATTGAGAAGATCATTGTTGAGATGCCTCTAGTGGATGCGATTAAGCTTTCTCCTGCAATTCGAAGGTACGTCAAGCGAATGGTTGCTAATGGAGTTAGTCCTGAAGAAGGAGCTTTGCTGACCAGAGATCTCCAAGCGATTCTCCCGAACACAGTTCTGGTCTCCAAGAAGAAGAAGAAAGAGGAAGTGGTTTCTGAGGAAGTGGTTTCTGAGGAAGTGAGCGCGATGATCTAAAGTAGGATTCCAGTGAAGCTACCTGATCCAGGAAGCTTTGTGCTAGATTGCTCGATTTCTGAAGAAAGTTTCCCTTATTCCCTCTGGGATTTGGGTTCTGGAATTAACTTGATGCCGCTCTCCGTCGCTGTTAGACTTGGGATGACAGATTTCAAGAAGACTAGGATTTCTCTTATCCTAGCTGATCGTTCAAGGCGTTTTTCGGAGGGAATTCTAGAGGATATTCCGATTCAGATCAAAGAACGCATCATTCCAACAGACTTTGTTGTTTTGGAATACGATGAAGAACCTCAGGATCCTATTCTACTGGGAAGGTCATTCTTAGCAACAGTTGGAGCAAATATTGATGTGAGTAGAGGAAAGAACAAGCTTGATCTAGGTGATATTGTCATGGATTTTGACATGGACGGTACTAGGAGAAAACCCACCATAGATGGTCAAGTTTTTTCTGTGGATACTTCAGAGGAAGAAGAGCTGATCAAGGAGCCTTCAAAAGATATTCCTGCTAAGATCATTGAGAAAGTAGTCACCACATACCCATCTCCTGAAACACCTTCAAAAGAGCCAAGGTATGAATCTCCTGTACTCAATTTTAACTTTTCCAATTTCATTAAAGTTGAAAAAACGGTTACGCGCTCACGCAAGCTACGAGTTCCTCGAAAGCTTGGTTTTTCTGATGAATTTGCAGGAAAGAGAAAAGAAGAGGTGAAGCCGAAAAGGACTTCAAAGCCTTTCGCGAAGATGGGAATCATCATTCCTCAAAAGATCAAGGCTAAAGGAGAGGTGGTCATAAAGGAGATGGACCAGAAAACGCAGCAACATTTTCTTGGAATTATTCCATGGAAGAGTGCTGATCCGCCAGATATCTAGGTTCTTCACCATAGTCTAGCTAACAACTAAAAACAAGCGCTTAGTGGGAGGCAACCCACTTGTGAGTCTTAAATTTATGTTTTATTTTATGTTCTTTTACAGTTTTACGTTTGGTTTTTGTTTTGGTTTTGATTTTCAGGAATTCGAACGTTTACATGCAAGGAAGAATGATCTTCAGATGCTGGTGTCGAGCGACACCATGAGGAGCATCGCTCGACACCAGAGAAAAACATGTGTCGATCGACAACGGACATCAGTCGCTCGACGCGACAAATTCATGAGTATCGATCGACACTGAGGTAGTGTCGCTCGACACTACCCTCAGGTACGAATTCTTGCTTGATTTTTCATTCGTTTCGTTTTCTTATCTATTTATTTTCACCAATCTTAGGCTTAATAACACTGGGGACAATGTTGTTTAAATCTGGGGGATGTAGTAGCTAATGATGTTTTCTGTTTTGGTGTTTTTGAGTCAAATTTAAAAATTTTCGGGTCGAAACTCCCCTTCCAACTTGCTTTGAACATCACTCAAGGACCATTACATTGCAAGTTGATTAGTTTTACTAAGGTGGGTAACTGGGAGTGGATTGGTTTAACGGAGCGAGTTCAGACTTCTGGAGAACGCCAAAAAGACGTTGCAGACCCTGCCCTTAATCAACTCTAAATCTCTTGTCTTGGGTGTTGGAAATCGCAAGACTTGATTCAGCTTCCAAACACTTGAAAGCGAGGACTGTGTCTTGAAACTTCTTCCCAAATGACGAATTCAACTGTCCAAGATCAAAAAGGAAAAAAAAGCCTCACGACCCTGTCTCCACAAGAACAATAGTAGTGAGTGGTGATCTAGTGAAGTCATAGAGATGCCAAGGATCTAATAAAAAAGTCTACAGAAAAGTGTAGTTCAAGCAGAAAAGTGCAAGTCCGAAAATCATAAAAATCCTGAAGAAATAAGTTCAACAATGGGCATTGCATCTCTATGATATCCTTAATTGGATACAGTTTCAGAGGGAAAAGAGAGGGTGAAACACAAGAAAGTGTTAAAGGAAGTAAAAGAATCTAGAAGGTCCAGCGATCGATATTTCCTCGATGAGACCGCACCTAAATATCTAAAGGGGTTTGCGACAGAAAGTCTGAGTTTCCCTGAGGGGTTTCGATTCAATCTGAAGAACTGCTAAGCTTCTAGGGACACATCAAAGTATCACCGGATTAGCTTTGCAAGGTACGTTGTTTCTAAAGGAGTGAGTACCACTGTTTTGCTTATGGACAAGCAAAAAGCGAAGTCTGGGGGAGTTGATATATCATGGTTTTTACCCATTTTAGGCCATGATATAAGTCCATGTTTTAATCTCTTTTGGTGTTTTCCAGTTGTTTTTAGAGTCTTTTCAGGTAACTAGTCGATTGGAGCATAAAAGATGTTTACTGGAAGTTGTCGAGCATTGTGGAAGGAAGAGTCAAAGATGCAAAATTCGGATTGGAGATTTTAGAGGAGTGTCGAGCGACGCTTGATATCTTATCGCTCGATCCGAGGATTTAAATAGGTGTCGATCGACACCATATAAGGGTGTCGGTGTCGCTCGACACCATGCTCGCAGAAGCCAAAAGCCCGATTTCGAAGAAGTCCGTTCCAAGCCCGAAACCTCCAGATATTTAGTTTTATGTTTCTGGTCGACTTTGTACTCCTATATATGTGTTTTTACAGCCATTGTTTAGGCTTATGCTTTCTTTTACTGATTTCTTAGACATATCTTTTAATAAAACCATGTTTTCTTCTATGATCATGTCTGAGTAATTCTTTTGTTAGGTTTAGGGTTATTCAAGGGTTGTTGATGATTTGCTAGATCTGATCTGAATTGCATACGATTAATATCTTTAGAATTTCTTCATCTTAACTTGTTCTTATTGCTGATTTTAGCCTCGCGAACTGAAATTTTATCTAGGGTTAATTAATAGAAACGACAGTTTTATAAATTGCTTGAAATTGTTTTTGATGAGAAAAATTTCTTTTCGCAAAGACATTTGGTTTAGGGTTTTGTGAACAATTGAGCTTGAATTTATTGCTTGTTTAGATTCATAGGATTCGCAACGACAATTTTATTAATTGCTTGAGCTAGTTTTTGATGAGCAAAATTCATTTTTGCAAAGACATTTGGTTTAGGGTTTTGTTGACAATTGAGCCTGAATTTATTGCTTGTTTAGATTCATAGGATTCGCAACGACAGTTGGCTTTCTAGGGTTTAGGCACAGATAATCTTTGAAGCGATTACTGATTAGTTTTACATTCGTGTTCATGTTTAGGAACTGAGCTTCATAATCCTATCGTTAATTTATCTTCTGCATATCTGATTCACCTGCAAAATCCTTGTGCCTAGTGTTTCTCTTTATTGTTTTACAACCGATCTCATTAATTGTTTTGTTTACTTATATTCACCTTTTATTATTTAGCATAATCTGAATTTATTGATCTATTGTGCAATTGATTCCCCGTGGATTCGACCATTTAAGGGTGTCGCTCGACACCATGCTCGCAGAAGCCAAAAGCCCGATTTCGAAGAAGTCCGTTCCAAGCCCGAAACCTCCAGATATTTACTTTTATGTTTCTGGCCGACTTTGTACTCCTATATATGTGTTTTTACAGCCATTGTTTAGGCTTATGCTTTCTTTTTCTGATTTCTTAGACATATCTTTTAATAAAACTATGTTTTCTTCTATGATCATGTCTGAGTAATTCTCTTGTTAGGTTTAGGGTTATTAAAGGGTTGTTGATGATTTGCTAGATATGATCTGAATTGCATACGATTAATATCTTTAGAATTTCTTCATCTTAACTTGTTCTTATTGCTGATTTTAGCCTCGCGAACTGAAATTTTATCTAGGGTTAATTAATAGAAACGACAGTTTTATTAATTGCTTGAAATTGTTTTTGATGAGAAAAATTTCTTTTCGCAAAGACATTTGGTTTAGGGTTTTGTGAACAATTGAGCTTGAATTTATTGCTTGTTTAGATTCATAGCATTCGCAACGACAGTTTTTATAATTGCTTGAGCTAGTTTTTGATGAGCAAAATTCATTTTTGCAAAGACATTTGGTTTAGGGTTTTGTTGACAATTGAGCCTGAATTTATTGCTTGGTTAGATTCATAGGATTCGCAACGACAGTTGGCTTTCTAGGGTTTAGGCACAGATAATCTTTGAAGCGATTACTGATTAGTTTTACATTCGTGTTCATGTTTAGGAACTAAGCTTCATAATCCTATCGTTAATTTATCATCTGCATATCTGATTCACCTGCGAAACCCCTGTGCCTAGCGTTTCTCTTTATTGTTTTACAACCGATCTCATTACTTGTTTTATTTACTTGCATTCACCTTTTATTACTTAGCTTAATCTGAATTTATTGATCTATTGTGCAATTGATTCCCTGTGGATTCAACCCTAAAGTACTACTTCTGATCTCTTAATTTGAGAGAGTAGCTATAATGACCCGTATGCGGCCTAGGCCGAGTCCGCCCCAAGTCTCGCAGGACGAACGGACCAAACAAGGACTATTTGGCCGTAGACCTAGTCTAAGCAGCTCCATGACTAAGCAGGGTGCTTGGTTATGCATCTCGGTGGCTAAGCTGAGTTATCATGACGTTTCTTCAGGAAGCAGTAACGTACGTTTCTTAGGGACGAAGTAACGTACGTTTCTTAGGGAAGAAGTAACGTAGAGATTCCAAAATTGATATTTTTATGAAAATATAAAAGTTTGCGGAAGCACGACACAACAACTCGGGATTAAGCTGCTCGGGATTGACGTGCTCGGGATTTGACGTGCTTGGGATTGAGCAAGCACGACAAATTCGTGATAAGCACGAGGTGTCGCGCATTAGTCAACAGAAGCACGACATATGTGAGATTAGTCAACGGAAGCACGACAAATCTCGTAAGCACGAGGTGTCGATCATATGTGATGTGAGTCAACGGAAGCACGACAAATTGGAAGCACGACAAATCCGCAAGCACGAGGTGTCGCGACATTAAGCGATGAGTCAATAGTGACTAAACTACCTTTCTCCTAGCTTGCTATAACCTATAAATAGGCCATGGACGTTCACCATCATCCCTATGTTCTAAAACACCCAAACCGCTTTAAAAATTACCTTAGAAAATCCGAACCTTTCCCGTGTTTGTGATCCAGGGCGTTGTCTTGTCTGAGTAGCTCGAGAATAGTGGATTTTCTAGCCGAAGCTCTGTTCATTTTGTGTCAGCATCGAGTCAAAGTTCATCCAAGCCATCAATGCCTTTCTCCAGAGCTGTTTACCAGCAAGCGTAGCTAGTCCTAGAGCTTTATCAGGAAACTTAGGGTAAGGTTCCTATGATCGGATCCTTTAATTTATTTTAACTTAGATTCTTGTTCTAAACATGAATTTAAGCTTAGCTTCTTGATCTTCTGTTCGGATCCAACAAGAATCACGTTGGATCAGACATGGGCAGTTTCCCGAAGATTCGAAGAAAATCCTTCGCAAGTTGCGATCCGATCTAGGTAAGATTCGTGAGACTATTTCTTTAAAGTCTCCATCAAAATCCCTAAGTATTGCCTTAGTAAACCTTTGGTTCGTTTTGTATAGAAAGCAAGACCGAATCTAAGGTGAATCCGAGAGTAGAACGCTTAAGCAGAATCGCATACTTTACCTTAATCAAGGTGAGTCTAAGTTATGCGTGTTCGTGTGTTAGATGAGTAGAACACACATTTGTTTGTTATTTTGATTATAGCCGTAGAGGTTCGTGTCAAAGAATTCACTAGAATTGCTAAGGGTTATAACTAGTGAAAAGGGTAAAGAATGAACTAAGTGTTTGATTGGTAATGAGTGGTTCTTGATTATTTATTCTGAACGGAGGTTTATTTAAATCATTCGTATAATTGCTAAGTGCTGAGAATGAACCTAAACGAATTTGTTTACAAGTTTACATGCATAGATGATAATTGGTTAAATCATATAAACTTGTTATGTGCGCGGTATGTTATTCCCTTTATCCGTGTCTTGGCTATTTACTCGTGGAGTATTAGTTAAAGTTCAGGAAGACATGGAGAGACGGGATTGCAACCTAGGGTCGTGTACAGCATGACGATGCAGAATTTCCGATGTGGTTGCGTACCGGCAAGGTATGATCACAAGAATTATTTAACGATCCTAAGTCATAAGCCTTTGTGGTTATGGACTGAACGATGCCTTGGATACACATGATGGGAATAGACAACGCGTAAGGCCTTAATGGAATTGAAAACGTTAATGCATAATATAAATTGTTCACGTTTAATTATGGATACATTTGTGTGTTGAGTGTTGATTGTTATTTTGGGTTCTGGGTTGGGAAATATATTATTGACTGTTAGGGGAGCCTAGACACACTGGGCAATTACTGCTCACGATTCAATCTATTTTATAGGTAACCCTTAGATCATTGGAAGCACGGAACGGAACATTAGGAAAATCGGTGGTAGATTTTCTTGCTTTTGTAAATAATTAATGTTTATTATGTATATAAACGTTTTGGAATGTCAGACTTGCAAGCATATACATTTTGGTAACAATTTGAAAATGTAAGTATGAATAAGTAAAGGATCGGTTTTAAATAACTCGGGTTTCATATGATATTTAGTCTTGTCCGGACGATCCAACTATCGGATATAGCTCGGGTTGGCAAGCCTTGAGTTGTACTCGATAAGGATGGATACTTAAGTGTCTAGTCTAGGGAACTTGGATGTGTTCTGAGAACCTCTGATCGGGCACTTAGGTGTTCCTCAGTAGCGTCTCCGTTTAGATCCTGAATTGGGGCGTTACAGTAGCTCTAGGTCTAATTTGAGCATATCAGGTGGATCTCAATATAAGTCTAAAGGGAAAAATACTTTTCCCCAGATACCATGGGTGGTTGGTATGTGATTGCTAAAGGATGCGTCCTGACAGCGTGGTAGAGTGATGAGGAGTTAAAAGAATAATGAATGGTTGGCAAAATGCGTGTATAAACATAAGACTAGATATACGTTCAGGGATCGAATGAGGATCTCTAGGGGGATTAATTTTCCGGTCTTGGATAGACGATTTGTGGATGCGAGTGGTAATTATGAGTGGTACTGAGACGGTTGGGTCCAAGACTGGTGAGTGGAGACCAGTGGTAAGTTTTTTTGTGATGACATTCCTGGTTGGGGACGTAATGTTTAGACTTCATGAGGTAGTTCTAGTCAATAGGTACTCTGAGACGTTTAAGAATCGATTACTTAGGGACTTCGGTCCCAAATAGCTCATTTAGAGCAATTACTTTGTGTTCTTTCACGGGGGTGCGAGTCCTCCAGATAGTGCGTTGAATGTCAGTTTCTTCGCGGGGATGCGAGTTCCCCCGATATCGTTGACTCGAAGGATGCATCCCGAGAGTGCGAGCGTTATAGTATAAGCTAAAGAGTAATCAATGTCTGGTAACGTGAGTGAGCATGAGACTAGATGTGGGCCTTGGAGATCGTGTTCGGACCTCGGATCGTGTTTTGACCAGGTAGGGTCAGTGTGATGGTTATGATGGGTAGTTGTATTGGGATTCGAGGTCGAATCCAGAGTAGTGGGGGAGAGTTGTAATATCCCGAAACAAAATATTGGATTTTGGTAAAGTGTATCGATCAACACCAAGACAGGGTGTCTATCGACACCATGTTTCTGGTTCAGTTCTGGTTTAAATTAAATCGTCCGGTTTGTTGTGTTGGTTAGGGAGAAACCCTAGGACGCAATATATAAGGTATTTTGCCGTATGTGCAAAGAAAAAGGGAGCACTTTGATCAGAATTGACTGAAATAGAGTTTGGGAGAGTTTTTGGGTGAGAATCGATCGTCCTTTGTGGTTTTAGGACCGATTGATTCAGTTCTTCGTGGAGAAAGGATCGTGTGTCGATTTCCTTGTGTTTCCAGCGAGGAATCAGTGCTTTCGGGGGCTGTTAGAGTCTGTTATCTTAGCCGCTAATTCCTTCTCGTTTATAGCAAGGTAAGTGCGTGATCGTGGATATGGGATTAGATTATTAGGAATTTCGAATGAATGATTGTGATCTATTGATTCATGCTTATTCCCTACACCCTAAACCCCAAAATAAGAAGGAAAGGTTTTTAGGGCATATGTTTTGGGGTTTATGGTATAAGTGTTGAAATATATTTTATGTCTTAGTATGAAACATAGAGAAAGACAATTTCGTGTTATATCCCACATGTATATTAAAATAATTTATTCATTGCTTAAAGTGTTGTTGCAGAACCGAAGATTAATCTGTCTATACAAGTCTTCAAGGTATATTTTTTATGAACACGAGGATTCAATGTATTATCAAACTGTCAGACACGCAGAAAAGAGAGACTTGTTGGTGTTCTTTGATTCTGATTTTTCATGTCAAAATTGCTCCTGAGTCTTCTTGTTGTTCTTGTTCAGGCTTTGTCGTGGAGCCAAATTCACCAAAAATGCTTCTCAAAACTTTTTTACAGTAATGTCTTGTGTTTGTGTCACATTATTCACGCAATTGGCTCTAACCCATGCAGACTCCTTAGAAAAAAGACCAGAGAGAGCAAATTTACAGATCAAGAGTACATGTTTCATGATGAGAATTGCAGCGAGTCCTACTTCGATATTCCATTTACCTTCTTGATTGTATAAGCATATCAAGAGCACCGAGTTTGAGAATATGGACATTCCTATTAGAAGCTGAAACACAAGAAATAAATCACTCAATGCAGTGACATAAACACAGTAGTATACAATCAACTATATATATATAAAGCTATCCAAGTCACCTGCCATATGTTTAACTAAGCTCCAATTGTTACATAAGCACATGGTAGAGGTCTTTGTAGTGTGACGAGTAGCTTGAAAGCATTTATTCTTAAGTCCATTAAATTGCTTTTCGTACGACAACATATTCAAAAGTTCAAAAGATGAAATTGAGAAAATAGTATCACAAAATGTGAAATCAGTACCAGTTTAGCAAGGGCAAAAGCAAGAGGGAAGGCAGAAGCAAACATCATGATCATTCCAAACTGCAAAACAACTCGTGAAAATATGCAAAGTAGAATCATATTAAAGCTGAGACATTTGCAAGTTAATCTTCACGAAAACTACACAAAATCATTGAAGAATAAAAATACAATTTTCGCAGTTGAGAATCTAATGAACATGTGAGATTATTTGTAATATCCCAAAACTAAATATTGGATTATGGTAAGGGGTGTCGATCGACACCAAGGCAGGGTGTCGATCGACACCATGTTTCTGGTTCGGTTTTGGTTTAAATTAAATCGTCCGGTTTATTGCGTTGGTTTGGGAGAAACCCTAGGACGCGGTATATAAGGTCTTTGGCCGTATGTGCAGAGAAAAAGGGAGCACTTTGATCAGAATTGAGTGAAATCAAATTTGGGAGAGTTTTTGGGTGAGAATTGATCGTTCTTGGTAGTTTTAGGACCGATTGATTCAATTCTTCGTGGAGAAAGGATCATGTGTCGATTTCCTTGTGTTTCTAGCGCTTTCGGGGGCTGTTTGAGTCTGTTATCTTAGCCGCTTATTCCTTCTCGTTCATAGCAAGGTGAGTGCGTGATCGTGGATATGAGATTAGATTATTAGGAATTTCGAATGAATGATTGTGATGATTTGATTGTTTGCTGTGATTATTGTGTGTGAATTAAGTGTTAGGAATCGTGATTGATCTCGTGCGATGGAACAGATTTCGAGTCGCGAGAGGATTTGACTCGGTTCAGGTTTTCTGCGAGAGGTGTCGATCGACACCTAGTGGTAGTGTCGATCGACACCACTTATTTTTAATCGCGAGGATTTTGTTCGTAAATGGAGTGTCGATCGACACCACCTGTTTTGAAATGTTGATTGTGTTATTGTTGTGGAATCGCGTGGAAATTGATAATCTATTTTCCTTACTATGTATCCGGTAGACGGGATGACCGCTCCACTAAGTATTTGTGATAATACTCACGTAACTCTTATTTCTATGTGTTGCAGGTAAAAAAAATGTGATCAGGCTTTAGGAAGAGGATGATTATGGATTTCTATTGTTATTGTTGTTCAAGTAGAACCTGGTTTAGGTTGCTATACTACATTGCTTGTATTGGATTTAGGAATTGATTTGTTGGATAATTGGTTAATAATTTTATTGGATTATTTTATGAGAACTTCCGCAACTATTAGAAATAACCGTAGAGAATTAGTATTAATGAGAATGTTTAATTCGGATTATTTAAAAAAAAAAAAAATGTTGGTTGTTTCATGATTAAAACCAGAAAGACAAAACCTTTCACAATCATAACTCGATTTGTTTTTTTTTTTTTCGACAACAAACAATTGGAGAAGCCTAATTTGATTTTAATATTCTTCAGCTAACAATGTTTAATCATATTAATCCTATTGACCCTATGTACACCAACGAATTCCAAACCTTTACGGGGATCAACTCCACGAGGCTGAAGCTCTGGTCTCTCTAAAATGATTTGTTCAAAATCTTCTTCGACACCTTCATTGATCGAACCAGTCCGAAACCACATCCTCAAGAGTAGCTCAACACTTACTGCTACACTCACACAACATAATATATAAACAAATCAATCAATCAAAAAACATTTATGAGTAAACTACAGATGCGTGAGAGGGATCGAGATTGAGATAGAGAGAGTACGAAAATGAGACAGAGAGATCGAGACTGAGAGCCAAATCGAATGAAACTCTTACCACGACAGATCGAGATGGCGTTTGGGAGGGATCGAGACTCAGTTCATCAGAGTTCTAAGACAGAAAGTGAGAGGATTCGGGAGATAAAAGAAGAAACAAACGGAGAGCAAAAGTTTTTGGTTCAGATCTAGTTTTCCTTTTTATTAAAAATTAACTTAGTATTATTTTTATTTATAAGTTGAGCGGTTAATGAAATTTTCATTCGCGGTAAACTCTATAATAACGTTTAACAAGTCTTATGTGCTATTATAGAGTAATTAGAGAACCAAAAATTAAGCGCCACAACCATTGTTTACCCGCCTATCATAATATAGCGTTTCTCTGTTCACAAACGCTATTAAAAAATTACGCATACGTCAATCATAGCATATACACATAAAATGCTATTAATACTCGTTTTTTCTGTAGTGTATATGATGCAGAATAAGCTAAGAGAAAATATATTTGGTTTTGGTGTTTTGTGAGCAAGAAAGAAAAGCAATAAAACAAAGGGATAGATAAATCAAAACACGCAAGATAAAAGAAATCAAAAGAACTAATGCAACATGTTCTACACCAATTGTTAAAGAGATGAAATTAGTGTTCTAGAACTCAAATCACTATGGTAAAATTTTTCCACTTTCGTGGCTTCGAAACCTACAATTTTTACCCTAATAGACTCAACTTTCGATGGTTATTACAAGGTGAAATCGTACACTAAGATTGAGATTCGATTGTTCATTAAACTCCTTAAATAACCTTTCGAATTACGTCTAACCTATCAAATATTAGATCCGCTCGGCACAAAAGCTTTTGGAATCTATACCAACCTAAATTCGGTCACTAGGTAGTTAAGCTAGATCACGCTTTGAGTACGAATAAATATAGAGAATCAATCTAGAAACAAGTTCAATAAAGATGTAAAATATGATACAAAGGAACTTTTAGAATAACTTTATATCAAGCATACAACTACTCTACATGTTATAAAACATGGAGCAACGAGAGTAGATGATTGAACAGTAGATTCTTGATAGATAAGTGATAGTTCTTTTGCTGCATTTGTCATTTTCCCAACTGATTCTTATATGAGTCGATAATCGCACAATTGAATTTAAAAGGGTTTTAGAGGAAATGTGAGACTTCTCAGTAAAATCACAATGCAAAAAGTTGTAAAGATTGTATTTGATGTTAAGAAAGCTTTATTATTCTTTTGTTATGGGAAACTTATGATCCCCTTTCTGGGTGAATACAATAAGCTATATATAACTTTTCTAGTCTAGGCTAAGTGATAGATTTGGGTATGGCCCATTAAACAATTAAATATCTTTTAGGCCCATATTATTATTAAGTCCATTTAATATGGATTGAATATCATTATGAGCATAATTCTAAATTGGACTTTTACAAGCTTGCTCATGATTTCTTCATGACTTTTGTAGAATCGTTCTTGTCGTTACATCAACCACATAAGGGTAGAATAGACCCCTACAAATATACCGTTTTATTGGCATGATCTCTTCAAAGTTATCAGTCTAATGCTTTCCTAATTTTGCCTTAGGTTTTCCCCAATGGGTTTGAAGGAAAAAAATACCTCTTCTTAGCAGGCAAAAAGAACTAGATTTGGACCGAAGAAATGTCGCTTATGTTAAGATATAGAGTTGAGGCAGAGTACTTTAGTTCCATACAATCTTCTTCACCACACCATGCCACAAAGAGGTAGGCATAGTTCTTTAGTTCCAATCTAATACATGAACTAATCCCAATTATCATACTGTTGCTTCAAAATTGTTCCAGTCTCTGGCTCTAGATCTTCAAGTATGTCAGTTTCATGGTCTCAATTCTCGATATGTACCAAATGATTCAAACTTAATTTTTGTATGTGTGAGTTATTTACTATTATTTTTTTTGAGGTTTTTTACGGGTTTGGGGAACTCCCGTCATTGTAAAGAGGAACAAGGGATGTGACTATATACTGGGTTTTCTCATGAACCTCGGGTTAAAAGTCAAATATGCAAAATGGGATCTCCATGGGTTTGAATCACTATATATATTAACACAAGTTAGAATGAAGTTTTGTCTTTGTATTTGAGTTTTCTGCGGAGATGATATTAGTCCGTACAACAAGATAAGAGAACGACTTGCTAATGCTAGATATTCTTTAGGCTTGTGCATAAAAAGGTTCCTCCTGGAAAGTATAGTTGACAACATGTGATTCAGCTACTTGGGTTCTAGAGAAAGCAATCTTAAAACATATGATATGAGAACTTCCATCTCATATATGTTTGTTTGGGGTTTGATTTCATATTGATCCCGTTCATTATATGTTTTATTTTTATAGGTTCATACATGTAAATTGTGCCTTTCTGGGTACGAGTTCCCTTGGGCCTGAGTCTTTATACAGGCTTGTCTATTCAGTTGCTATGAACATATGAGTTTACATCAAGAGATTGACATGCTTGAAGTTTAGACTCCTTGATGATCTATATCCTTAATATTGTGGACTGGTGCCCTCTGGTTAATTGTCTGGCATAAATGTGTGATGAGTATCTATTGGTTAAAATGATGTTATGGTTATGCCATGGAGTTGGTTATATAGATTGGGGGCATTATATTATTATATTAGTAAGGGATTGATTTATAGCCAGTGTTTTCAGAACCAGACCGGACCAGACGGTCGGACCGGTCGAACCGTGACTTGTTTGCTCTACCGAGTCCGAGTGAGTTTAAAACCCGGATTTTAATCAAACCGCCAAAACTGGCCAAAACCGTTAAAATTGATGATCCGGGCCAAAGTCAAAACCTGGTTCACAAAAATTTATTAAGATTTAGGATTTTATTGCTATCTTAAAATGATAATTCATTAAAAATTTGACGACTATAACTCTTTGAAAAAAGAAAACTTACATCTCCTAATTTTTTCATAGAACTTCAACATCACTAAGAGGTATAAGGTGACTTTTCTTTTAGATTTACTTATTCTGCATATTACTTAGACTATATAAGTTTATTTTGTTGTGACAAAAAAAGAAAAAGAAAAAAAATATAAGTTTATTTTGTTCTTACGTTTGTAGTTTAGTGATTGTTTTTGTGTTCAACCATTTTTCATCATTTCATTCATTCTTTATTGAATTTTTATACATCAAACAAATATAAATATATGTATATATATATTAAAAAAATATCAAAACCCGGTCTAATCAGTTGAACCGGTCAGATGAGCCATCAAGCGAGAATACCGAATCGGTGTTCTGTTCGGTTTTCAAAACACTGTTTAGAGCAAATAGCTATGCATGTGGAGATGTCTCCATCGTTAGGTTTCATCACGAATTTTAACCGGTTCATTGTAAGGAATAAAAAGTTTTCAAGAAAGTAGGGGAAAACTTGGGAGAGGGGTAAATTAACCAATTATCCAACAAAGGAGCAAGGCATTTTAATTTAGATGTTTGTACACAAAACAAGTAAAATACGGGAATCAAAATGTTCAATTTTGCTAACTTTTTATTCTGCCATTTCTAATTTTTTGAAATTGGAAATCGTTTCACATTACATGCATGAGTCCGATTGGAAATCAAAAGCGATACAAGTTTTCAGCTGTAAACTGTTAGCTGGAGGTGTATGCATATAGTGCAAAACTATACTAAATAGATGTAAAGAAAACCTGTACAAAAAATTGAGTGTAACACTGTTGATAAAGGTTTTTTTATAATTTTTATGATTGGTAGAATATAATACATTACAAATTGTAAAGTGGTTGAAGAACTCTTCAAATCAATTACTCCCTCCATTCCACGAAGTTTTTTTAGTTTGTTTTATGAAGATAGATTTTTATTATTTATTAATAAAAGATTGTAACTTTCAAAATGAATATTCAAATACTATTGGCTTAAACTTTTTGAAAACTATTTATTGTAGAAATCAATACATTTATTAGAGAGGATTAACTGTTTTTATTAATATGGGTGAAAACTCAAAAAATTTATGTTGGTGAAATGGAGGGAGTATATAACATATGTTTATATTATGAGTAAGGAACTAATTAGTAAACATATAAAATACTTTCAAAGTAGAGAAAATGATTAATAATATTAATAAATAAATTGCAAGAAAGTATATATTACATGATAATTATTTAACAAAAGACAAGTTAAGATAAAAAATACATCAAATTTTTATAAATACAGTTTGCAAAATCTCCTTTATATAAAAGGGGAAGAATTTGTGGTTTCTAAGAGCAGCCACATCAGCAAAAAAATCACAGATTTAATTAGGGGAAAATCACTTTAAAAATTTCGAAGGTGGCAATTTCTTACACTTTAAACATCGACACTCAAGCACTGCCATTTTAAACCTCAACATGGCAATGTTAACACATTAAACCACCAACGTGGCAATTTTGAATGGGATGCAAAAAAAATTAACGGAATAATGAACATCGTTAACGGAACAGTAACTCCGTTGAAAATTTTAATAAAAAATATTTATTTATTAATTTTACAGTTAAAAAAAGAAAAAAAAAACCGAGTTTGACGTAGAAGAAGAAGAAGAAAGGAGAAGAAGAGAATCGTGTAACAGTTTCTCAGAATTCGCCATGAGAGTTCTTCAATCGAGCTTCTTCTTCTTCTTCCTCCTCTGCCTATCGATTTCCGTTAGTAGTAGTGAGATTCATCGGAGGATTCTTCAACCAATCAACTTGCTCCAAAAAGACATGTCATATTCGTTTTGGGTTGGGCTCCATCATTTTACTAAAAAAGTTTTACTTTGCTCACGAAATCTCTTTAATCTTCCCCAATCTTCTCTCTAACGAAATCGCCGACGACACATAACCTAAACTCGACTATTCACCTGCTCCACGGTTACGATCATTCACCTCCTCCATTTTTAAACCCACTCATACATAATCGTCAACCGCAGATCACGATTCAAATCCCTAGCACTTACTTCTCCCATTGACTACCAATCTTTTCCACTTCTCTCACTCTCAATCCGTAACGCCCTAGGCCACTGCGTCCTATATATATGGAACCACTTTCCTCCGAAACACACCACTAATAGCTTAGATTCAACTGATCAATGCTTGAAATTGATTTTTTCCACACTTTCGAGATGTAGACATGGTCCTCCTCACGATATCAGGTATCTATCTCATCCAAAATTTGAGGGTTTCGTTCCTCAATTCATTTTTTTTATTTGTTTACATCCCAAAAGTTCTCATCCACTGATTTGTTTAACAAATATTGATTGACTCGTGTTACGCAGTCGCGGCTTCCTTTGATACATACTTCCTGCATTTGAATGTTGGTATTGATTTTCTCAGGAAAATCCCCTAGATATTGCAACCACTTGAAATGGAGAAGAAGATTGTCCATGTACGAATGCCTGAACAACATTATTGTGCTCCGTTTTTTCGCATATTATCTCATAAAAGTTCATTTTTTACAAAAAATAATATGGTATGAGATTTCTTAAATCTTGAATGTTTTAGATTAAAGATTTCGAATTTTATGATTCGAACTACCTTAATTCTTCTAAATTTTAAACCCAAAAAGATTAATTTCTGCTTGAGTCAAATTTAACTTTTGATTTTCGGTGGGTAGGGTAAGGAAGGAAAGGTTAGTGGTAAAACTTTTTTAGAAGAATCGTAGAAAGAAAGTTGCACTTTTTTCCGTTTTTTGACTACTTTTGCTCATTCTATTTGGTATTTCAGTTATAATATAAGGTTCGTGTTGCTTACTAGAATCATGATTAAGGGTAAATTGGTTATTCATTTTTTGGTTTCTGATTCTTTAGACGAAATTAAGATGAAGAAGGTTAATTTCAGACTTTGTCAATTGAGAATGACGGGGTTCTTGAGCATATAAGGAAAGGGTAATTTCGTTTAGCTCTTCTTGTGAGACATAAGCATGAGAAGAAAATGTAAGTACTTTAACTGTAACAGTATTGTGTGAATCTAATGGTGTTATCTGAAATTTAAATTCTCTCTAATGTTCTGCTCCTTTTGTTTTTGCTGTATAAATGTATGTGTTTAAGAAAATTTGAGCAGACGTGTATAAATGTAGGGGTGCTGTATAAATGTATGTGTTTTAAAAAATTTCATGGATTTATCCAAACCAAACCAATCCATTAACCTAATGGTTAAGAAGATTTGGATATTAGTGAGTTAATGAGTTTAATGGGCTAATAAGTTAAATGGATTGGGTTGAAATGAGTTGAAATGGGTAAATTCATCAACCTTATCTTTAAACTAAAAATCATGATCTTACAATTTTCCCGCCAAAACATGATTTCTAATTTTCCCACCAAAAATAAAAAATTCCTAATTTTCACCCATTTCGTCAAAATTTCCCGCCAAAACGTAATTCCGTAAATTTTTCCCGCCAAAAATACGGCTCGACAATTTTCCCGCCAAAAACATGATTTCTGATTTTCCCGACAAAAACACCCATTCCGTCAAAATTTCCCGCCAAAACGTGATTCTGTAAAATTTTCCCGACAAAAACATGGTTCGATAATTTTCCCGCCAAAAACATGATTTCTAATTTTCCCGACAAAAACGCCCATTCCGTCCAAATAGCCAAAACGTGATTCTGTAAAATTTTTCCACCAAAAACACGGTTCGACAATTTTCCCGCCAAAAACATGATTTCTAATTTTTTCGACAAAAACACCCATTCCGTCAAATTTTCTCGCCGAAACGTGGTTCTGTAAAATTTTTCCACCAAAAATATGAGTCGACAATTTTCATCAAAAATGTAATTCCGTAAAAATCTTCTGTCAAAAATGTTATTCCGTTAAAACATGATTTCAAAATTTGGTTATAAATATATTTATTTAATTATTTTATAAATTGAAGTAACTAGGTCAAAGTAAAAGTCAAAGTCAAAATCAAAATAATTTACTAAATGGTTTAAACTCATTTAACCATTAATCAAACCAAACCAACCTATACTCAAATGACTTGAATGGTAAATGGATAATGGATTGATCCAACTCAATAAGCAAATGAGTTGTGGATACATCCAACTTATTGAGTTGGATCAATCCATTATCCATTTACCATTCAAGTCATTTGAGTATGGGTTGGTTTGGTTTGGTTTACCCATTTTGACACCTCTACGTGTAGGACAATAAGACGTGTAGGACAAGAGATTTAAAATATATTTAGGCTTTATTGAGGTTTTCGACGCTCATAAATTAATCATGGTAAGAAACTAATGTATTTTTGGTTCAAGGATGTTTGTGGGCACCACATCCATTTTGGCCAGAATTTCCAGTTAGATTTGAGTTATATAAAAGGTTTCACCAAGTAATAAATTCAGTTTTAATTCCTTCTGCACTGCAGGCACAAATGATAGAGCATCTTTTCCACAGAAAAAAAACCCAGAAGCATGATGTAAAGAAGTGCGTTCTACCATGAAACCAATTCTTGAGTAGTTTTAAAAGATATCAAATCAAGGTGTTTCTTTCTCGAGGTATCAACAGTCTTTGTCTTTCTTTCTTTATTTGTAAAGGGAGGAGCCAAGGGCTTCAAGGTTCAACTTATGCTATCGTGAATCAAATGGGGAGCTCTTAGTACAAGCAACCAGGAATGGCAAATTAACTGGAGGTAAAAAAATTTCCTTTCTTAAGGCCCTTTTTTGAATGTCTTTATAACTGTTGTGCCTGATACTTATTTTTAGGTCATCCTCATTGCACGTTTTTTATAGTCTAATTAGGTGGTCTTATAATATAAAATTATTAAAACACACACACTCTCTTCCTTTTACTCAACTTTATACCTTCTCTTTCATCCTTTTACTCAACTTTTATTAATTTTATATTTAAACACTCTCTCTTTCTTTTAAAAACACTCTAAAAAATGTCCAATTTTAGACATTCTCTCTCTTTCTTTTCCTAAACACACTCACTATCTACTCTCTTTACTCAATTTTTATTAATTTTATATTTCAATATACCCCACAAAAACACTCTCTTTCTTCCTTTTACAACAATTTTAATAATTTTATATTATAAAAACACTACATTAGACCATCTTGGTTTTCCAATGAGGATGTCCTTAGGGCTCTGTCATTTTTGTAGCACCTTACTGGAGGATTCCTTCCTGATGAAGTTGCAGATATGACTCAGAACATACGAACATTTTAAAAAAAACAAACGCGAGAGTGATATAGAAATCTTGGGGGTGAAACAAATGGTAAACAAAGTGAGGAGAAAGCAAACCGTAAGGTCTGAAACTCTATTAGAGTTTCTGGAGCTTCAAAGAATAAATATTCAAGGAATTGGAAATGAGAAAAATGGAGACTCAAGCTGAGAAAGCACAAGTAAAAAGAGATCTAATATAAGTTCACAAAAGTACATCCTTTTAGATTCCGCTTATTCCAATATAAGTTCCATGGATTGTTTTTTTTTTTGTAGCTAAAATAAAAAATAGAGAAATCGACAATTCTATTGGTCGAACTAAATTATTTATAGCAATCAAATAAACAAGACGATTACATCAAGATATTGACCAATGAAGAAAGAGAATGCTTGAGAAGAATATGGATGTACATGAACATTAGCTTGATTCTCTTGGTAGGAGCTCACCAGATTCATTCTCGTCTTTTCTAATTCCTTAACCAATGATTAGGAGAGTGAATTCATTCCTTTTCTTTTAATTTCAATCTAAAGCAACAATTATCTTCGTATTACTGGATCTCGATATAATTGATGAAAACACAACAGTCTGTCAATGTTTCCATCACTATCGGAGGCGCGATCTGTGTTGTCTTCTACAAAAAAAAGTTTAAACTAAACTTCTCCTTCTATGTTGTCTCGCTACTGGTCTATGTTGTCTCGCTACTGGTCAAGCTGATGGCGGATTGCGAGAGACGATATACGATTCTACCAACCGCGTGGATTTGTAGCTCTTACTCTGGTAACACTACAAGAAAATGTAGTAAAGATAGCATATATTTATAGCGTTTGTGAATTTCTGCTATAGTTAACAGACCGGTGTATTTTAGATAGCGTTTAGTTAATTTGTAAACGCTATCTTATGTTTTTAGAAGTTACAGTTTTTAGAAGCGTATGTTTAGATAGCATTATGAGTTTTAAACCGCTGTGTTTTAGTTTAGGCGGACAAAATTTTCGATTCCCGGCTAAGTACTTAGCCAAAAAAATTTCGTTTCCCTCAATATTTTCATTGTTCCCTCTCTACTCTGTCGTTTTGCTTTGTCGAAACCTTAGCCTAAACTCACTCTCTCTTTTCTCTCTTCTCTCTCACAGAAGCTCAAGAGCTAGGGTTTTTCAATTTCAATTTCTCAAAGACAAAACTCATCTCAAATTCTTAGCTCATTGTCGAAACCTGACAGAAAATCTTTATCTCTCTCCGAGATTCTCTTCTCTCTCTCAGAAGTTTTGTCTGCAAATCGATTTATCGAAAGCGAAGGTACAAATTTTGCTTGATGTTGGGTAATCGATTTTGGGTTTCGAGATGTTTAAATCGGTTTTATTTTCGACAAATTTGTCAATTTTTTAGGGTTTCTGTTTCAAATAGGATTCGTTTCAGTTTGAATTTCGATTTAGTGCATGTCAAATTTTCTAGGTTTCGATTTGATTTGTCTGACTATAATCGATTCCTCTTTACAAGAATTTTAGGGTTTCAATTGGTTTCAGTTTTTAAGGTTTCAATTTAGTTTTGTCTAACTATACTCGACTCTCCTTTTGCAGGTTTTCCTTTTGCATCTTCTTCTTCACAAAATCCTAGTTATCTCTTTTGCAGGTAATTTCAGTTCTCTTATGCATCTTTGTTGGTTTATTGAGTTTGAATCTGTCTGATGTAAGAATCTCTTGTCATAAATGTATGTAATCGTTTGACCATGGAGTTGTGTAACATGGACAAGTCTTGGGTTTGGCTTCCAAGGTATGGTTTTATCTTGTTATTACTAATAATTTCTTAACTTACAGCTGAGTTTCTTATGACTGTTTATTAAACTCTTAATTGTGTGTATAGGATGATGGTGCAAATTCAGACACCACTGATGAACCAAGGTGTCAGTTACTTGATTGGTCTGTAGACGCAGATGTTGTTGTTGCTGAGGGAAAACTATGCTTTGTTGAACCAAGTTACAAGATTGGCCGTATGCATATTGGTCCTAATGGGTCAGCTGTACTTGTGACCTTTGTATCAGATAAAAATGCATCTCTATGGAGGTCTACATCAACTGTCAACAAGCTTGGCCAGACTGTGGGAACCAAGATAGCATGGCCATTTGATAAGCTAATTGTGGACAGGGACTCCTCAACTGGAAACAAGGAAGCTGATGCATCGGTAAAGTTCTTATGATATAGTTTACATGTTTTTGGTAATATATAAATGCTTATTGGTTAGGTGACACATGAATTATGTTTTTGCATGACTTTTTTTAGGCCACAACCATAAAGGAAGATAGTGTCCAGCTTGTTGATTGGATTTTGGGTGGTGAAGTAATTGCTGAGGCACATATGATTTCAAAAGACCCAAAACAGTTGGTGAATAAAATTCCGTTGGGTCCGAATGCTGCAATGGTGAATATTGTAAAAGTCTTTAACAAAGAGGCTTCATTATGGAGACCACCAAGTGAAGACATTTTTGTGATGGGTGATGCACTGCTTGTGAACATAGCATGGCCACTTACTAAGCTGTCTAAGTGTAACGGACAGAGAATGGAGGATGCAGAATCTGAGAGTGAAGCAGATTTTAGTAAAGAAGAATCTAACAGAGCTGGAGCATCTTTCAATGAAGGAGGAGGACGAACAAGTTCTAAAGGAGCAAGAACATCAGGTTCTAAAGAAGTAGAACCAACTAAAGAATCATCACCTAAGGTAAAACTCTATACATTAATCTGTCTTTTACATGATGTGTTGTATAGTTTTGTGATTGTGATTAATTTCTGCAATTTAATTTGTAGAGTGGTGCAAGTAACAGCTCCAACAATAGCAACTTAGCTAAGAAGAAATTCTTCCTCATAGATTGCTTTGGATCAGGAGAAAAAGTTGCAGAAAGCAAAGTTATTTCAACCAATCCAAGCGACACTGTCCACTGCCATCCATTGGGTCCAAATGCCAGCAAGGTTTGGGTTGAGGTCAGCTTGATTGGCGATGCACAAGTATGGAGAAAAACATCAGAATTTCAGATTGTTGCTGATGCATTAGGTACTACTATTGCTTGGCCTAATGAAAACATTGTTTATATATGAACCTTTCTCTTATGTTGGATTGTGATGGGTAGTACTAAAACTTGTTTGGCTTGGTGAACTTGTTGTATTTGTACTTGATGTGGCAATTATATATGAACTTTTATGTTTTATGTTTTGGTTTGTACTTGATGTTTATCTAATAAGCTAATATGGGAAACAAAAATCCAATTTTAACGCAGAATCTGGGGTACAATAACAATAATAGAAAACAAACGCTATATTAAAACTAATGGTAGCGTTTGTGAATTGTATGAAACCATAAATAATAACGATCATTAACTGCTATTATAAAATATACAATTGCAATAAAAGAAACGCTATCTAAAAAGACAATAATATAGCAGACGGATAAAACGCTATGTAAAGTGTCATATCTATTATAACGGGCGCACACATAGCGTTCCCAATACCGCTACGATATCCTATTATAGCGTTTTTCGGACGCTGTATATGTGACATTTTCTTGTAGTGTAAATATCGTTATAAACTCTTAACACAAGGTTCACTCAATCTATTATTCTAAATCATAATTGGTCTATATTTCCCTCTTAGGGTTTTGGCGTAGATATATGGTTCTTCTCAAGACTGGTTTGTTCTAGCTAGCGAATTAGAGTAAATATAGAAACTTTCATATATCCTCCTCTGATTTGGGTCTGGTTTGATAGTTGGTTAACTCACTTTCAACCAAAAGCTACATTCTTGGATTTTCATAAATGCCTTCTCATATGTAGTAATTTACTGCACATGCTTTGGGAAATTGGTGTTGCAATTGGACAAAGATCAAAAAAGATAAAATTAAGACGGTTCTCTTGTTCAATCGTATGCATCCAAGTATTGAATAATTGGACATACAAAGACAAAAGAAAAAAGTTACCGATTTTGCTTCTCCAACCATGGATTCTCTCTTAAAGGGACTATGTTTAATTTCCCACGTGATTTTCTTAGTATGTTTGTTGGTTTTCCTCCTAGTGGGGAAACCAATTTGGGTTTGGTTTAGTAAGAGCTAAACTTGGGCCTATTATAATACAAGAGATTATTATTGGGCTGATGATTAAGAGGGAGTATATATATGACTCCTAACCTAATTTTTGTGAAGAGATAGAAACTAAGTAAAGAGGGACAATTTTCAGAGGCAAGAAGAAGAAAAACAGTTTCGTCAGGGTTTGTTCAAGAGAACATTTGGACGTGCTCTGATTTGGCTGAAATTTTGTTGGTAGCTTCGTGACTCAGTGGTCTTGATATTCAAAGGTGGAGATTCTATTTCAAAGGTTGGGTCGTCGCAGATCTGAGTTTTAGCGTGGCTGTTCGTGTCTGTCGCGAGTGCAGATTTCAGATTGTGTTGTCTTGAGTGTTTTGAAGATCCGACGGTGAATTCTTCTTAGATTGAGCTGAAATTTTGCATAGGTATTCCTGACTTGTTTATCTAAGATTTGTACGGTGGATATCTGATTTGGAGACCGGAATCTTAGTGAATTTAGGGTCTTTTGGAACTGCTTGTTTTCTTGGCTCTTGTATTGTTCTCTCGTGGTGTTTCTTGTTGTTGGAGATTGCTCTTTAGAACCTTAGTCTCTGGATCTGTTATTTTGGAATAGGGAGGAGGTAACTCAAATTTGATATAGTGGAATTTTGAGTGGACTACGGTCTCGTGGTTTTTACTCCTCGCATTGAGGAGGTTTTCCACATAAAATAATTCTCTGTCTCATTTACTTTACTGCTGCTGCCACATTATATATTTTTCTCACTAATTCACATAAGTGTGGGGAACTTTATTCTGCTACGCCATAAGTGCTTATTGATTTTTCCCCAACAATGTTAATGTAGTTAATGGTAGACTAATAGCGTTTGTGTGGCTGCATTCAAACCAATTTAAGATTATTAATATTGTTACTCAATAAAAAGAGTAGAGTTGTGGTCAATCAACAACACGAAGTGATCATTATTTGTTATTCTTAGCTAACCTATCATATGATAGGAATGAAGAGAGGGAAACATATGTGAAAGTAAGAAGCTTGAAATGGTACGAAATTTTTTTGACCAATGCAATACGAGAGAGACGCGGACACCAACTGATCTAATTAGAATTTGCATCTAATGCAGCCGGTGACAAACCAGTTGCTCTTCTTCGGAGTTTGGTGTGATGTTCAAGATTATGAGTGTCTACTTCGACACAAGCTTAATGACAGAAATATCTAAATCTGGTTCTCTAATATTTACGATATGTAGTTCTTTAATTATATTGGATTTTAAACTAAGGATATTGAAATTTCTCAAATTTGTGAGAATAATATATGTGATTATTTAATAATAGCATACATAAAACCACGAGTTAAAGAGTAATTTATTTTTAACAATTGGTGATAATTTAGCTAAAGAGTAAAGAGTAACATAAATTATTATTCACCAAACATTTAATAGTTCTAAGTTATAAAATAATCAAAATTTTTAAATAAAAAGATTAACATCTTATTAATTATAAGACATCAAATTACAAAACTACTACAATACTACAAAAAGTAACAATGCATGAAAAACATATTACAATTAGTGGGTTCTATTGGAATATTCTTTAGAAGAATGTCCAATTAAACTGTGCTAATACAAGAAGTCAACCAAAAAAAAAAATACAAGAAGTCATAAAGTAACTATTTCAAGTCAACAAAACATAATACAATTTGTTGCATGTGGTATAAACTATACAACTTCTTTTAACCACTATAAGATTTGTGATATATTTCAGAGGAGGTTGGCTTTTAACTGATGCCTCACTAGCTTCAATTTTTTTTTTGTGATTGTGTATATATTCAAATAGACAAATACATATATACAAATTGTAAGGTCGTGCTTCTTAACAATCATTTTGATATACACATTATAGTATTTTCCAATTATCAAAATCCTTTCTCTTATCTTTAGTTTTAATATCATGAAACCCAAATATTCCAACAACTTAAATGTAGAACATTTAGTATAAGTTGGATTTTTGATGTCTTTTTTTATATGTATTTCTTAGTTTTTTTAGGATAAATACATAATTAATTGTAAAGTCCGCGTGTACCGCGGAGAAAGACCTAGTATAATATAATAAAATGATGCTAGTCGAACTGTAGATGATGCTTAAGTCAAGTACGCTAATACGGAGAAGGAGCTCTTAGTTATTTTGTTTGTATTTGAGAAATTTTGATCTTATTTGGTTGGTTCAAAGGTGATAGTTCATACCAATCGCGCCGCTTTACGTTATCAATTAGCAAAGATGGATGCTAAGCCGAGGTTGTTCCGATGGATTCTTGTACTACAAGAATTCAATCTTGAGATTAATGATAAAAAAAGGTATTGAGAATGGAGTGGCTGATCACTTGTCTCGAATGCTAATAGAGGACGCGCTTCCGCTAGATGATTCTCTCCTTGAAGAACAAGTGAACGCGATAAGAGCATTAACAATAGAGTCTAGTGGCTTGGACGCTATGATGGATTTAGTGGTTATAGAGGAAAAGGAACCATGGTATGCGGATTTTGCGAATTATCTTTTTAAGGATCTAATGTCGCCTGATCTTAAGCCCCATCAAAGGAAGAAATTCCTCAAGGACATTAGGTCTTATTTTTGGGACGAGCCTTACGTATATCGATAATGCAAGGATAAGTTGTATAGGCATTGTGTATCAGAAGACGAAGTTCCATAAAACTTTATTCATTGTCATGGTTCGAGTTACGTAGGCCACTTTGCTACGTTTAAGATGGTGTCGAAGGTTATGCAAGCGGGATTTTGATGGCCTAGCATGTTCAAGGATACTTACACGTACATATCTAGTTGCGATTTTTGCAAAAGGAGAGGAAGCATAAGTAGAAGGAATGAGATGCCTCTAAATCCGATTTTCGAGGTATAAATCTTTGATGTAAGGAGAATCGACTTTATGGGACCATTTCAATCTTCTTACGGGAACAAATACATCTTGGTTGCGGTTCATTATGTCTCTAAATAGGTTGAAGCGATTGCTAGTCCTATTTACGATGCTTTGGTGGTCCTTAAAATGTTCAAGACCATAATCTCCCCAAGGTTTGGCGTTCCTTGAGTAGTGATTAGTGATGGGGGAAGTCATTTCATCAATAAGTTCTTTAAGAGTCTACTTAAGAAGAATGTTGTTAAGCATAAGGTTGCATCTTTGTATCATCCTCACACCTCCGGTTAAGTAGAGGTATCTAATAGACAAATCAAGGCCATCTAGGAAAAGACGGTTGGGAATACGCGGAAGGATTAGTCAAATAAGCTCGACAATGCATTATGGGCATATCGAACCGCTTATAGGACACCCGTTAGAAATTTAGAACTACCCCATTTAACCTCTTTTATGGGAAGTCTTGTCATCTTTCAGTCGAACTCGAGTACAAAGTGATGTCTAAGTTTTAATCCCAAAATAATTCTGCAAGTGCACAGACAATCGCAGTAGTATAAAGGGTATCGAATCCACAGAGACCAAGGTTACACTATGAAATTATGGATTTTAACTTAAAGCTAAGATAAAATATGGTTTTTTGTTGTAACGAAATAGTGAAAGCTGCAATTTAAATGATATGAAATTCAATAAGGAAAAGCACTAGATCAAGGTTATTCTCTGGTGATCTCGGACTAAGGACTGAGCTACTATTCAGGAATTAAAGCAATTCGGTCTAGAACATGAAGATAATATTGCCCCACTGTCGTGATGTATCAATATCTTTATCCAGCAACCTAAATGCCTAAACTGTCGTTTGGATTTAGTAATGATGCAGACAAGCATTAAGAGTTGGTTCAATTCGTTCACAATTGATGGTAACAATCAACTCTCGTTGGTTACACACCAATTGCTCATCAATGGGTTATCTAGCAACCTAGAGCACTGTCGTGAATAAGTTAAACTTGAAATCATAGATTAAGTGATCAATATTAATCTAAGCATGAAGAACCCCTATTGATGAAGACGTATGAATAATACAATCCTATTTGGCTCAGTCACTAACAATCCTAAATCACCATCGAAAACCTCGATCTAGCTAGAGGACTACTCAATCATGGAGGAGACAAACACATCAAAACAACAAAGAGAATTCATGATGGAATTGAAATAGATGAGGGTTTAGAATTCTTCTCAATAGATGTTGTGAAAATGAATCTCCAATCTTGAATCCAAAAGCAAAAGAACAAAAACAAAGAGTAGCCAAGAGAATCTCCAAAAAGTAATGAGTGAAAATGAAATGAATCATGATGATGTTTTCAGAGGCGGCTACTCCTTATATATAAACAAAAATAGGTTAAATCGGATCTGGGTGACCGACCGGTCGGTCTGGTCTTGGACCGGTCGGTCCGGTCTTCGGGTGTGGATGGTCTTCGAGCGTGGACCGGTCGGTCCTAAGGTCAGACCGACCGGTCTAGTTTCCAGAGGGCTCCAAGTCTTCGAGTCCACAGGCGAGCAGGTGCTCGTACCAAACCGAGCAGGTGCTCCGTTCTTCAAAATGCCATTTTTTCTCCGGATTTGTCCTGTTTGCTTCAATGACCCCCGAATGCTCAAATCCATGTTCCCAAGTCTCCTTTAAACCTAAAATGACTCAAAAGAAGAGAAAAAGACTCGATAAAATCCTACAAAACAAAGGTTAGAATGTTCCAAAAACGCATTATATCAACTCCCCCAGACTTAGATCTTTGTTTGTCCTCAAACAAAACAAAATCTAGAACAGAAAAGTATCAGAAAAACCGGATGGAGTTCACTCGCTAGTTGGAAAGATCTCAGACTTCATTTTTTCGTCAACGGGCCGTAGAACATGTACCGTAATCAATCATGGGGTTCATAGCTTAAGCTTAGTCATCCACAACTCATCAAACGTTGGCATCCTCAATATCAAATCTTAAATAGATTAATGAAAATGAAAGTACAGTGATCTTACCCAAGGGGATCGTTTCAAGGGGTGCCGATTTCTTCTAACCAAGACCCTCTCCTGCATACTCATTTAAAACTCAAATCCTCTCTCAAAATTAGTTATTGTTATTGGCTTTAATAGTTATATACTTGATTTTTCTTTTTTTTTTTTTTTTTTTTTTAATGGGACGAATCTTTTGAGGTCACAAAGAAGATACGGGTTTACGCATCATCCCCTGGTTCACTCAAAACTTTTAGTTTCCCTTACAACATGCCTTCCGTGAGGTCACAAAAGAGACGGGTTTACGCATCATCTCCTGGCTACTTGGGCATATTGCTTTGAAGTTTTTTTTTTTTTTTTTTTATGGGACGAATCTCCATGAGATCACAAAGGATACACGGGTTTACGCATAGTCCCTTGGGTCACTTCGATCCTTTTAGTTTCCCTTACAACATGCTCTCCTGAGGTCACTAAAGATATACGGGTTTACGCATAGTCCTCAGGGTCACTTGAGCATGTTGCTTTGAATAAAGAGAGGAGAGTTAAAGAGTATACTAGATGGAGAGTTGCGGTGTCTTACATGGTTTGAAAAAGTCTTGCCCAATGAACATCAAACCCCTCAGAGAGAAATTAAAGATCAAGATTAGGTACCAAATAAATTTGAGATGACATTGGATCAACCTAATTCCGATTAGTGTGGGAATGTTTCAACCACCCATGACCTTTCCGAAACAGAACTTTGGCCACGCTGTGAGTCATGCAAGTAATCCTTAGTCCGAAAACAGACTCAAAAACAGAATCAATAAAAATCGAAAATAAGAAATAAGAAAAAAAAGAAAGTAAGAAAATAGAAAACATGATTAGTATCAATAGCACTCCCCCCAGACTTACTTCACACCGACCCGGTGTGAGAATAAATCGAAAGGAAAGAACTATTAAAAAGAAAGAAAATAATGCAAAAAATGAAAAAGAAAAGTTAGAAGTTCTAACGTCATCAGAAAGGTGGAGATTCGTCAGAATCCGCTGTGTCCTCGGAGTCTTCCACCATAGCGTCATCGTCTGATCTGAATGCGGTAGAAGGACCAGCACGCGTGGGCATGCGGCTTCCAGCAAAGCCTGATCCTCCCGCTGCATTTGTGCCTCGGGAACAAGAAATGGCACCCCAAATGGCAGACTTCATACTATGGAGCTTCTGAAAACTCTTGTGTTGCCAATGCATGTGCTCATGTGTAGTCCATTCGTCGCGAATCGGTGAGATGGCAAACTGGTTGGCGTAAGGTGGAAGTGGCGGGGCAGAACCTCTGCTAGTGCCTGCAGTATCAGGACCATGGCTAACATGGTGACGCTTTCTGCGCTGGAGAGGGACATCTGCATCTGTGCTCTCAGGTGAGGCGGGTGGCAAAAACCGAACGTTGTCCAGGGAGGTGAGTAGTGCGTTATCACTAGGTAATGGAATAGAGCACTGACCCCCATCCAAATCGAAATATGTCTACTTACCCCCAACTATCCATTTGCTTTGCATCAAATGCTGCATGTCTAAGAGCGAAGGAGTAAGGATAGTCTCGGTGTCTCTCCTATCAATCTGATGGAATATGAAGATGGGTGTGAGGAGACTTCCACAAACTTCTTGCTTCTTATGGCTTTGTCCAGATAGACCCCTGAATTTCCTATCTGCTAGGAACTGTGCAAACACCGCTCCGAAGTTAGTTCAGTTTTCGCGTGGAGGCTCCCTGTAAATTGTGGACACAAACTCCGGCATCCCTAAATGCAATAGAAACAGCTCACCGAGACGCAAAGCTCCCGGCTCCTCCTTGCAGAACATAGTAGTACTCAGAGGCTTAGCAATAAGGTGGATAATCGGATTCCTGATAAGAGTAAGCTTCATGCTACGCGACTCCGCAGGACCCATACCGATCAAGTTCCACAATTGGTCACTGTGAGGAAAGACATGACGATCGGGGAGCTCTGGACCTTGATGACCCTCGTCAAAACCATATAGAGTGCACATGTCTCGAAGGGATATCTCAAACTCTGTCCCTTGGATCACATACGAGAGTGATCCTTGATCAGCTATCATGTGAGCTGGGTCCTTATAATACACCTCGCAGGATGCCAAAAACTGTCGTACCAAATCAGGATACAACGGATACTGGTACGTAGCCATCGTTCCAAAACCCATACGATGTAGAACAGCTAATACTTCATCAGTTATACCCAATCTATCCTACATCTGAGGGCATAAAACACGAGCATTGAGCAAACCATTATAGCAAATGCTATTGTACCTAACCCAACCGTCTCCTTTCCGTTTGTTCTTGTAAGATGGTTCCCTAACTAAATCCTTCCGGTCTATCTTAGGGTGAATATCAATTCCAGGGAAAGGGATACCGTCCGGTCGTGGCCATTGAATACTCGTGCTTCGAGATGGACGAGGAGGATCCGGTTGGCTAGAACTCGTTATTCCCTTGCCCTTGTCCTTTCTCGATGCTCTCTTCGGTTTGTCGTGAGAGTGATTGGTCCGATTTTCATGTTCTTTATTCGAATCAACCTCGGGTGGCAAATTTGGTGCTTGTGGACGTCTCGTTCGACCCATAGCTACAAAAACGAACCAAGGAGAGTAAGAGACAAGCGAATTAAACGACAAAATTCAAGGACAAAGAACAAACCCAAAAACCCGAAATTTGACATGCAAATATAAAGCTCATACCTTGCAGATCGAATAAATTGATTTGATAATCAGAAAGAGCTTGAAAAACTAAGCGATTTAGTGCCAAAAATCGTTTGATTCGGGTAAGAATTGAAGAACTTAGGGTTTGTTGAAGTTTTTGGAGAAATTTACCAAGAACACATGGGGGAGAAGATTTTTTGGTGTTTTGATCGGTAATGAGAGGTTGGGATCGTGGGGTTTTTGTTTATAGGGGGCAAACCGGTTCAGTTTAAGTGAAATAACCGGTCTAAACCGAAAAATTGATGAAAATTTCACTTACCCGGGTAGTCGGACCGACCGGTCCCGATACTGGACCGGTCGGTCTGATTTCCAGACACTTACCTGACCCGCGGG
Source organism: Draba incana (assembly GCA_963576765.1). NCBI lineage: Eukaryota > Viridiplantae > Streptophyta > Magnoliopsida > Brassicales > Brassicaceae > Draba > Draba incana. Next base: position 21,492,614 of record OY755215.1, read on the forward strand.
CAGAGGAGGATCGACCGGTCCTATGTTGCAATTGACCGGTCTACTTTCCCGAGATAATTTCCTTTTTCTGTGGTGGTGAGGACCGACCGGTCCTATATTGAGACCGACCGGTCCACTTTCCCGGGTCGAATGCATGTTTTTGTAATGCACCAGGATCGACCGGTCCATTAGTGGATCGACCAATCCACTTTCCAGAGTCCAGAAATCACAGTTTTGATGACGAAAAATCCTAAGGAAAAATCGAGAAAAACGAAAGGAAAGGTAAAATAGAAAAGAAATGGAAAACAAAAGAACGTATATACACTTACAAGTGGATTGCCTCCCACTAAGCGCTCTGTTTAACGTCATTAGCTTGACGTTGTATGATGCCTAGGCGTGAGCAGAAGCCATTCTAGGATTAGGGATTTTATTTTCCGGATCAGGGCTCGGTGGAGGTGGGTTGAGACGTTGTCCATTCTCTCTTTGATCACTTATGTTTAGTTGCAGGATATTGCTCGGTATCCCATTCATAAGACTGATACCCTTTCCTTTACACTCTAACGGAAGAATAGTTCTAACTCTGGAGAAAGGCTTGGGGGTACCTTTACACTTCACCTTGTACTCGACCGAGTTTCCATCATATCCTTGAGGGATTAAAGTTATCTTAGGGTCACTCTTTTTCCCTTTGCATTGTACGTTCTCCTGCACCGTTGTCTTTTCCATAGACATCTTGGCGATATGAGAACTATTTCCATCTAGAGTTCCATTGATCTCACTCCTATCACCAAGCTCTTTGACAGCATCGACCGATAGGTCTTCTCTTTCTACTGCCGAGATGCAGGAGGCGTGAGTGGCGGTTCTTTTGGGAATGGCTCTATAGAAAACTTTTTCGTTGACCTTGGAAAAAGAGAGTTGCTTATTTGGCATATCAATGATTGCACCCACCGTAGCCATGAATGGTCTCCCAAGAAGGAGAGACGTATCGTGACCTTCTTTCATCTCTACAACCTGGAAATCCGTTAGAGCTAGGCAATCCCCTATTCGGACTGGTAAGTCGCGAATGATGTCGTACGATGTTGCGGTGGATGAGTTTGCAAATCTAAGAGTCATATGGCTAGGTTCTATCTTAGCAATCTTCAACTTCTTCGCAATAGCCCTTGACATGAGATTCACACAAGAACCAGAATCGCAAAGAGATTCTTCGAATTCAACTCTTTCAATGGCGCATGGGACAAAGAATTTTCCTGGGTCCTCACCCTTAGGTAATACCCTCAATGGTGGTGGAAATGGGTAAGCAGTGTAAGCAGGTGACCTAACCTTATTCACGAGCTCATTCGGTCGAAGCACTCTAGAAGACGATCCAGCAATCTTTTCATCTTTTTTCTTTTCTGGAGCAGGTGTTCCTTGTGCATTCTTGACTTTTTCGGCGGGTTGGACTACTCGATTATCGAGCTCCTTCGCACGAGTGCAGATAGCTTCTATCTTACCATTGAGATCGTTATACATGTTGTCCATCATGGTAATGATTTCTCTAGCAGAATTCTGCTGGTTGAGTAAAGCCAATTGTAGGAGGGATTTCAGCTCGTCTGGAGGGGTAGGTGCATGAGTTTGAACGCTTGGAAACATATGGTCTCCACCCACATAGTTCACCTCTATGAGCTGCTCATTTCCCTTGTTCTCATAGTCAATACTCTCCTGATTCCTCTTCAATAGCAAGTTTACTTTCGCTGTCAGCTCATCAATCTTTTGTGATTCAACATTGCTGGTATATACAGGCTCATCACGGTCATGGTATTGATTCCTGGAACTCGCAGCCAAGTTCTCTATCAATCTAATCGCTTCTTCCTTGGTCATGGTCATAAAATCACCATTACTCGCAGCATCCAAAGTGTTCCTAGGATCACGATCAACACCATCGTAGAAGATACTAAGCAATTTCTCATCGGCGAATCCATGGTGTGGACACTTCCTTTTTGTATTCCTTGAACCATTCCCATGCCTCACTAAAAGACTCTCCTGCACGTTTTTGGAATGTAGAGATCTTATTTCTTAGGCGCGCAGTCATGGCTTTGGTGTAGAAATGACCCAAGAATGCAGCTATACATTGCGGCCAAGTTGTGATGGATCCGGCTGGTAGCGACTTGAGCCAGCGGGAGGCTTTGTCCGCGAGTGAAAAAGGGAAAAGCTTGCATTTCATGAAATCCTGGTTCACTCCATTAGAGCTTGCTGTGGTGCAAATCTCCTCGAAGTTCTCTATATGATCTACCGGAATTTCAACGGGAAGTCCATGAAACATGTTCTCCTTAACCAGTGATATCAACTGAGGCTTAATCTCATAGTCTTGCCCCTCAAAAGCAGGTGGAATAATTGTCGCTCGGTTCCGATAGGAAGTATGGGGATTGTCCATATCCCCAATTGTACGACGCTGCTGTGGTTGTTGCTGCTGATGCAATTGCGCTATTTGTTGTTCTATCCTCTGAATAGCAGCAGCTACATGAACATTTCCAGCTCGATTGTCGGTGTCATCGCCCATGTTAGCTAGATTCAAAAGTTTTTGAGAACTTTGGTTACACCTGAAACACACGCAAAAGAAAATAAAAACAAGATTAGCAAAATACTTAGACTATAAATAAAATCGAATTTCAAAGGTAACGCAATTGGTCCCCGACAACGGCGCCAAAAACTTGATGTCTAAGTTTTAATCCCAAAATAATTCTGCAAGTGCACAGACAATCGCAGTAGTATAAAGGGTATCGAATCCACAGAGACCAAGGTTACACTATGAAATTATGGATTTTAACTTAAAGCTAAGATAAAATATGGTTTTTGGTTGTAACGAAATAGTGAAAGCTGCAATTTAAATGATATGAAATTCAATAAGGAAAAGCACTAGATCAAGGTTATTCTCTGGTGATCTCGGACTAAGGACTAAGCTACTATTCAGGAATTAAAGCAATTCGGTCTAGAACTCAAACGTGAAGATAATATTGCCCCACTGTCGTGATGTATCAATATCTTTATCCAGCAACCTAAATGCCTAAACTGTCGTTTGGATTTAGTAATGATGCAGACAAGCATTAAGAGTTGGTTCAATTCGTTCACAATTGATGGTAACAATCAACTCTCGTTGGTTACACACCAATTGCTCATCAATGGGTTATCTAGCAACCTAGAGCACTGTCGTGAATAAGTTAAACTTGAAATCATAGATTAAGTGATCAATATTAATCTAAGCATGAAGAACCCCTATTGATGAAGACGTATGAATAATACAATCCTATTTGGCTCAGTCACTAACAATCCTAAATCACCATCGAAAACCTCGATCTAGCTAGAGGACTACTCAATCATGGAGGAGACAAACACATCAAAACAACAAAGAGAATTCATGATGGAATTGAAATAGATGAGGGTTTAGAATTCTTCTCAATAGATGTTATGAAAATGAATCTCCAATCTTGAATCCAAAAGCAAAAGAACAAAAACAAAGAGTAGCCAAGAGAATCTCCAAAAAGTAATGAGTGAAAATGAAATGAATCGTGATGATGTTTTCAGAGGCGGCTACTCCTTATTTATAAACAAAAATAGGTTAAATCGGATCTGGGTGACCGACCGGTTGGCTGGTCTTGGACCGGTCGGTCCGGTCTTTGGGTGTGGATGGTCTTCGAGCGTGGACCGGTCGGTCCTGAGGTCAGACCGACCGGTCTAGTTTCCAGAGGGCTCCAAGTCTTCGAGTCCACGGGCGAGCAGGTGCTCGCACCAAACCGAGCAGGTGCTCCGTTCTTCAAAACGCCATCTTTTCTTCGGATTTGTCCCGTTTGCTTCAATGACCCCCGAATGCTCAAATCCATGTTCCCAAGTCTCCTTTAAACCTAAAATGACTCAAAAGAAGAGAAAAAGACTCGATAAAATCCTACAAAACAAAGGTTAGAATGTGCCAAAAACGCATTATATCACAAAGCTATATGGGCGACTAGAGCAATGAACTTTTATATCAAGCCGACTTATTCAACTCGAAGGGCTTGAAGAGATAAGGAAAAACGCTTACGAAAGCTCAAGGATATACAAGGACAAGACTAAGACCTTCCACTGCAAAAAGATTTAAAAAAGAGAGTTCGATGTAGGGGACCAAGTGTTACTATTCAACTTAAGGTTGAAATTCTTTCCGGGAAAGCTCAAATAAAGATGGTCCGGTCCGTTTACGATTAAAGAAGTGAGACATTATGGTACGGTTATGTTAGATAACAAATCCGGGGGAGAATTCACGGTTAATTATCAACGATGCAAGGCTTATAACGTGGATATTCCGATAGATGTAAACGTTAAAATCATCCTCTCGGACCCCAAAACCACCTAATCTTGCTTAACCGTCAAGCTTAGCGACGTTAAACAAGCGCGCTTGGGAGGTATTACTATGGTATAATTTGTGTAAATATTTTGATTCGTATCTTTAATGTTGAATTTCTTTGGTTTTTAGTTAGGAAATTCTTAAGGAAGAAAAGTGGTAGATTATTGGCTAAGTATGGAGAAGGCAAAAGGGAGAAAATGCTAGTGACAGCTCCCGGCTGACCATCTAAAACGACATGGTTGGTCGAACAACCACGAACATGCTGCCAGCTCCCGACCGACTATTCCATGGTCGGAACAGTCGGTCGAAATAAAATCCGAAGGTAACTACTCTTTAACTCATTTTTTTTGCCATTTCCTCCACTTGTCTCCTTCCTTCTTCATTTATCACATGTTTGCACACTCCTACCTACTTTATATTTGAGATTCCACTACCAAACCCACTTGCATCATGCATTCATTTACAAGCATCATTACTCATTCACATGCACCATTTGTCCCCCACTACCTAACACTTCTCTATATAAACACCCCCAAGCACAACATCACACTTACACCTTGACTACCATATATTTCTACATAACATTCACTCTTCTATTGCGTGCAATTTTGTTGTTTAAGTTTTGCATACACTCCCACCCCCTCTCTCTCTCCACCACGCCACCATCATTCACCACCACCCCTTTGTTTTTCATACCCCTACTAAGGTCAAGGTACAATCGCCTATCCCTAATCTCTATAAAGTTTTGAACAAGGTATTATCCTCTTTTTCTTTGCTTGAAAAAGTTATGGTTATGGTTAATATGAACATTAAATTTAATTAATCAATCTCAATTTGAAAAGCTTGTCATGGAAATTATGGTCTTTATATATGCTTCATGTACATTTGTTCTCACACGATACAATCTACTTATGATCATCTCTTACTTCTCAAATAATTCCCACTACTTATACTAGTATTCTTCATTTTAAAATTCTTAGATGCTCATTGCTCTAAGTTTTATAATGTAGGGAATGACTTCACATGACGATGAAAAACTCACGGCTAACACAAGTAGGAGGAGAAGCGAAGCGAAAGAAATGAGTGACGAAGAACTTGAGGGCATGGGGAGAGGGGTTCCAACCACATGGACTATTGCGGAGAATGTTGCCTTGCTATGTGTGCAAGAGGAAGGTGTGGAAGCTACCCGGTTTGTGGACCGAAATCTTTTGCATAAAATGGGTCTCTTGCACGATTTCAACGCAACGATGGAGAAAATCGTTATTGCCTCCTTTACGACAATGGACGAGCCCACCTATGCGACTCTCACTTGCGACTTCATGACCACAGTGGAAGTCCTCTACCCACCAAAAGCAAAGAAAATCGCTTCTCGAGGAGTCATCACTTTCAAGCTCGGAGAAAAAGCTTATGCAATAACTATCTTCGACCTTTGTGAAATCTATGGTTTGGAAAAGGATGAAGGATGGGGGGTAATTAACAATGAAGGTGGCTACTGCTCTAACGCCGAAGAACACGTTGATACGCAATCCCATTTTGCGATATATCCACAAGGTGTTAGGAAACACGTTTTACGCAAGAAGAGAACCAAGCACGGTGAAGAAAGAAGAGCTTTGTTTCCTTTTCAAGGGGGTATGCGACTCATTTGAAGGTCCCAAAACCGAAGACCATGGAGTTTTCGAATATCGATACAACTCGGATAATGTTGGTGGTGTGAATTATAGAGCGGTCCTAGTAATCCATCTCTCCAAGGTCTGCAAAATGCCTAAACCACACATCTCTATGGGCGGTATCCTCACTCCAATATTTTGCTATCTCGGGATAAACCTCAAGAGGAACAAACCCATAACACCCAAGCGGTACATTGATTTAGAGCGACTCGTTAACACGAAAATGATAAGAAGAAACTGTTGGGAACATCCACCTTACCTCTACGAGTCGGTCAACACTTCCGATGATAAATTTTGGATCAAAATTCTATTCTACATGACCCCACCAACGTGTCATGCAAATGTTCATTTTGATCTTCCTGATGATATATGCGGATAACGATGATGAGGGAAATGAACAACCCAAAGAAGACGCTCATTTACAAATAGAGAGAACGAAATACGATGAATTCAACGTGAGTTTACCACCTTACATGTTCAACCCAATAAGCTCACGCAACTAAGAACTTCACACCGAGTTCAAGAAGACTCTCTCGGTACTAGGATGGACCTTAAGATGATTGGAAAGATGGCAAAGAAATTAAAGAGAAAGAAGAGAGCACAACTGAAAAAGACTATACAACCGCGTGAATTCGAGGAGATTTGCCACCCACCTAGGCATAGCGTGCAAGATTTTTGAAATTAGCAAACGACGCAATGAAGGCGCTAGCTCAAGCAATCCACACCATAGTACCTCCACTGCCTCCAACCGCCACTAAACCAATTACCCCAAACCACCATTGTCTTATCCGCAAATAATAATACCTGCTTTTCTATGTACTATTTTATTAGCTTGTGTGTGTTTTGAATTTCTTTACTCGGCATACTTACCACATCGAGACGTTGTGAGATAAGTCCGGGGGAGGATAAATTCTGTTGCTAACAAAATTTTCGTTTGTTTTGACTTGTGTCCTTTGCATTCATCCACCCTTGCATAAAATATTTAAGCTTATCTTGCATGTAGTTGCATTTCACATTCTTATTTGCTCATTATAGGTTGCATTGTATATACCAAAGGGGAACAATGATTGAATATGCCTAGTAAGTATTCTTGACTTAGCATTTGAAACAACCAACACTTTTTTATTATTTAAATAACCTTAATTAATATTCCCTTTAAATATTAACAAACCCTCTATGGCTATTTCAACAATTGCGGAAGTTCTCAAACACTAAACCATTAAACCAATAATCCAAATATCAATTCAACAAATCAATTTCAAAGAAACTCTAGTAACCTAAACACCAGGTTCACTAGATAAACTAAACAAAAGAAACTATCCTATCATCCTCTTCACCTGCCTTTATTTCGCGATCACACATTTCTTTTACCTGCAACACATGGGAAAAAGAGTTGCGTAAGTATTTAATAAATACTTAGTGAGACGGTCATTTCACCAACAAGCTAAGTACATCTCAACAATTAACCAGCAATGACCAAACAACAACATAGCCAAACGATTTAAACACAATAATTCACATTCACCTACTAGTGTCAATCGACACTACCACTAGGTGTCGATTGACACACAGTCAACCACAGTGTCGAGCGACACAACACATCGTGTCGAGCGACACGATATCAACAGAGGTGTCGATCGACACTTTAGTCGCAGAAACCGCAGAACGAGCCTTCTCCTCTTGTGGCTCATTCACGCAATTTCCTGAGACCTAACCTGCACAAAACTCACATAAACAACACATATAAACACGATCCAATCACCATAAATCATCAACAACATCACAATCAACAAATATCATCACAATCAACCATCAAAACTAGTTAACGGCTTTGATGAGCCCACGATCGCGCACTCACCTCGATAAAATAAAAAGAGGAAAGAAAAGGATTGGACAGCGAGAACTCGCCAACAAACTGACACAAAATTACTCTGAGAAGATCACACAAACCCTTTTTGCAAAGAACGGCGAAGAACGATTCACAAAAGCTCTTCGAATCACTAACTCTCTCTCTCTCTCTCTCTCAAAACCTTTAGGAGACTGATTATATTTCTCTGCAAACGCGTCCAAACCTAAGTCCCATGCATTTATATGATAATCTAGGTTTACCATCGCTAAACCGAGCTAAACCGTAATTAAAATCCAATCAACCCGATTTCTACATCACTGGTGTCGATCGACACCCTTACCGAAATACTCAAATTCGGTTCAGGATGTTACAGCATTTAAGGTGATCCTTGTTATAATGCATATAATACATAGATGAATTGAAGAAAAAGATTTCATTGTTTCATCTTGATCTCTTCGCTCGAAACTCATGGCTATGCTTGATATGTGCTTGAATTAAAACCAATCCTACTTTATTGAATCTAATATGGACTTTAATTCTCGCTTGAGGTTTGGATATGCATGATCATGGTCACTGATGCGGTCTAAATTAGATGCAAAATAGTTTTGAAATTTATAAACCCTAATTTGCAAGTGCATAGCTAACAATTGTAGTAGTTAGGGGTCGATCTACATGACACTATGTTGTTACGTTACAAATCTATATGATAGAGAATAAGCTAAGAGAAAATATATTTGGTTTTGCGGTTTTATGATAAACGAAACAAAAGCAATTAAAGTAAATGGATAGATAAATCAAAACACGCAAGATAAAAGAAATCAAAAGAACTTATGCAATATAAACTACACCGGTTTTTAAAAAGATGAAACTAGTGTTCTAAAACTCAAATAACTAAGGTAGATTCTTTCCACTTTCATGGCTCCGAAACCTACAACTTCTACCCTAATAGACTCAACTTTCGATGGTTATTGCAAGGTAAAATCATGCAGTAAGATTGAGATTTGATTGCTCACTAAACTTAATAACTAAAATTTTGATTGTTAAGACGCCTAGCCTATCAAATACTAGATCTGGCGGTATAAAAGCTTTTGGAATCTATACCAACCTAAATTCTGTCACTAGGTAGCTAAGCTAGATCATGCTTTGAGTACGAATAAAGATAGAGAATCAATCTAGAAACAAGCTCAATAAAGATGTAAAATATGCAACAAAAGAAATTTGTAAATAACTTTATATCAAACATACAACTACTCTACATCTTATGAAATATGGAGCAACTAGAGTAGATGATAAAACAGTAGATTCATGATAGATAAGTGCTCGACATAGATGGATCTCTTAGAACAAAGGTAGAGAAGAACATCATAACCTTCATCGCTCTTTAACAAGACATAAGATGAAGAACTAAAGAGAATAACGAAAATACATGTTTATTTTTGATTGTGATGCCTAGGGCTGCTTTCCTTCTCTCAAGAGGCTAAAATCAAGTATATATAGGTGTTTGAAGGGGTTCTAGGTCGGCATAACTTCTAGGGTTTCACTTTGGGTGAAAACGTCTTTTCTCAAAAACTGCCTAAATGAGGCCACGACAGAAGATGGAGGCACCGGTCACGGGAACATGTCCGAGGTCTGGACATTGGCATCTCCGTGTGCTTGGAACGTGTCACGTGCACTAGTCCATGAGTTTGATCGGTGCCTTGACCCGGTTTGCACTTGATTCATCTTCAAGGTAGATTGACACGTCTTCAGTAAAACTTGAATACCTTCAAAACTATAACTTCATTTGATATAATTACAACTCCATTAGAAATATAACTCTAAGGGATATCTCCATATGAAATTTTATCTCCGTCCAAGTAGGTTTGATCCTCCGTACGAGTTGACCTTTCCAACGGATATCTTTTGTCTAACTTTGGAAATTGTGAAATCTTGAACTTTAAGGACTTGGACTGGCTCCTTTGACCTTGATAAGCTATTGTAGGATAAAGAATACTCATTTAGCTCCTTTTTACGCCCTTTTTGATGATTTGACCTATATGACACTTAAAAACCAAATATATGAGAAAACTACCTCTTTTGATAGAAAAACTTATTAAATAGCATATAAAATAGATAAAAATAGATAGTAAAAGTGGTAAAACACAAGGTATATCAACTTCCTTAGACTTACCATTTGCTTGTCCTCAAGCAAACAAATGGTTAAGTAGGAAAGAAGCTTTGAAAAGAAGGGAACTCACATATTCTTCGGATCTTGTTTCTTTCTCTAAACTTGTAATCTACATAAAGACAAGGTGAGTTGATGGACGCTTTTCATTGTCTCCCATCATGAATTTGAAAGTATGTCCTAAATTGCTGTCCATACAAAATCTCAACTTCAAATCAATCGACTCTTTTACTCTCTTAGATTCGCAAAAATCTCCGATCAAGGATATTTACAAGGAATACGGCTAGGTGTTTAGGAAAGACTATTTTTAGTGGTGAGTTTAAATGTGTTTAGGGTTACCAAAAACTCTAGGTGCGAGACATTATGCAAAATCACTAGAGAGAACAAATCTATTGAAGTCCACAATTTCTCAACCACTTTGTTGTTCGTCTTTCTCCCCCAGACTTAGACTTTTCTCCGGGAATCAGTTGTAAAACTCTCGAACTTATCTCTCCTTTGTATCATGGCATTCTTTGGGTATTGTTTGGCTTTTGACTCTTTGAAACTATTTTTCTTTCCCTTATATCATTTTTTTTAGGAAGGGGGAAAAGGGTCTCATAAAGATATGAGTCAAGAAACGCACGAAATTGTTACCATAATTTAAGCATCCAAGGAATGGCCAAGCTTTTCTGAAATTTCGTTGATGTTGTTGTACTCCTTCCTTCTATGTTGATCGTCGCATCTTCTAGTGATATGGAAAATTTACACATACTTGCATAGGGGACATAGCAAAAGAAGTGCATGAGGTCTGAAAGAAAGGTTAAGGGTTTAGGTAGGGTACCAACTAAAGGTGAGCTGGCCATCCATGACAACAGAGAGTGGTAAAAAGAGGATAAGTTGTCATGAATGTAATTCGTTCCTTGATCTAATATCGTTAATAAGAAATAGTCAAAAATCATGTTAGTAAACCAAATTGAGAATCGAAATCATATCCATCAAAATAATGCAAGTAGCAATCTCCTTAAACTTCATTCGGTCACTAGGTGTCTGAATCAATTGTCTGGAACAAACCCTACAATAATGGTCACTTAGTTTTGAAATCAAAACATCAATGATCAAAAAGAGGTGTCATCATTCCCAATTTATTTTGACTCAATAAAATGGTTTTTGAAAACAAATTTTTTTTTTTGGAAAAACTTTTTGAAAACATAAATATCCAACACGAACAAATGCGTTAGTAGCAACAATCCCCCCAGACTTAACTTACACCGTCCCGGTGTAAATAAAATCAAATTAAGGGTGAAGTGTTGGGAAATAAAAATAAATAAAAAAAAGATGAAGAATATAACGAAGTTACCGAATAAAGAAACTCAGTTGCTCCAAAATTTGAATCGGTGTGGATGGTGTTCAACGAAGTGTGAAGAAATCTCCCCAAAAATTTCTCTAGGGATAGAAATAGTGCTTCTCAATTTTCCTCACCAATGCATTCCGCCATAACCGAGTAGGACATTACAACAATGATATTAATAGATCACCACAAACCGTTGTTTGCATCGTGGAGCTCTTCCCCAAATTATATTCGAAATTCTTGGATATAGGTAGTTGAACAGCTACTGGAAGAAGTGACAAAACTCTTGCTTCAAACGGTGAAGTAGAGGATCCATTAGTTGGTTGAAAAGGCTTCCATGTTTTCTCTTTTTCTGTGAACATCATTAATGAATAAGGTGGATCATTCTATAAGGAATTAGAATTTCTAAAGTCAAACCTATGTAAGTACAAAATATCCTTGCAAAAACACTTGAAATTACTTGTTAAATAAACTTGGACATATGTTCCAGAATACCGAAGCAACAAACAAAATTATCCAACTCATTCTAAAGTAGAAAACAAGAAGTGAAAAGATAAGTGTAAGAAGTGTAAATCATTTAAAAATCAAACTTAATCAAACCAAAATTTTAAAAGTGCAATGTGAAAATCAAAAATAAAATAAATGTAACTTAAGAAAATCACAATTAAAATATTTTTAGTTTTAAAATAGTTAATTTAAAATAAAAACCATTATTTAAGAATTTAAAAAGAAAAAAAACAATTTACGTCACCGATTTGATGGTTTGAACCGGTGTGAACCGCGGCTCGAATCGTGATCAGGCGCTGATCTGTGTGATTGTGGAATGTGGGATGCGCAGGACTGGGGATGAGGGAAGGTGGAGGCGCACGACAGGAGACGCGGGAAGGTGGGGGCGCGGGTCGATGGAGACTGGGGACGCGGTACTCGGGCGCTAGTACTGCGAGTCGAGGCTTGGACGGGGGATACTCCAAGGCGGGTGGATCCACAGGACGGGGAGCACACGGCGCGGGACAAGGCAGCTCCGGAACTGGGGACACGAGACGCTGGCTGCGGGACAAACGGTCCTGGCACCAGACAATTTCCATTGTCCGGGTTCACTATTCGGGGTATGGGACCGAGGGATGATCGACCCGCGTGTCGATCCGCGGTCCTTCCAGATCGGCAGAACACTCGGACACCAGATGGATCCGCGTGTCCGGTGTGACCGTTCAGTGTCTAGGACGTCCGAGGCACACAATTTTTTTTTTTTTTTAGAACTTCGGTTTCTTCTCCAAAATAAATTTTATAAAATTTGAAAAATTCATCACTAGATAGATTAATGAATAATATAGTTTAGAAAATGAAAAACCAAAAAAAAAACATAGATTAAAAATCAAAATAAAAGAAAGACTCTATATATGGGTTGCCTCCTATAAAGCGCTTATTTAAAGTCAATTAGCTCGACTCCTTGTGGTTTTTAGATGCAGGAATGGTCTTCTAAAGGCTTGAGGTTGCCCTTAGGATGTGAATAAATGCTTCCATGGTTGTGATCTTCATCGTGTAAATTGAATGGGTACTTGATTTCAACTTCTCTTTTCTCCGAAAGAATGTATCTTGTAATTTTGGCTCGAAAACCGGGTGGTGCTGCGTAGTAGAAGATGTTTCTATCTATCTTAGGAAAGGATAACCTTTCTAAGGTGTAATCCATAATAGGTCCAGCAGTAGCCAAGAATTATCATCCAAGGATGAAAAGTGTTGAGCAATCTTGCATATCGGCCACTTCAAAGTCCGTCGGAACAATGCAATCACCAATTCTAACGGGGCAATTAAATATTTCACCCAATGAGAGTGTTCATGCACCATTAGCAAGTGAAATTCTCATGGTTGAAGGATGAATGTTGGTTCAAGAATCCCGACAGAAACGCCTATCAAAGGCCCAGACCTGACTCTAACCGGCCAATACCACCAGAGATCCTCACCCGTTCTCGCAAGGCTCACCTCTAATCATCTATTTATACGCACGTTCCTAGACATTTATTACCCTTAACTCATTAAGACACACACTCGCTCTCAGGAACTCATCCCTCGAGCCATAACAACTAGGGAAACCACCGTCCCCTCGAGAGTACCACCGTCTCTCAGTACTTATACCGGAAACCATCGTCCCAGTAAGTACACAGGGAATACACTCGATATTCCCTCATCCAGAATATCCACACAAATAAGAGCACATATCTTATAACACAGAATTATAAGGAACACCATCTTAAATTTCCAAAAAGTACAATCGTTACAACGAAAACGAAAATACAACAAAAGCAATGCATGCTAACAACTGAAACTGGGAGTACAAAGAGAAATAAAGCTCAAACAGCGATCTGCTTGTCCAACCACTTCCCGAACTTCAATTTCATCTTTGCCTCAGGCTCCCAAGTCTCCTCCTCCCAACCAGCGCAATCCCACAAAACACGCAACAGTGGAATCTTCTTCCGACGTAACTCCTTGACTCTCCTCTCAAGAATCATCACATGAACTGCCGGAATCAACAAATCAAGCTTAAGATCCTCGGGAATCTTAGCCACTAACTCCTTCAATTCATGTAGGCACTTTCTCAACATCGAAACATGGAACACCTTATGAAATGCCTGCATAATCGGAGGTAACTCCAGCCGATAAGCAACCGGCCCAAATCGCTCCACTACCAGAAACAGACCCATAAACCATGGACTCAGCTTATTCTCTGCTATAGATCTGTTAGGACCCCTTAACATAGCCATCTAGAGATACACACGATCTCCCACTGCAAACTCAAGCTCTCGCCTCCGCTTATCTGCATAACTCTTTTGCCTATCCTGAGCTTCCTTCATGTTCAGTCTCACAACTCGAACCTTCTCTGTCGTTTCCTGAACATAAGTAGCCCCAAGGATACTCCGCTCCCCCACTTGGGTCAAGCATAGGGGTGTCCTGCATGGCCTCTCATACAAAGCCTCAAAAGGAGCCATCCCAATACTCGCCTGGAAGTTGTTATTATAAGCAAACTCTACCAAGCTCAAATGATCAACCCAGTGACCACCCCAATCCAGAACACACTTTCGCAGTAGATCCTCCAAAGTCTGAATCGTCTTCTCTGACTGCCCATCAGTCTACGAATGGTACGTTGTACTCATATGCACCTTAGTGCCCATCTTTGCCTGAAATGCTCCCCAAAACTCTGAAGCAGACCTCGGATCCCGGTCTGACATGAAATTAGCTGGCATTCCATGCAATCTGACAATCTCTTCCACAAATTTCTTAGCCAAAACAGCCGCGCCGTCTGTCTTCTTGATGGCCAGAAAATGTGCTAACTTAGTCAACCGATCTACGATCACCCAAATAGCATCAAAGGTCCGCGAGTTAGGAAATCCTACCACGAAATCCATCGTGATCATGTCCCACTTCCATTCCGGAATGGGTAAACTCTGCAACAAACCACTCGGAACCTTATGCTCAGCCTTAACCAGCGAACACATGTTACACTTCGAGACCCAATCCGCCACATCTCTCTTCATCCCAACCCAGTGATAATACCGCTTGAGATCACGATACATCTAAGTCGCTCCAAAATGAATCGAGAACTTGCTCGCATGAGCCTCTCGCAGAATCTCCTGCCTCAACTCCTCTACCTTGGGTACACAAACCCGACTACGAACAAGAATCGTCCCATTTGAAGACACCTGATACACAAAACCCTCTACGATCGACGCAACAACAAAATTCTGATCTCCCGCCTGAGCCTCTCGAATCCTACTCAATAAATCTACCCGATCAGCCGCCTCTAAGCCCAACGGCTCCTGCGACATAGCACATAACCTCAAGGTGCCAATCTCGCTCACAAGTGACTCAATATCCTGCTCTCGAGCTGAATCTACTCGCCGACGACTCAAGGCATCTGCTACCAGATTTCCCTTACCCGGATGATAAATAATATCCAACTCATAATCTGCCAACAGCTCGACCCAACGTCTCTGGCTAACATTCAGCAACGGCTGAGAGAAAATGTGTTGCAGATTCTTATGATCTATGAAAATCTGAACTTTCCCACCATACAGATAGGATCTCCAAATCTTCAATGCAAACACTACTGCACCCGACTCTAAATCATGCGTAGGGTAATTATGTTCTGCACCGGTCAACTGCCTAGAAGCATACGCAATCACTCTACCCTCCTGCATCAACACGCAATCCAGACCAATCCCAGAAGCATCGGTGTACACTGCATAAGGCTTACTCGGCTTGGGCAATGCCAACACCGTTGTACTCATCAACATCTCTTTCAGCTTTTCAAAGCTGTCCTCGCACTCCTGAGACCACATAAACGAGACATCCTTCCCGGTCAACTTTGTCATCGACTAAGCCATACTCGCAAAACCCTTGACGAACCTCCGATAATACCCTGCTAAACCCAGAAAACTCCTGATCTCGGTTGCATTAGACTGTCTAGGCTAATCTCGAATAGCCTCTATCTTAGCCGGATCTACAGAAACTCTATCTGCAGAAACAATATGGCCCAGGAAACCCATCTCTCTCTGCCAAAAACAGCATTTGCTCAACTTAGCAAAAAGTTTCTGCTCTCGAAGCTTCTCCAGAACTAACCGCAAATGCACCTCATGCTCCTTAAGACTCTTTAAGTAAACCAAAATATCATCGATAAAGATAATCACGAAGATATCCAAGTACTCCTAAAATATGCCGTTCATGAACCGCATGAACGCTGCTAGCGCATTAGTCAAACCGAAAGGTGTAACATCCCCAAACAAAAAAGTGCATTTCGGTAAGGGTGTCAATCGACACCAAGGGGCAGTGTTGATCGACACCAGGTTAATTGGTCGGTTCGGGTTTTGATTTTTCAAACATGGTTGGCTCGGTTTAAGGGCGTTAACCCTAGGGCTCGTATTTATAAGTCTCAAAACTCTCTCTTTCTCTAAGATTTTCTCTGCAATTTTTCCCTTATCTTGCGGCTATAAGTCTGCTCAAGACTTATAAACACGAGCCCTGGGTTTAACGCCCTTAAACCGAGCCAAACCACAATTAAAAAAATTTAACCCGATCGGTAAAAAACGCAAGGTGTCGACACATCCTTGTGGTGTCGGTCGACACGTTTACCGAAATTCCATATTTCGGTTTGGGATGTTACAATTTTCATCTTTCTCACAAGAAATTCCGACAAAACGTTGACTCCGGCTCCCGAATCACATAGAGCGGTCTCAAAGTTATAATCACGGATTGAGCAAGGGATAGTTAAAGAACCTGGACCAAGAGTCTTAGGAAGGATCCTCAGGTACCTATAAGGATTGCTAGCCTGGTTAATGAACTTAATCGTAAAGTCTTCGTCGGTGCTTTGTTTAAAGCATTGTCGTAATGATGGCTTTGTTTTCCAAGCCTCTTCAAAGGAGAGGGTGAGAGAGAGTTCTCTAACTTGAGAGTTGAATACCTCCAGCATCTCATCACTTATACAACGTGTTCTCTTGATGGATTGTTTGGTTATACGAATTTCTTCGCACGGTCTTGTTGACATCTTTGCCGTAAATCTTCGATTATTTGGTTTGGCCATTAAGAAAGGTCTTGGAGTGTCTTTCTTCTCTTGATCAGAGATGGAGAGGACTTCTTCAAGTGGTGTTAAAGTGCAGCAATGGACCAAATGGGTTGACTCTTCTTCAATCATTTTTTATTTATACATTTCTTCCATATGCCTCAAACGTTCGTTGATCTTCTCCACGCGGTTTGAGATGTTTGTAGACTTGTCTCCTAAGGATTTTGTAGTGTTGATGAACTCCTTATGATGGTGTTCAAGCTCATAACAAACGGCGTTAATAGTTTTCATCGTAAGTTGATTGTCATATTCTTGTTCGTCCATGGTTGAGTCAATCTTATCTTGAACAACTCTTACTTCGGTTGCGCCTTGAGCATCTTGGTAGGCCTTGATTGCGACTGAGTTTAGACTAGAATTAAGGTCATCAACGTTCTCCTTAGTGGTCTTAATCTTCCACTCCAAGTCATCGTACGAATCGTCGATCTTACACTTGATATTCATTATATCGGTCTTGTCTTCTTGAAGATTTCGGGTATGGATGTTTTAAACTTCTTCAAGTCAAACAAAATGTATTATGCATCATATAGATTTGTAACGTAACAACTTAGTCTCATGTGGATCGACCCCTAAGTATTACAATTGTCGATTGTGCTCTTAAAGATTAGGGTTTATAAATTATTAAAACACTAAGCATTCTCTATCTCTATTTATTCTTAAAGTATGGTCTAGCGTAGCTAACAAGTGATCGATCTAAGGTTGATATATTCTCTAAAAGCTTTTATATCGCCAGATCTAGTACTTGATAGGTTAGTCGTCTTAACAATTCAAAAGGTTAGTTACGGAGTTTAGTGTACAATCCAATCTTGACCTTATTGTGTGTTTTCACCTTATAATAACCATAAAAAGTTGAGTCTATTAGGGATGAGAGCATAGGGCCTGGAGCCATGAAAGTGGAAAGATTCTACCTCCGTGATTTGAGTTCTAGAAAACTAGTTTCGGGTCCTTTAAAACCGGTGTCTTATATGTTGCATATGTTCTTTAGATCACTTTAATCTTGCTTGTTTTGATTTATCTATCTATTTACTTGTTTATCACATTTGTTTCGTTCATCACATTTTTCACAAAAACCTAAAATCAAGTTCATATTTACTTAGCTTATTCTACATCATATAGATTTGTAACGTAACAACTTAGTCTTATGTGGATCGACCACTAAGTACTACAATTGTCAATTGTGCACTTGCAGATTAGGGTTTATAAATTATTAAAACACTATGCATCCTTTTAGAGAGCATCAAGTTGTTTTTTGGCGCCGTTTCCGGAGACTTAGTTCGCTTGCTTAGAGATTTTGGATAAAAAAAAATAAGTCTAAGCTTTCATTTTTTCCTTTTTCTTCTTTTCCTTTTTCTAATTTCATTTTTTGTTTTTTATTTAAGTGTGTTTCAGGGATTCATCAATGGAACATCACAACCAAAGCCCTAGGAGAATGGCGAGCTCTTTACACCAAGAGTCTATTGGGGATTAGATCCATATGCCTCATGAATTCCATCAACCACCGATTCCTTACAGCAATTGGTACAATCTAAATTTGTATCAACAACAACTTTAAAAGACACATGGACGTGACCACCATCATCGCGAGCAACTGAATCAGCCTTCACACCCCCACAACCGCCTTAATTAATCTCACTAAGATGATAGACTTGAATCCATGATGCGTCAATAGATGGAAGATACCCAAAATATCACCCAAGGAGTCGAAGCAAAGATCGAGACTATCAATTCGTCTTTTCAGGAGAAGCTTGCCATTCTTACTAATAAGTTTTAAGATATGGAGACACGTTGGATCCGCCTTGAAGAAGTTCGGAAACAACACGCCAAAGACATCCAAAGCGACGCGAGAAAGCTCCATAGTTTGGAGCGTAGTTTTAATGGTCGTTGGGAAAGATTTCATGGAGAAATCAAGAGCACTAATGAGCACGTTGAAAATCTTACTATTGGACTTAACGTCACCGCAATCAAAGCCCATAAGGTCAAGAAATCTTTGGACAAAGCCAAAATTAACCATTGAGAAACGTACTCTACTACGCTTGTTTTAGCGGAAGGACAAAAGCAACACACTCAAGCAATCATGGACATTCAATTCTCTCTAGACGGAAAGTTCAATGATCTTATCGGAAAGGCCTCTTCCCTAAAATAAGAAGAGATTTATATGTCCATGAGAGTTGAGAGGATGAGTGATCGATTAGAGCATATCGAAGAATTGGTGAAATTTTGTCTCTGTTTGGAAATGATTGGAGAAGAAGAAACACGTTTGGTCACTTTCTGCACCTTAACACCACTTAACGAAGACATCTCCATCTCTGATCAAAAGGAGAAAGATGCTCGAAGAACCCCCACAAGAACCCCAAACGATTCGAAGAAGACTTATAGCGAGAATTTCAACAAGACCTCTTCTAGGAAACGTCCGTTTAGCCGAAATAACCATCAAAGGACTTGATGGATAAGTGATGAGATGCTGAAGGTATTCAATTCTCTTTTTAGAGAACTCCCTCCCTCCCTGTCCTTTGAAGACGCTTGAAGAACAAAGCCATCATTGCAACAATGCTTCAAACAAATCATGGAAGAAGATTTCATGATTTCATTATAGGTACCTAAGGATTCTTCCCAAGACTCATGATCCAGATTCTTTCACCATCCCTTGTTCGATTCATGATTATATCTTATAACTACTTTATGTGATTCGGGAGCCTGAGTCAACATTTTGTCGGAATCACTTGTGAGAAAGATGAAGTTAACCAATTTTAGTCCATCTACCATGAGAATTTCACTTGCTAATGGTGCATCAACACTCTCATTGGGTGAAATCTTCAATTGCCCCGTGAGAATTGGTAATTGCTTTGTTCCGACGGACTTTGAAGTAGCGGCTATGCAAGATTGCTCAACACCTTTCATCATTCGAAGAAAATTCTTGGCTACTGCTGGAGCTATCATGGATTATCCCTTACAGCATTTATCCTTTCCCAAGATGGATAGAAATATCTTCTACTACGCAGTACTACCGAGTTTTCGAGCCAAAGTTACAAAATACATTCCTTCGGGAAAAAAGGAAGTCGCGAGTGAGTATCCGATTCTTTTTCACGATGAAGACCACGACCATAAGAGATCTTATTTACATCCTATAGGCATCCTCAAGCCTTTAGACGACTCATCCTTAGTCTAAAAATCCTAAGGAGTCGAGCTAATTGACTTTAAACAAACGTTTTATGGAAGGTAACCCATAATCTATGATTTAATTTTCTTTGAGTCATTAGATTAAGTTTTATTTTGGTTTTTCATTTTCTAAACATTGTTATTCATCACTTTGTTTGTCTATGAGTTTTCAATATTTTTACAAAATTTCTAAAAATACAAATAAAATGTGATTTTGGAAAAGAAACCGAAGTTTGAAAAAACAAAAGAAGATGTGATCCGGACATCCAAATACCGGACGGTCGCACCGGACACGCGGATTCATCTGGTGTCCAAGAAAATTACTTGATCCGGACTATGGCCCTTGACCCACGGATCGGGCGTCCACACGTCTCAGACCCCGGACCGAGACCCCCGACATGGGAATCTGTCTAGTGCCAGGACCGGAGCATCCAAGTCCCACGGCCCGCGGATCGTCGCATCCTAGCTCCATCCTTCATGCAGTCCCGACCTTCCCGTATCCCCAACACTTGTCTCGCGTCCCCAGCCCCCTCCCGTCATGTCCCTCACCGAACATGGGCACCAGACACTCCAACCGTTCTGGTTCCGTGTTGTTATACGCCGACCCGTCAACCATCAACCCGCTCCCTAGCATCCCAACCATCCGACTGACCCATTCCACCTTCCACCAGACCGGCCTGGACCAGACCACGAACCTAATCACGGTTCAAACCACTTAACCAACCGATCTGAATCGTCGATTTACTTGTTTTATCTCTTTTGTTTCATTCATCATGTTTTTCACAAAAACACAAAATCAAGTTTAGTTTTACTTAGCTTATTCTGCATCATATAGATTTGTAACGTAGCAACTTAGTTTTATGTGAATCGACCCCTAAATACTACAATTGTCAGCTGTGCACTTGCAGATAAAGCTTATATTATTAAAACTCTATGCACTCTTTTAGAAAGCATCACATACATATTCAAAATAGGTTTACATGCATGACTACAGTAGACAATTTTATCATTAACTAAAAACACTGAAAATAATCATAATGCATTAGAACCTTCATTACATTCAATAACTTTGATGTAACCGTAATTAGCCCTATCTTAGTTAGTATTTTACATAGTTTTTATATGCATTTAGCTTAGGTTTTACATATTTTCTTCACCTTTTTCATCATTTAGATTTAGTTAAATCTTAGAATCCCTTAGGAGTTTTCTTGCATTGCATTGTATATTTTGTACATTTGTAGGTACTAATGGAGTCTAGGATTTATGTCGGATCAAGCGTTGAAGAATATCGAAGAAAGACGGAGAAAAGATGTGAGTATGACTGATCAAGGGACTATGAACTCCACACCAAGTTCAAGAAGACTTGTACGGTACTAGGATGGACACTAAAGATGATAGGAAAGATGGCAAACAAATTGAAGAGAAAGAAGAAAGCACAACCGGAGGAAGACTTTTCTGGAAGTTCACCTACACCACCATGTGAATTCGAGGAGATACTCCATCCACCAAGGGATATCATGCACGATTTTACGCATAGCAACCGTAACAATGATGGCTCTAGCTCAAGCGACCCGCGCCACATCACCTCTACCTCCTCAACCGCCACTAAACCAAGTACCCCGAACCACCATTGTCTTATCCGCTAATAATGATGCTTGAATTTCTATGTACTCTTTTTCTTTCTTGCGTGTTTGGAATTCTTTTACTCGGCATACTTTCCACACTGAGACGTTATGAGATAAGTCCAGGGGATGATAAATTTCGTTGCTAATAATGTTTCACTTTGATTTTCCTTGTGTCATTTGCATTCATCCTTTTTGCATAAAAAAATTTGCTTGATTTAAACCTTTATTAGTACCATGCAGTTGCATTGCATTCTTCTTGTTTGATCATTCTAGGTTGCATTGTGCATGTCTAAATGGAACAATGATTGAATATGTGTAGTAGGAATTCTTAACTTAGCATTTAAGGTGATCCTTGTGATAATGCATTTCATTACTTAGATGAATTGAAGAAAAATCTTTCATTGTTTCACTTTGATCTCTTCGCTCGAAACTCATGGTTATGTTTGATATGTGCTTGAATTTAAAGCAATCCTATTTTATTGAACCTAATATGGACTTTAATTTTTTGCTTGAGATTTCGATATGCATGATCATGGTCGCCATATACACATTCAAACCAATTTCTTCCCATTTTACCACCCTTTATCGGTTTGAATGGTAATCCCGATTCGAGTCATCTTTCGAATGAGGTTTGGTTCCCCACCTTGCATTTACCCGAGCCTTTTTTTTGAAACCAATATTATTTCGTGTGTGAGGCATTTTCCTTGACAACGCATTCATAGGTATAATTTTGTGAGATAGGAACGACAAAGAAAAGCTTTTGTTAAGCTAGTCTCGATTTTAGGCTAGCAGTTAGGAGGGTTTATCATTGATATCATGGTTGGTTGGGTTTGGTGAGTCACTTGAAAAAGCAAAGAAAAGAGAAAAGAAAAGTATAGAAAAGCTACCCTTACGAAAGGTTAAATATAAGTAAAGTTTAAACTCTTAAGTGTTTAAAGACAAAATATCTAAGTATTCTCCATTAAGCTTAAACCAAAAAGGTTAGAACAAGTTCCAATGAATATCAAAGAGAATGGGAAGAGAAAGAAAAATAGAGTCTAGAAAAGAAAAAAAGCCCCGAAGAGTTAGTAAAAAAAAAAGAATGAAAATTCGTTCATGTTGAGAAACTCCAAAGGAAAAAGAGGACAAGAGAGAGATCATGGGTGGATCATAGATTGAATATTCCTAAGAATTTGGTTAGAACGGAGATGGTTCTTTGTATGCATCAATTATTTCATTTCTCCCTTGCTTATGCCTAATGTTATGCATTACTACTTCTTTGAGAGTAAGTAACCTCAAATGTACATCACTAGCCCTTAACTTTTGCATTTAAAACCTCTCTTTGCCCCTAGCCGATTGAGAATGTTTGATTTTTCTTGAGCAAAATCACGCTTAGCAACCTAATTGAATGTTAAAGAATTGGTGCATAGGATGGTATGTGGATACTTAACTATAGGGTTTAGAGACAAAAGATAGGAGTTGTGATGGGTGAGGAATGATTGGTTGAGTAGGGATACATCTCAAGTCGATCATATGTATTATCGGGGGTGATGATCTTAAATGCTTTGACGTTTTCTTTTTGAGCTATGAGTTCCCACTTTCAAACCTCTTCACCGGTTCTATTCTCTTTGTTTGCTCGAGGGCGACCAAAGAGGCAAGTCTGGGGGAGTTGATGTAACCGCATTTAAACTTATCTTAGGTAGTATTTTATATAGTTTTTATATGCATTTAGCTCAGGTTTTACATATTTTCTTCACCTTTTAACATCATTTAGATTTAGGTTAGTCTTAGAGTCCCTTAGAAGTTTTCTTTCATTGCATTGCATGTTTTCTGCATTTTCATGTATTAATGGAGTGTAGGAGCTATGACGGAGCAAGCGGGGAAGAATATCAAAGAAAGACGGAGAAAAAAGCGAGTATGCATTGTGCTTGGTTCTGAAGAGGCACTTCAAGCAACATGGTCGGTCCAGTGGGTCGGCCAGATCTCACTTTTGGGTAAAGAAAGGAAAAGCTTCTGCCATCATTCGACCGGGCATTCAAAGCAACACGGTCGGTCGGATGCAGTTACGCAGAACAACCCATGTTTGACCCGCATGTGTCTGGTTGACACGGGTACACTTCTTTATCTCTATAAATACTTGTATCCTCATAAGATAAAACCCAGACAAGTTTAATTAGGCTAAGTTTCTCTCTAAGATTATGATATTGTATTTGAAAACTACTTGCCTCATGTTCTTAAAGTTTGAATCTTTCAAATTTATTAAAGTTTTCTTAATCTTTTGCATATCTTTAATCATGTTTACTTTCTCATCTTTTTTTGCTTTAATAGTTCTTATCTCCATGTGTGAGTAGTTTCATCATATGGATTATGGGTTGAGTAGATTAGGGTAAATTGAAGTTGGGTTATGGTGTTCTAAGCTTATATATTTGATAATTTATCATATGGAATAGAATTAAGGCTAGGATTAACTTGATCACTTAGTTTCTAGAACATGGTATTTTCACGCCGGGAAGGTGTGTGAAAATGTCTATGAGAATTTTGATATAAGTAATTTGCACTTTAACCAATGGAAATTGATGTCTAAGGTGAATTATGAGTTTATAGACTTGAAATTATTGCTTTTAAACTGATTAATTGCTAAAACGGAAGTTGGTGGTAATTAAGAGATTTAAGAAGAGATTATTGCCATGGAAGTTGATTAGTCTTAAATTGGTGGTCTTTACTCTACATTAGTACTTGAAAGTAGCTTTCCACCATTGCACAATGGATATTTCACTTGAATCAATTGCTTTAACCTATGATCCATAACTTTTTATCATTGATTTCGGTCTTGTTTAGTTTTGATTTGTAATTGCAATTGCTAGTTGTTTTGATTTAACTAATCGTGCTTTCATCTATTGCATCTACCTCTTGCTTCTTAGTTTATCATTTAAGCATTTCACATTAGTATATCATTTGAATTTGGTAATTAGGATTAGATAAAAACCTCAAAAACATTATAGATTTAGCTTCTAAAGTTTTTTGCATTCCTTTTGTCTCATCATAATTCATTGTGGATTCGATTCATACTACACCGTATTTTTCATGCACTTGTGGTTAGTCATTAAGGTTTAAAACCATTTTGATCATTTAGACCGCACCAAACTGCACAAAGATAATATTTTCTTTTTAAATCGAAACTTCTGGTTTCCATAATTTTTTCTTTTCTTTTTAACTTTTTAATTTTTTTATTTATAGTTAAGAGTTCTAAAAATTTATATTTTCCAACAGCCTTTTAATTTAGTTTCAACTTGTCTTTCTTTTTTATTTCTTTAAGAAGCGTTTAAATACTTCTTGACCTTTTTATTAAGTCTTTTTTATCAATACTTTAGCCTTCTTCTTTTTGATCTAGTCTTGTTAATTGTATAATTTTATGTTATTTTACCTTTTGCAATTTGGCACGTGGGCTGCTAATTTGTACAATATGAGAAAAGAAAAAGAAAAGAAAAGAAAATTAAAAAATGATGAAGGGTGTTCTTTTGAGAAATTATAAATTTTTGCTTTCGGCTCTTTTCGTTGTAGAATAGAGTAGGAATCTAATTATAATGTTACAGTTAGTACTGGACATTTGAGTGTTAACGTTTGGTACAGATTTGGGTCCTAGTGGTACAGGTTCGGGACCAGATTCCAACTTATTCAACCTGTAAATATCCGAATTTTTAGAGGTTCCTTTAAGATACAGAATTTGGATACATATTTGATGTTGTGTTTTCACCCGAAATGCAAACAAAAAAAAACTTGTAAATTGAACATGTAACTTGAAATTAAAAATATATTTGAAACACAAACACAAATAAAACAACCATATTTCAAATATGAAAAGAGTTGAGAGGTGGAACAAAAACACCAATGGCAAAACATGCAAGATCCAAGAAGAACAATGACAAATCAAAGCAATTGTAACTTGTAGGCAAAATTTTGATTCAGAAAATCCAAATCAAAGAAAAGAAAGAACAATGATGATGAGTTGATGACGTTGGGTCGATGTCTACGACGATGAATCAAAGCAAAATTGAAGATTAGTGATTACCCCAGGTCCAAATCGAGACATTTCTAATGGAGAAGACGATTGTGGTCGAGGACGAGGACGAGGAGGATTCGAAAAATCCAGTTTCAATATTAGGGTTTCGCGTCAAAGTCGAGGGTTTTTTTTTTTTTTTGGTATTTATAGGGAAGAGGAACCGGCAATAATAAATAGCATGTTTTGGGTATGGTTCGGGTTTTGTTGGGGTATAGATTCCTATCTGGATCCGAACCTATACCCACAAGTGGAGACTTTATAACATTTTGCATGCTTGGAGTCAGAGCAATTATCTTTTATCATTACTTTGCACCAAAACCTTCAGAGCCATTATCTCTCATAATGGTGAACACTTTTGCTATTTTAAATATAATGCAATGAAAACTGAAAAAAAAAATAACGACATTACATCCCATACAATACAAAAACTAAAAGTTTGTTTCCACTCTTTTACTTTCCACGAGACTCTTAGTCTTAGTTAATAAGTCTCTCCATTATATGATAGGTTGGAACAAAATTCATATGGAAAAAATAATCCATATATGAAGTCTTTTTTTTTTCCAGCAACAAAGATTCATTTGATAACGGCCCAATGGGCTTGGATACATCAGTTTTTCGGAAGAAAACAAAAACTTTAATGAAAATTTAACCACATAATTGACCAAAAACATGCTTATCCATCCAACACACGTGTCAAGCATGAAATTGAAAGAGAAGAAACCACCGTCATGGATTTTTCCGATCTGCATGTTCTTGGTGTCCCCTCTTCTCCGATATCCTGCATATTCCGATCATCTTCCCCGATAAACTTGCAACCTATCGCTTAAATGGAATCGCATGATTTAAACAAATCTCCTTAATCATCTTGTTAAGAACATGGGCTCAACTCCAAAGAAATCGGACAAGAGACTCAGATCCTACGGACCGCTCATTCTCTCCCAAATTCTTCAGAAATTGAACCTCCTACTCTAGCCTTTTCCCTAAAGAATACTCAATCTATAGCCGATCACGGCTCCAAACAGGGAGATTGAGATTTACAACTTTTGGAAAAAGATTTGGAATAAGACTATTAAGAGGAAATGATTAAAACCTTTGATTAAATCAGCTCAAAATGATAGGATCATAACCTAATAACTAAGATACTAGATCCGGTCAAGCCGGTAAAAGAGATCTGAATACCATCGAAAGACCAAATCCGAACAACATCGGATCAAAATTGGTCAAAGCCGAAACTAAATCGGTCAAAGCTAAAACTATATCGAACTAAGCCGAAACTTACAACGGAAAATATTTACAAGCCACGACGCCGGCTATTCCGACGTCGGGCGGAGGAAACGAGGAGACAAAGTTTTTTCTTCTTTGGTTAGAGAGAAGCAGGAGAGTTTTTATGTTACTACTTATTTTATCGGTCGTATATGAAGTCTAAATTTATTGACGCCTAGATATGCCCCTGGATTAATGATTTATAGAGCTAAACCCCGTGGTTTTGACTCAAAAAATCCCTTTGCGTTACCAAATATTGCCCGTATTCGAACATGGGTTTGGAACCAGGAAGCAAGTTTGGATTGCTCTAAATTCCTCGATTATTTCCTCCTGAATTTCATTCCCATTGTCATATGTTGTCGTTATTCCCATTGTCATATGTTTGGGATCCTCTGGATAACTCTAGATTCCCCTCCAACAACTACGCCTAAGAGTAAAATCCCTCGATTATTTACTTTTAGATTTTATCCCCATTTTTCAAACATTGCTCGCTAGTCAGTCTAGATTGACTGTCCTAGATGACGGGATTGGGATCCTACAGATTACTTAGGATTTCTTACAAGAGAGTTCACCTAAGAGAAGAATCTCTCAAATTATTTACTCTTAGAGTGTGTCCCTATTTGTCAAATGTCACCCACTAGTAAGTCTAGATTGACAGTCTAGGACGACGGATTGGAGGTTCACTAAATTGCTTTGGATTACTCTCCAAAACGACTTTCTAGGAGAAAAAATATTTACTCCTAGTCTTAGTTCCCATTGCCAGAGATGAAATATAAGAAGCCCGCTTGTCAGTCTAGGATGACCACCTAGGCGATGGTCAAATTCAGGATTTCTCCTTTGTTTATAAGTTATCTAGGAATGAAAATCTTGACGTGGTCAAGATAGTTACCCCGTTGTTGGTTATAGGCGTCATGCACCCATAGCATCTGGCCTAGAGCCCGATTCCAGAGACCTGGAAAAACGTGATCCTCAAAGGTTGGTGCCTAGAGAGCTGCTAGGGCAAGAGATCCCTGGAGGCCTTTGACTGATTCTGGAGACCTGGGAGGGCATGAGATCTCACAACAGAGGTTGTAATAACCTTAGTTCGGAGTCCTGACGGGTAGTACGAGAACTTTCGTGAAGGTTGCGATAACCTCTGGAAACCTGACGGGTTGGTATAAGAACTCTCGTAAAGTGACCTAGATGGGTTTCTCCCCGATAGAGACCCCCCCCCCCCCCCTGGTGCCCAATAACTCCCGCATCTCTCCCCAGACTTCTCCCTTCCTGGAAGAGTCGCATTGATTAACTTTCTTTTTTGAGCCTTGTTTCCAGACCTCCGAGCTTTGAGCGCCGATTAGGCGTTTGACGACCAGATGGATAAGCTTCTTCTAATAGATTGTTTTAAGTGATTGCAGTGTATGTTGTTGTTCTTTATTTACCATGTTCCTTTCATGTGATCGTCAAGATCCTATTCAATCCTTCCATTATTACTTCTTTATTTACCATGTTACTTTCAGGTGATTGTAGTGTAGGTTGTTGTTCTTTGGTCTTTACTTCCTTCTTTGTATTCTTCTTTGGCCCTATGGTGGGTTCTGCCTTCGAGCTCTGTTCTTTGCCACTTCCTCTGGTCTTAGCTTTTTCTTGAGCTGGCGTTACCTTAAGGATGCCTCCAACTGACATATTTTCAGCATTGAATCTCTGACTCGTGTACTCTGTTTAAGTTGTCTTACTAGTGTTTTCTAACTGGTCAGTGGCGACTTTCTTCATCCGAATCTTGGTGGCTAAAGCGCTATCCCCCCCCCCCCCCCCCCCACTATCTAGAGCCTAAATGTTTCAGTGAGGTTTAGCCCTTATGAAACAACCACTAGGGATTTCACTCCTGCACAATGAGACAAACGCATGAAGGTTTTGACGACGCTCCGACATTCAAGTAAGAAATGAGGACAAATAGAGGAAAAGAACAGACTTTGAAAATGGTGAGTAGAAAGAGGTCTAGAGTGAAAAGTCTAAAAAATAGAGTTTGATGGTGAAGATGACTCCGGATCCGAAAGGAAGTTGGATCCATGGAGTATCAGTTCTTTGGTAAGAAATTTAGTGGTGAGGAAGAAGGGATGGTTATGAAAATAAAAGAGAACTCCAGTCGTAGAGTGATCAAAGTTCGAAGAATATATCAAATGATCAAATAAATGACCGTGAGAAGCCGGGATGCGAGAGCTTCAAGAAAATAGGTCTCAAGAACTCTCCAAATATCTCTTTAGTATAGAGTAAAAATAGAAAAATCAGGATTTCCTTTTATGAGGTAGATAGTAGAGTATTTATAGACTTTTACCTACTCGGGGTTCGAATACGGGTACACAACTCCTGACCCAATCGGGTTTGGATCCCGGGGTATGGATAGGTACTTTGCACTCAAATACGTACCTTTGGCTCTACGGTCACTAGACAGGCCACTTGTCTGATGGTTCAGCATGTTATGCTGCATCCTAACTCCTCGTACTATTGGCAGTGTTTGCTCCTTCGGATTAGGCACCGGGGTACTCCCAGAGTCAACTTTCTTATGCTTAATCATCATCCGTGACATTGGTTACATATTCTCACACTATAACATGTAGAGTAAATAAGGTTTTCACCCTTTGACCATGAGTGTGACATGAGGATGAGTAATAAAGTCACTTGGATTTTACCTCAAGATATTTTCCTTACCTTGCCGGGTCTCTTGATAAGAGAGTTTGGACAAGTCAACATGGTTTCTGGATAGCAACATCCCGATACTTTTTTTTCTTCCCCTGGTCCTTTAGTTCCTCGTAATAAGGCCGTATAATTAGATATCTATTGGCCCATGGATCTCCCTTCTGGGTGAATCTGATCTCTGGCAGAACAGGAACATGGACCTACATATTTTAGTATAAATTGGGACTATGGCCCAATGACGATTTTGGTTACTAGAGTTGATTCTATCTTTAGAACAATGACCTCACTCTGACATGTGGCCAAGGAGGTTATGCTGATTATAAAGGGATCATTTTATCCCCAACAAATAATTTATAAAATCTCAATTTCATTTATGATTGTAATTTTAAAAATTACGAAAAAGAAATCATTAATTTCTTTTCTATATATAACTATATAAATCATAATATTTTCTTTTTATAATAATTTGTTTGAGCTATAAATCTGTATACCAAAGGGACGTGAAGTCAGTTAACACACCCCCAACTCGCTCAAATTCCGATCTTCTCACCCCGAATAGGTTATTTAAACCTAAATCAGTTCATCGGTTTAATCATTTGTTCCTAAGTTATCGTGGAATTTCATGTGAATGTAAATGAACTCTAACCCAATTACCCAAATAAAAAGAGGGAACATCGAAATGACTTGTTTTCCAAAAAGAAAGTATATCAAAATGACTTGAAATGAAATTTCGAAAAAAAGAAAGATAAAAAAATGAAATTTAGTTTCAAAAAAAAAAAAAAAAGAAATGAAATTTCATCGAAAGTCTTGTTTAAAAAAGTTGCATGAATGTTCACACCTACCAAACATTCAAGGTGATGAATTTCAATTACTTTTCTCTCCTCTGTTATTTCTTACAACACTATTTAATTTTATGTAGAGAAGGATTCACTTTATACTTTTGATCTGTTATTCGATTTGTACCCGTTCGCTTTGATATCAATTTGTTTTACTATCCGTCTCAAATCGGACGTATATTTTGGATGGTGAGGTATATATGATTTTATATGGATGGATTAATTAGATTTAATAATCTTTGTAAATTAAAAAAATTACAAGTTTAATCTAAAAATGAAAAGTGTATACGGATAAATTAAAGAATAAAAAAGGTTTACCCACCCCAACTCCCAAACATTTAGTATGTGGGAAATATGTATGTGTCAAAACATCGGTATTTACAGGCACCACACACAATTAATACTACAACCTATAAAGAAAAAGATATCGCCTTGTTAAAGGATTCAAACACAAACAATAGTGATATACTCATTTTTTGTTTTAACCCATATCCATTAAAATTAGTGATGATAATTAGTTTCTAAAGTATAGAACACTATTACAAATATAGATCTGAATTCAATTGATCATTACAATTAAAATAACATAGTGCATGTTATACTAGTAAAAACCTCTCACGGTATTTTTAGCAATAACATAAATATATTTTATGGACCTTACTGTCATGTTGTTATGATTGTTTTTTTTCCATCTAACGTAATCAAACGTATCCTCGTCCGAAGATTGTCACAACTAGGACGTATCCTCGTCCGAAGATTGTCACAACTAGGACCGGGCATAGGACGCGTACCCTGAGATTTTTAAGAATCCGGTATTCGGCCCAATTCTAACAGGTATTTGAAAAAAAAGCCTCGTACCCAACCCGCTAAAAGCGAGTACCCTGTTAATTGGGTATTCTGTTAAAAATCGCTGATCCGCTGAGTATCCGACTCTTTACCTTTACCGGATGATTACAATATACTTTATTTTACAACTTATTATATACAAAAAATTTATATACTAAAAGATGAATAGTCATTACAATAAAACCAAATTTTGCTAATATACACCATATGAACCGAATAGTAAAAAAAGGAAGAGTAACAAATATTTGTGCCCAGCACTAGTGATAACAGTTAACACACATTTATGGAGAGAGACTAGTTTTCTCAATAAACAAAATTTATGTCGAATTTTCAGGATTTAACGTATATCTTCTATTTGTCGGCAAAAAAAAAAAAACTTTTATCTTCTAGGGATAATTTCCTCAATAACACAAAAAAAATTATAATTATGAAACTAACCATTTGTGCCATATGTGGCAAAATCTAATGGTGTGGCAAAATCTAAACCATTAGATTTATGACTTTTTGCTAAAATTTGAATTATAATTTTTTTTGTTATACAACAAATTAACCCTATAAACGTATATCTTCTATTTAATAATAGGAAAGAGAGAGAGAAGAGGAACGTGGCCAACACAAACTAAAAAGGGTCGCTAGTACATACACATGTCAAGCTTTTGCATAACATTTACGTTTTGGTGGTGTCTACAATCAATCACGTGCTCACTATAGGTTTTTTCTTCAAATTTCAAAGTTTTTGATCCCTTTTTGGTTATTTCAAATTGTCCCACCATTTCTGAAAATTCACTATCTTCGTAAATGAATTTATGACCCACTGACTCAACAGCCAACACAAGCGCGCGTGACTGTCTTGACATTCATATCCACTTTCATTAGTGTTTTTCTTCGAAAGTCCACATAGACACGCTTAGGCCATCTCCATTGATTAAACTATTTGAAGAGTCTCTTTTGAAATTTAATATTAGTATTTTAAATTTAGTTTAATTATTTATTTAAATTTTAAATTTTAAAAAACATGTGAACCAATGATATGCTAACAAATTGCATTTAAGTTTCTTAAACTGTTCTAAAAATCTCTTAACCAAGATACTCTCAACTTTCTCTTTCTACATTTAAACACTACTCATTATTATTTAATTTTAAAAACCCTCTATTGAAACTTTAGGGCATGTCAATTGAAGGTTTTTAGTGGATATCTAAAGATTAAAAGAAAAAAAAAAAATTAAAAGAACTAAGAGAGAGAAAAAAGTAGAAACATATGTTAAATCTTTTGTTCAAGAGAACTCAAACCAAGTTGTAAGAGACTCTTTCTAACATATGTATGTTTTTCATTGGTTTCACAATTTAATTTTAAATATATTTAAAATAGTAATATTAAATGTGTGAAAGACTTTGATGAATCTCTTGAGCGATGGAGATGGTCTTACCGATGGAGCTGCTCTTAGTTTCCTTTTTAAAAGTGGATCAATTCGGTTTTTTTTTGGCTTCCCATACCAATGTTATTAAGTCAACACAACTATACCAAAATATAGATTTCCTATTTTGTAGGGCAAAAAAAAGGGGTCTCCCCAAACTACAAAGGCATACATTCCCGTGGATCATTTGGTTCATTTGGAATGCTAAGAACGACAAGCTCTTCAATGGGAAGAATGTATCAGCGCGTTTACGCTCCAAGTAGCCCAGTTAGAGGAAGAAAGTTGGTGAGGCGCTAACTTGGCTAGAGAAGAAGACAAGGGGAGGAAGAAAATACTACCGAGATTGAAGATACCTTCCGACCCGAGCATCCACATATCTCGATCTGCCAAGTGGACGCATCTTAGGCAAATCAAGGGTCCACTAGCGATATCGGATGGTGCCTCACTGACACATAAGGTCAAACATACACCGGCAAATGGGGATGCGGAAGAAGCCTCTCAGCTCGACATGCAGAGTTCGAGGGACTCCTTTGGGCGATGGATTATCTTATTCAGAAACGTGTACTTAGAGCATGATTTGAGATGGATTGCTCAAACCTATTGATGATGACCGACGATCTGATAGATTGGCCAGCTTTCCAGTTTGAGCTAGATTACTTCACCGAACTTAGAGAAAAGTTTACTTCCTTTCAGTTAGCTTATATTCTTCGTTCTTGTAATGTATGTGCCGATGCCCTTGAAAAAGCGGCACGAATACGTAACCATATCTTTTCCCATGTAGATCTCGATGAGTTGGTATAAAGTACCCGTTTTAGGGATGATCTACCGACCAAATGTGATTTAATATATGGAGGTTGTTGACAAAAAAAAAAGATTAGTGTTGATCGTGGTATATTAATTTGTTGCTAGTTTTATAAAGTTCCCCAGTAAAAAATAATGATATTAGACTCAATAAAATGAGTAATTTATATGTCATGATATTAATGTCTTGCCTATAGACTCTACTTGAGACTTTTGTTGAGCTTCAGCACGTAGTTTCGCGGTAAATATTTGTTGTTGCCTCATTTATGACAATCCAAATCACATCCACTAACTGTTATACTACTAGTCTTTGATGCTACAACTTGCTTATTGAATTAGTATAAGGGTTATTTAACATTATAGACATTTTTCTCAGTTTAATTATCACTATATGCATTAGTGTGGACAAGATCTACCATCTTGGCCGTGATTGGAGAAGTGTAATTTGCCGCTTTGTCATGATGTATAGTGAACCGGCCATGAGAGTACCCCTAATGTACCCTAGCATCTACACAATAGAGAGTTCCCTTGCTTTTTTCAAAACAGCGTTGAAGGACTCCGCCACATTGCTTGTCATCACATTGTAGCGTTCTCCATTGAATTGAGACCTTGTCCAATGGTGGAATCCAATGTCTCGGAGGTACTCTGCACACGGTGGGCACAATTTTTCAATTTTGGTGAAGTGCTCATCAAACGCAGATTTGCGGTAAGCCCTCGCTGCCCTTGAGATTAAAGGTGCAAGTAACTTGATCTTGAACTTGTTGGCCACATTCTGCTGGAGGTGGACGATGCATGCAGCATGGTTCGACATTGGGTATACATGTGTGGAAATTCGTTAGTAAGTGGGATATAGTTAAGGCCATTAATTTAGTGTTACACGGTATAACAGTCTAACATGTCCTATAACTGCATATTTAAACAATTAAATAACCATGGCATATGTTAACGGACCATGACAGTGCATACAAGTTGGATTGTGTACCATGAGGTGGATACTATATTTCTAAATTTGGGATGCTATAATATATGTTACCGATCCATACTAATAAATGCACCACCAAAATGGAAGAGATTATTTATTCGTAACAGCTATCACATATTATATATATCCACAAAGAAATAACCTTGCTTAGTCCCGCATAAAATGGATGAGTGCCTGTCTAATATGAATGTCACACCCTTACTGTCCGGTGTTATTATTTTAAGCATTCCAAAGAACCATTCCCACGCCTTCTCATTCTCGCTGTCCACAATGGCATATGCTAACGGGAAGATTTGGAAGTTCCTATCTTGTATTCATATCGTAAGTAGGCATCCTCTGTAACGTCCACGAAAGTGAGTCCCATCGATAACAAACACCTTACGCATGAATTGCATTCCCTGAATACATGCTCTAAGGGAAACATAACAGTACTTGAATCATGTGTTACCAGCTGCATCGAGTTCCGTTTCAAGAACCGTTATCGTTCTGGCGTTGGCCTCTTTCAACATATGAAAATACGTTGGCAATAATCCATAACTACCGACAGCGGATCCCTTAGCACAGTCCAATGCCAACTCCCGAGCACGCCAAGCTTTCCAGTAACTTATGTTGACATTATGGTCAGCAAACATTTCCCGCATCAGCTCCATAGGATGTGGTCCTCCACCGCAGCCCGCATTCCGGGTACGCATCATGTCTGAAATCATAGAAGTTGTCGTGTGGTCATGGAATTGGACACTAACGTTTATGGCACATATGTGAAACAATGTCGCTGTTTGAAATTGGAAGTAGTTTGACTGGTCGATTCGAGACACTTATACCCTCCATGAACATGTTGTGGAGAGACACTTGACAATAACGTAGTCATTATTGCAACGCTCACGCTCGAAGCTAAACCATCTGTTTATGGCATGGACCGCGATCTTCACTTTGTAGTCTTCCTTATTTTTGAATACTCGCCCCACAAACAACTCGTCGCCTTCGTATGCAATATCGAAGACCACATTCATAGTTGCTTGTTGACATACATTTTGAGATCTACAATGAAGGTGAGTTAGTGAAGTTTATACATAGCTCTGTAAATATGACAATTGCCGAGTATATTAGTTTATAAATCGAAATATTATATTGTGATCTACTTTAAATTACATATTTTCATAAACACTTAGCATGGTATATTGGCTTATAAACCGACATATTATATTGTGCCCCACTCCAAATTCCATATTTTACCCTGTTGTTAAATTTCATCTACTACAGGTGCAGCGTCCCGTGCAAAAACAAAGGATGGTAACTCGGTTATGGGTGCAAAATCACAGGTGCACCTCCGTGATTTTGTCTCCACCATCAACGTCATCTCTCTCACCTGATAGTTGGCTTACCAAAGCTGCGCAAACATAAAAATCTAATTGGTACATGTTTATTTGTACATTGAAAACCGTATTTTTGTGAAGAAAATTATTTTTTTTGTCAAAATTGGACACAAGGTTCCTTGTGATGCAAACACTCTTGGTGTGACCGTCGGAGCATTCCTCACCACCATCCAAGATGTCCAATGACTTACGACCACTCGATCCTCCGGACACTGATTTGTAGCACTTCACACCTTCCGATGTTGCTTCACTTTCTCGGCGTGCCTCACTTAGCAAAACTACATCATTACATTTGCTGCATTGCCCCTTGTCTTTTGGAGGTTGTATCAGAGGTATGTTGTTTGGCGATAAGTTAGTCCTTTCTTCACCACCACGACTCTCGGTCATGTCCACTATCACCACCTCTGCATAGGCAAAGCCGTGGTCCACTGGTACAACGCTGAAGCTGTCTATCTCTAGAGCCATATTCTTCGGGAGCGGGATGATGGACAACTTAAGCTCGTGCAATTCCACTCGCATTGCCAGATGTCCATATCTCCGTCTGTTTGGATATGAATTGGGACTGGTTTGACTTTTCCATCTGTATCCATCCACTATGGCATTTCGTAAGTCAGCTCGATGTGGGTTGATTCCTAGTTCCATCATCACCTTTAACCGGACGGCCTCCACACCCTCCCCTTCACGCAACTTGATGTTAGTGCTCAAAAGGTTTTCAAAAACTACAAACTTCCACACACCATCTATACCTTGTCTCCACCACCCTTGCTCAACTTGGACACAGTCACTTAGAATTTCACTTAGAGTCACCATATTTTTTCATACTGGAAATAGAAAATCAGAAATTTTATTAGCATAGAATCATAAAACGTAACTCTCTACAATGGATTATAGCGGAGTACTTTTCATACCTGTTACGAAGTCATATGAGGAAGCACGATGGTTTGTAATAGTACAGTTTCTTTTTAGTATGTGATGGTTCTTCACAACATCGAGTCTGGTCCTCTATTTATTCAGGTCTTAATTTTTTGCATCTCAACCCACAAACCCTAATTCCCGCCCATACTCTTACCTACCCGGTGGAATAAATGTTTTCTCCTCAATTTAACACTTTGTCGGTCCTATTGCATACGCAATCTAGCGTCATGCTGTCATTCCATTATCACCCCCATACGCATTAGATGAATACGTGTTTCACATTTAATGAAGAATCAATTCTCTCGGTACCCTTTTGCCATATTCCAGTACACGTTTTTCTCTTTGCTATTTTCTAAATTACATTTGTCGATATTGCCATCCACCAAATTGACTCTAAAATTATTCTATATAAAAAACGTGGGAAATGGATTTAGTATAATATTTTTGGTCACAATCTTTTTGTCATATAGTCATATATATGAAAGAAGAATTGTCTCTCTCCATATTACTGACACATCATCACAGCAGAATATGACATGTGAAACACCTAACCCATTTTTTTATATAAATATTTTAGAATTAAGAATCCCCAAAAAATATTAATTCCCAAACCAAGCAAAATTATCAAATAACCAGCGGAATAACATAAACTAATCAAACTACCAATTAAACCAAATAATCCTTTAAACCAATCAATAACCAAGGTTCCACAATATCAAATGTAACTAGCAATGATTCTAAACCAGCAACTCAAAGAATAAACAACAACCTAACCAACAATTCTAAACAACTAAAACCACAAACATACGACCAAGACCCTAGATCATCCTCCTCTTCATTGCCGTGATTCCACGGTTACACTTTGCTTCACCTGCATCACATGAGAAAAAAGATCCGTAAGTATTATCATAAATACTCAGTGAGACGGTCATCCCATCAACCGACTATACACACAAATAAGATAAAATGCTATTAAATCAACCAGATCAAGCAACAAGACAAGCCAAATCATTAAAACAATCAAACAGTCCCAGTGTCAATCGGCACTTGCTCTTGGTATCGATCGACACCAAGAGGGTGTCGATCGTCGCATAACACTGCTCGCAGCAAACCCAAAATCGAACCACTCCTCTCTTGGTTCGATCATAGGTTATACCAATAAATGCACCAAACACACAAAAATAGCAAGGAAAACACAAGGAATCACGAATTTATTCCTCAAATATATTCTAAAAACATACAATCAAGCATCATAAGAGTTTATCAGGTTCAGATAAGCAATGGTCACACACTCATCTTGATTTTTGATTGAATCCTAGATAAAGAAATAAGAAATATACGAAAATGAGCAACCTCTCCGCAACCAAGAGCCTGATCTCCCTTCTTCTTCCATTAGAACACCCCCCCCCCCCCCCCCCCCCCACCCCCCCCCCCCCCAAACAACTCAATTATCTTTCTCTTATCTTTCAAATCCACAAAACACATTTCTGAGCAAGGAAAAGAGGTTGAGTCGTGTTTATACACGACCCTTAGGGTTTTCCCCAAACCCAAACCACGCCAAAATGAACAATTAACAATAAATCGATCGGTCCAAAATAATTAGTGTCGATCAACATCGATCAACACCTCTACCAAAAAATTGGTTTTTGGTTCATGGACATTACAACTCTCCCCCTACTAACATTGGTTCAACCTTGAATCTTGCAAAACCATTCACCCTGGTCCACACTCATGACCAACCCAATCTGCACACACGAACTCAACACTCACGACCTATGAGGTTCACATCCAGTCATATGCTTATAGCCACGTTTCAGATATTAATTGCTCCTAACTCATAACCACACCCCTCACACTCTCAGGAACACATCCTTTGAGCTATCGGTGTATCATACCACTCACACTCTCAGGAATACATCCCTTGAGCTATCGGAATACAGGGTAAATCCTCATCTCCTCGAGAGAAATCCTCATCTCTTAAAATATACAGGGAAATAAATCCTTATCTCCTAATGAGTTATACGGGGAAATCCTCATCCTCTAGAGCAATCAATTTTTAATTTTTATAAGCATCTCTTAACTAGAACTACCTCTTGTGGTCCTTATATGACAAGTCAAATCATAATAAATACTAATCTTATAATTTTTTTTTTGGGTCGAAAACTCATCTTATAAATATAAAAATGTAATAATCGTTACTTCCTCAAATGAAATACATAATCAAGAAAAATAAAATAACAACGCTGTTAAACACTGAAACTGGGAACCATAAAAAAAAACCTCAAACCTCGACTTACTTCTCGAACCTTGCCTTCATCTTAGCCTATTGTTCCCAAGTCTCCTCCTCTACACCGTCACAGTCCCACAAGACCCTCATCAGTGGTATCTTCTTCCGGTGCATAACCTTAACTCTCCTCTCGAGAATCCTCACTGGTCTTGCATCTAAAGTTAAATTGGGCTGCATATCCGCATGAATCTTAGCCAACACCTCCTCCACACTTATGCAGGCACTTCCTTATTATCTACACATGGAAAAACTTATGGAAGGCCTTCATAATCTGAGGTAACTCCAACCGATACGCAACTGGTCCCATACGTTTCACAGTCTTGAACGGACCCATATAACTCTGACTTAGCTTATTCTGAGCCTTCTTCATGACAAAATATGCACCATAAATGCTCATCTCCCTCATTTGGGTCTAGCATAAAGGTGGACGACATGGCCTCTTATACAATGCCTCATAAAGAACCATACTAATACTCGCCCGATAGTTATTATTATACGTAAACTCTACCAAGCATAAGTGATCCGCCCAATGACCACCCCAATCTGAAACACACATCCTCAGCAAATCCTCAAGTGTCTAAAATGTCCTCTCATAATGCCCATCAGTCTGAGGAAAATAAGCAGTACTCATATGTATCTTAACGCCCATTGCAGCCTGAAAAGCTATCCAAAACTCAGAAGTGAACTTGGGATCTCTGTGTGACATAATACTGGTTGGCACTTCATGCAGCCTCACAATCTCCTTCACATACTTCTTAGCCAAAGACGATGCACCATATGTCTTTCGAATGGTCAGAAAATGTGCTTACTTAGTCAAGCGACCTACAATCACCCAAATCGAATCAAAAGTCTGATAAATTGGCAAACCTACCATAAAATACATCATGATCATATCCTACTTCCACTTCGAAATGGGTAAACTCTGCAAAAAATCACTCGGAA
This sequence comes from Draba incana, assembly GCA_963576765.1. Taxonomy (NCBI): domain Eukaryota; kingdom Viridiplantae; phylum Streptophyta; class Magnoliopsida; order Brassicales; family Brassicaceae; genus Draba; species Draba incana. Next base: position 21,532,703 of record OY755215.1, read on the forward strand.
CCTGATGCTCAACCTTCTCTAACTGGCACACATCGCAGGCTCCGACCCAATTAGCGATATCCTGCTTCATCTCGACCCAGTATAAATACTTTTTCCGATCTCGGTACATCTTAGTCGCTTCATGTTGAATAGAAAACAAGCCCGTATGAGCCTTCTTCAGAGTCTCTTGCCTTAAATCCTCATCCTTGGGTACCCAAACTCGCATGCGCACATGAATAATCCCATTAGAAGAGACCTGATACTCAGATGTTGCACCCTTAGACGCATTAATCAACCCCTCATCCTTCTCGTGAGCTACCCAGATCCTTCTCAGAAGATCTGCCTGATTGGTTGCTTCTAACCCCAATGGTTCCTATGAAATAGAACACAACCTCAATGTACTAATCTCACTCACCAAAGACTCCACGTCCTTTTCCTGAGCTAACGCAACCCACCTTCGACTCAAAGCATCCAAAACCAGGTTAGCTTTGCCAGAATGGTAGACTATATCCAGATCATAATATGCCACTAACTCCATCCAGCGCCTCTGTCTCATATTCAAGTATGGCTGAGTAAAGATAAAGATAAGTTCTCCAAAGCTTTAAAGGAAAAACTACCGCACCCAACTCAAGATCATGGGTAGGATAGTTTCCCTCGGGCTTCTTCAACTGCCTCGAAGCATAAGCAATTACCTTACCCTGCTGCATTAACACACAACCCAGACCAACTCTAAAAGCGTATGTATACACCACACAAGACTCGCCCAAATCAGGCAACGCCAAGATTGGTGTACTAGTCAACATCACCTTCAAATTTTCAAAACTCTCCTCGTGTTCTGAAGACCACACAAAAGCAACATCCTTCCCTGTCAGCTTTATTATAGACCGCACCATACTCGCAAAACCCTTGACAAATCTTTTGTAATAACCTACCAACCCGAGAAAACTCCTGATATTTGTGACATTCCTAGGTCTTGGCCACTCCTTGATAGCATGTATCTTTGTTGGATCCACCAAAACTCCATCTGTAGAAATAACATGACCGAGAAAACTCATCTCTCACTGCTAGAAACTACACTTCGTCAACTTAGCAAGCAGCTTCTGCTCTTGCAGCTTCTGAAAAATCGCCCTCAAATGTACCTCATGCTCGTCAGGACTCCTCGAATACACCAGAATATCATCTATCAATATGATCACAAACTCATCCAGAAACTCTTGAAAGACCCCGTTTATAAACCTCATGAACGCAGCTGGTGCATTAGTCAACCCAAACAGCATCACTACAAACTCAAAATGCCCATATCTCGTCCTAAAGGATGTCTTCCTGACATCTGCCTCTTTAATAAAAAATCATGATACCCCGACACCAAATCTATCTTGGAGAACCAAGTAGCTCCTCTCAATTGATCTAACAGCTCATCAATCCGCGGGAAAGGATACTTGTTCTTCACAGTAACTCGGTTAAGTCCCCGATAATCATTGCATAACTGGAAACTCCCATCTTTCTTCTTCACAAACAACACTGACGCTTCCCACGGTGAACTGTTAGGCCAGATAAATCCCTTACCAAAAATATCGCCCAGTTATTTCTTCATTTTTGCCAACTCTGTTAGAGCCATTCAATAAGGTGCCTTAGATATCAGAGTCGTTCATGGCTCCAACTTAATCGTGAAAGGATCAGACCGAGATGGCGATAATCCCTGCAACGACTAAAACACATCCTCGAAATCTTGAACAACTTGGATATCTGTAACCCCGATCTCTCCAACAGTCTCTGGCATAACAATCGTCGCCAAATAAGCCTTGCAACCCTTCTCAATCATCACCTCTGCATAAATTGCCAAGATCACGAGACTCCCTGAACTCGGTCTCACACCTTGATAAACCAACTTCCCTTCCTCATGCTCAAAAGAAACTCGACCCTGGTGATAATCCAAGTGCACTTTGTACTAATCCAACCAATCTATACCCAAAATGACGTCGTATAACTCCACAGGGCTAATAATCAAGTCTGTTGGCATAGACTCTCTAGCCACCTGAATATCCACGCTCTTCGCCCAACCATGAGTAGCTAGAAACTTCCCTCCAGCAACTCTAACAACCCTCTACTGCTCACCGGCATCGCTCTGGATATTGCTCATCTTGGCACACTCCAGAGTAATGAAGCAATGCGATGCTGCAGAATCAAACAACACATGAGACTCAAAACCGACCGCAAATAAGCTTCCACCACAAACCTCATGGGATAAGAACCCTAACACTTTATCACAAGACAACAAAGATCCAAAACACACAAAGTTCTAAATAATCACTATTAAATAAGTCTGAGTCTAGAAATTTACATTTGATCAGCCTCGAGCTTGGCATACCCATCTCCACCGTAGAGTACACTCGCGGCGCTGTTGTAATCTGTGCCACCGGCTGTACTGCTGCCACTGCCATCTCCTGCAGCTTAGGACATTTTGGCTTGATATGTCCTAGCTCCCCGCAGTGGTAGCAAACCAGAGTATCCTGAGCCTCGTCCTTCCGAGGACAGCTCACCAACCTGTGATCCATGCTTCCGCACCTGTCGCATCCCAACCACTCTGACTCGACCTCGAAGTGTTCTCCCACTTCCTCTTCTGTCCTGCCGTCCTTGCTAAGAACCACCTGTTGCTGCATCTTCTTCGTATGAACGGTTGGGCTGACCACCATAGCCTGCTCCCTCAGATCCTCCTCGATCACTGCAGCCATCTCTACTAACTCCGCCCTCGAGGCATACATGGTCACCCTGCAACGGGTCCTTATGTCGGGCCGAAGTCCTCTCAAGAACCTCTTCACCTGTGTCTGCTCGTACCAGCATAAACCATGAGTCGATTAAACTCCACATCGTACTCACAAACCGGTCTCTCCCCGAACCAGCTCTAAGAAAGGCGACTCCAAGCGATCGACCGCCTCTTGTGGGAAAACTTGGTATTAAACTCTACCAAAAAGTCATCCCAGAATTACCTAGTCTGCAAACGTTACAACTAGAGTTTTTTTCTTTTCAACTTCTCTAATAACTTTGGTTATTCATAAATTTAATGTAAAATATTAAACATCAATGTATTAAATTAATTTTTTTTTCCTTCATCTTTCTTTTCTTCGTGATTTAAGTAAGTTCATATCTTGGGATTTGTACCAAAGAAATCGATTTTATGTGAAGAAGAAGAAGCACAAATATTATGTTTTATCTCTTTCGACTTGCTAGCATGCATACTATATTAAACATGTATACACAATTTCATGTAAACAGATAGTATCTCATATTCAACTTCTAGGGATTACCTACCTTTATTTGACATAATTCCGTTGTGGCTATGTAAATTTTTGGGGTTTAAAAAGCTCAATGGATAGGTAATTATTGATATGAGTAAAATCGTGGCACATACATACACATCATCTCAATAACTAACAAAATTTTTTTGATCATTATTAGGGAAACACAAAAAATACTTTTAAGAAAGATCATGTAAGTGGTTTTCTTCGGAAAATTCTTGAGGTTTTATTCGAAAGAACATCAAAAGTTTCAACCCTCCAGAAATATGATATTTGTTCTTGTATTGTTTCTTTATGTCAGATTTAAATATATTCCTATGTAGTTATGTATTACAAATGTTATTTACATCGATGTTCTAATTCATCAGTAAATTCATGGATTTATTTTCAGTTTTTTACTATACAATTTTTAGAATAAAATCTCGTGGGTATAGGCCTAGTAAGAATGATTTTGTTAAACAATTGCTACGATTGACCTGTTGTGAAGAACTTACAAAAACCCCGGATAGTTTACACACAAACTCTGTTTTCTTTCTTCTCGAAGGGTGTCAAGATGATTGAATACTTTTACTAAAAGTTACATTTATATTATTATACCAAAAAAAAATGAAAAAAATCATTTGGTCAACTTTTGGAGCTCGAAGATGGACTCATTGATTTCCAATGGACTCCAAGATACAACAACAAAACAGCAGATTCTTTGGTCAAAAACTTATTATGATCTCATAATTTTTTATGTCATTAAATTATGTCCCAATTTGTATTGAACAGATCCTCCATGAAGATTATATTCTGTTTTTCTGGTTTTAATAAAAGAGTTGATGATTTTTATAAAAAAAATAAGGTAAAAATATTTATATGATTCCAAAAAAAAAGAAATTGATACGGTAATAATCATTACTGTAAAAGAGACTACGGCAAAATAATACATTATATGTATAACAAAGTAACATGTTTTCTGTTTTTTGATAGAAAAGTTCTGAAAAAACTAACAAAAGTAACATGTTAATATTATGTTTTAATGAATTTCAAAAACACAAGTTGTAACAAAGTTTTTTATTTTTATAGATATTACATTCTTTTCAAAACAAAAAAGAAAAAAGATATCGTTAATAGAATGGTCCCGTTCCTTCGTACTTAACGCAAAATTTCTCCTTAAATTTTTCTTTTGAATAAATAAAAGACTCTCTTCTTGAAAGAAAAAAAAAGACTTTAGTATTCCATATTTCCTAATTAAAATATATCTCAATTGAAAAAGAAGTCGAAAAAAAAACAACTACAATTAAGGACCAATTTGCCTATAAAAACAAATTCCTACAACAACAAGAAGCAAAGAAGAGAGAAGCTCATTTTACTGAAAACATTATCAAAGAAAGAAACAAAAGATGGCAAAGGCATATTCCACACGTGTCCTAACGTTTCTGATGTTGATCTCGTTAGTGGCAGCAACACTGAACCTTCTCTCTACGGTAGAGGCACAGAACAAGAAGAAGGCACCGAGGAAAGATGTTCCTATAGTGAAAGGTCTTTCATGGAGCTTTTACCAGAAAGCATGTCCTAAAGTGGAAAACATTATCAGAAAAGAGCTCAAGAAAGTCTTCAAGAGAGATATTGGTTTAGCTGCAGCAATTCTTCGTATACATTTCCATGACTGCTTCGTCCAGGTCTGTATATCTCTTTTTCTTTCTATATTATAATCTTGATGATCTTTTAAGCCTGCTATAAACGGTATGAGAAAAAACATGGGTTGATTATTGTTGTCACGTGTTAATATAAATCCGACCAAAATAACCTAAAGAAAAAAGCATAAAACCGCCTCGAAATTCTCACGAACAAAAGATAAAGAAAGGGTTGTTCGCATCTTTCTTTCTCTTTTTCTTAAAAAAATAGGTTTTCTTAGTGTAAACATTAATTAAAATGTTCTTGTAAGAAAAAAAACATTAATTATATGATCGAATAGTATTGTTGATACATGCATTGTTAGGCCATGTACAACGCAGACAGCGGAGGGTCTAATGTGATTTTTAAATTATTAAAACACACACTTTTTCTTCTTTTTACTCAACTTTATACTTTCTCTTTCATCCTTTTACTCAACTTTTATTAATTTTATATTTAAACACTCTCTTTTCCTTTTAAACACACTCTCCAAAATATCCAATATTAGATCCTTCTCTCTTCAAAAGATCTAATTTTATCTATAAAAACACTCTCTTTCTTCATTTTACTCAAATTTTATATTTCAATATATCCCACAAAAACACTCTCTTTCTTCCTTTTACTCAAATTTTAATACTTTTATATTATAAGAACACATTTTTAAATTTTCCGGTGTCACCAATGCTATGCTCTTAGGATAGAGTTGAATGTGGCCGGACCTGTCGCATTAATACTATTCACCCGCTTTTTCGTGGGTTGGTTGAGTCTCATTTATGGAACGTAAAATATCTAAAATAAATTAATATGAAGGTAAAATATCTATGTGAGGGTTCGTTCCAAATTATATAGATTTATCTAGCTATACACATTTAAACTATCCGAGGATATATCCACAATGTCTTCTGTAAAATAATAGATATTCCTCTAGAGAAATACTACTAATCGGATATTTCATATTTGTAGTGTTACTTGCAACACCTGTTTATTGATCAGACAAAAACATCACGAGGAAAACTTTGAATATGGAGTAATATTTTTTTCCATTTATCGTTTCTATTATGAGAGCTAATAATAATAAAAACACAGGGATGTGAAGCGTCAGTGTTGCTAGCTGGATCAGCTAGTGGACCAGGAGAACAATCATCGATCCCAAATCTGACACTCCGTCAAGCCGCCTTTGTCGTCATCAATAACCTTCGTGCCCTTGTCCAGAAACAGTGTGGTCAAGTCGTCTCTTGCTCTGACATCCTCGCTCTAGCCGCCCGCGACTCTGTCGTCCTTGTAAATAACTCACTCTATCTACTTTTTCGTTTACTAGTCACACATTTTTGTCAATACTAGTACAAATATATTTTAAGTGATATTTTTACATTTGGGCGTGAATGTAGTCAGGAGGGCCGGAATATGATGTGCCACTTGGCAGACGCGATTCAATAGCGTTCGCGAGCCAGGACACAACGTTAGCTAACTTACCACCACCTTTCGCTAACGCGAGCGCGCTCATCAAGGACTTCGCTGATAGAAAACTCAATGTTACCGACTTAGTTGCACTTTCGGGTGGTCACACTATCGGAATTGCGCATTGTCCGTCTTTCACGGACCGGCTCTACCCAAACCAAGACCCAACTATGAACAAGTTCTTCGCCAACAACCTGAAACGCACTTGTCCCACCGCGAACTCGAGCAACACGCAAGTGAATGACATAAGGAGCCCTGACGTTTTCGACAACAAGTACTACGTTGATCTCATGAACCGACAAGGGTTATTCACATCCGACCAAGATTTGTTCGTGGACAAGAGGACACGTGGAATTGTGGAGAGCTTTGCGATCGATCAAAACCTGTTTTTCGATCATTTCACGGTCGCGATGATCAAGATGAGTCAGATGAATGTTTTGACGGGTACACAAGGAGAGATTCGTTCCAACTGTTCGGCGAGAAACACTAGAAGTTTCATGTCCGTTTTGGAAGAAGGCATCGAGGAAGCTGTTTCCATGATCTAAATAAACCACCCATCTTGACTTTTCTTTTAACTTTGATCTTTTTCTTCGTTCACGCACTTGTAGTGTGTCGAATGCGTAAGACTATCAAATAAATAAGAGTGATGTTTTATCTTAGTTTTGTGAGTTTCTTTAGTTCATGTGTACTTGTTGTGGTTTGACGAATGTTTCGAGACTATTTGATGAATAAAAAATCGTTTCGCCATCATATATCGGAAAAACTGTCTATTTTCCCACCGTAACTATGACATACACATATAACTCCACAAAATGTTTGACTCCATACAGATATCCACCAACTGGAAGTTCCATGTCTATTTCCCTACCGGATGAAAGTTAAATGTCTAGTTCCCCACCCGTTCCAATTTTGATTGGGTTGACTGGTTTTAGACTAGTTTAAGATCGGTTTAAGATCTCAACCGACACAAAACCATGAAATTAAACCAAATCAATTCATAAAATAATATTTATTTAAAAATAATAATAAACATCACAATAATTTTTTTAAATTCGAAACAAATGGGGAAAAATTCTGAAACTTTAAACAAAAATATTAACTTTAAAATTTCCAAATTTATAATCTTCTAAACTTTAAAAACACTTTAAAAATCAAAAACTATGAAATAAAGCTATGAATTTTAGATTATAAAATCCTAATTTATTTAGATTATAAATTTAACTTTAAAAGTGTTGTTAGTGTATATAAGTTTTACCGAGTCAAGTTTTGTAAAATCCTAACTTGTTTTTTGTAACTTAAATTTTATAATCTAAAATTCATACCTTTATTTCATAATTTATGAAATTCAACACTTTATAATTTAAATTTTACTTAGCTTTTGTAAAATCCTATATAATTCAAAAAACAATTAACATTTTTGTAAAATCATTAAATCAAAAGCTATGAAATAAAGCTATGAATTTTAGATTAAAATATTGGGGAAAAATTCTGAAACTTAAAAAAAAAATTAATTTTACAATGACTTTTTTAAAATAATACATTCGGTTTTAAATTTAAAAGCCTATATTTAACTTTAAAATTTCCAAATTTATAATCTTCAAAACTTTAAAAACACTTTAAAACTCATAAATTTAAACAGGTGTTTTTAATCTTTATTTAAACAAATAATATTTATTTAAAAATAATAATAAACATCACAATAAGTTTTTTAAATTCGTAAAAAATTGGGGAAAAATTCTGAAACTTTTTAAAAAAATTAACTTTAAAATTTCCAAATTTATAGTCTTCAAAACTTTAAAAACACTTTAAAAATCATAAATTCGGTTTTAAATTTAATTTTACAATAATTTATGATTTTAAAGTGTTTTAAGAGTTTTAAAGATTATAAATTTGGAAAATTTAAAGTTAATTTTTTGTTTAAAGTTTCAGAATTTTTTCCCCAATTTTTTACGAATTTAAAAAAATTATTGTGATGTTTATTATTATTTTTAAATAAATATTATAATCTGAATTGATTTGGTTCAATTTGATGGTTTTGTGTCGGTTTAGATCTTAAACCGATCTTAAACCAGTCAAACCAATTAAAATTGGAACGGGTGGAGAACTAGACATTTAACTTTCATCCGATGGGGAAATAGACATGAAACTTCTAGTTGGTGGATATCTGTGCGGAGTCAAATATTTCGTGGAGTTATATATGTATGTCATAGTTACGGTGGGAAAATAGAGATGAAACATTTTTTCCTCATATATCTTATCAAATTTGAGGGAGAAACATAATAATAATACTATTGTAAGAGTAAAAGGATTTGTGTGTGTGTGATTAACAATAACAAAACTGTTGATAGGTGGTGAAGGTTATTAAAAGAAAATAAATTAGTGGGCTAAATAAATTAAGCTCATAACCCAAAATTTGTAATCGTTTAAAGCCCAAGTTTCGTAATTTTTGCCTCATGATTCAAGGTCAACGGTCTCTAAAGTCAAATGTCCCTAATTTTTCTTCTCTCTCGGTATTTCCGGTGGAGCTCCGGTAACCCGGCACTGCTTTAACGAATCAATCGGCAAGAGAGAGAGAGAGAGAGAGAGATCTGCTTTTATCCATCAATGAACATGTTCAGCTTCGTTCACATTCTTCTATTTGCGACGGCGATCTGCTTTTTCCTTCCTCCGATCGCCGCAAGAGGCGGCCACTCCGACTATATCCGCCCAGGTCCGCCGCAAAAACCTATCTCACTGATTGATTACTTCCGTCATTAATTGCGCTTGATTTTGAATTGTTACTTTCCGATATTAGAAGAAGAGACATATAATTTGGTATAAGTTTAGCTATTTTCATCTCCTTGAAGCTTGCATTCACGGATTTAGATACTAGTTAAGGTTTATGCATTACCTGCATACTTGCTTGTGAATATTGCAGTGACTTGGTTAATATGGTTTTTGTAGGTGATGGGAATTCTAGTTTTCATGGTACTGCGAGGAACTTATTTGCGCAAGTAGAGCCTCGACCTAGGTAATGTCGTTTTGTGGTTTCAAGCTGTGTTACTGGGAATGATAACTGTGTTTTTTTGTGTGTGTTTGAAGTGCGGAATTAGCTCGGGGATACATGACGAATGATGATCTTGAGAAAGCAATGAAGGATTTCACCAAGAGATGCAGCAAGATCTCGAGATTATACAGGTAATTTTACTTAGCTTACACTCTTATGAACAAAAATGGATGTGCTAAGTACAGAACAATCGTTAACACACGTCACATTTACTAGAGTCAGTTTAATAGTGTTGTTGATTTTTGTTCTTTATTTCTCTCTTTTGAGGGTTTTCTGGAACGTGCTTTCAGCATCGGAAAGAGTGTAAATGGATTTCCTTTGGTAATGCACTCTTGGCTATTACAAGTGAATCTTCTTGTTTTCATAATGTGCGTCTCTTAAGAGCACTATCGATGATGTGTTTGTTTCTTGCTTTGCCTTTTTAGTGGGTCATAGAGATTTCAGACAGGCCTGGAGAGATAGAGGCTGAACCTGCATTCAAGGTTAGAAATCTGCTTAGGCCTCTATACATGCAATTTTTGAGATATTTGATTATGCTTGAAATCTGATTGGATTCCTAGCAGATGACTTGTTAGTAGTTCTTTTATTTGCTTGGAATCTAAATAGTTGAATAACTGGTCATGCAGTACATTGGGAATGTACATGGAGATGAACCTGTAGGGCGTGAGCTCTTAATGCGTCTTGCAAACTGGATTTGTGATAACTATGACAAGGATCCATTGGTAAGTGGTTTTTGCTTCTTTATTCCACCATGCCTTGGGCATGAAAAGTTGAACACTCATCTTCAATAAAACTGCCGAAGAAAAAGGTTCTGTAGCATTTACTTATATTATCCATTTTGATATGCAGGCTCAGATGATTGTAGAAAATGTTCACCTTCATATATTGCCATCATTGAATCCAGATGGCTTTACAGTCAGGAAACGTAATAATGCAAACAATGTGGATCTAAATCGTGACTTCCCTGACCAGGTTGACTTGTCTGATCTAATCCTGCTTAACACACTCATAAGTAGTAAAAATCATGAAAATTTCTATGACAGTGGTTAAATCTGGCTTGTTTTGGTTATTCATAGTTACGTTTGGCTTGCTTAACTCATAACTAATGTTGCAGTTCTTTCCCTTAAATGAGGACTTGGGTTTGAGGCAGCCTGAAACTAGGGCAATTATGACGTGGCTGAGTGATATACGATTCACAGCATCAGCTACTTTGCATGGGGTAATTTTCTCAACATTTTCTGTTAAAGCCTTTTAGCACACTATCCAGTCTCAAATATGCCCGGTTTAGAAGTTTGTCTTTCAAGAATCTCCGAGGGGTTTTAATTTAACGTCTAGTAGAAAATCATGATTCACTCTGAATACAATATTTGTTAAACCGTGGTATGTTACAGGGTGCCCTGGTTGCAAATTTCCCATGGGATGGTACGGATGATAAGAGGTTTTGCTTCTATTTACAAGGATTTTGTACACAATGTGAGACTCTTTGCTTGTTTATGGAATGCAAAAATCATGTAGCTGCTATGCACTCTTGTTGCAGGAAATACTATTATGCATGTCCTGATGATGAGACGTTCCGGTTCCTGGCACGTATTTATAGCAAATCTCACCATAACATGTCTTTGAGCAAAGAATTTGAGGAAGGAATCACAAATGGAGCATCCTGGTATCACATCCACTTCTTCTGTCTTCTCCAACTAATGAGTTTCTTGGTTAATGCTTTTTGCAAAACGCTCTACAGGTACCCAATATATGGTGGTATGCAGGACTGGAATTACATACATGGAGGATGCTTTGAACTTACTGTGGAAATAAGTGACAACAAATGGCCTAAGGCCTCAGAGGTCAAATCTTATATCCTTTGTGTTACTGTCAACTGTTTCTCCTTTACTTGGTAGTTCACATTTAGCATTTTAGCTGATAAAGTTCGCATCTCTTATTCAGCTTCCCACCATTTGGGAGTACAATAGGAAGAGCATGCTGAATCTTGTTGCTAGCCTAGTGAAGGTACTACCATTTTAATCTTTGTTTCAGAACCCAACGTTTTAAAAGTCGCTAGATAATAGTTACATTAATGGAAGATGCGTACGGTCTGACCTTTCTTTACATCCTTTTATATTTTTATTTGTTTTTGATGAAAACTACGCCCTCATCGCTTTACCTTAGACAGGAGTTCATGGGCGGATCTTTTCATTAGACCAGGGAAAGCCACTGCCTGGACTTGTTGTTGTCAAGGGAATTAACTATACGGTAGGCACATATAAACCTTGCTTTCTCAGATTTCCCTACTCCAAAGTCCGAAACTTTTTGTTATTTATTCGGTCTCCTCATCATAATCCTTTTCCACTCCAGGTTAAAGCTCATCAAGCGTACGCAGACTACCACCGCTTACTTGCACCTGGACGGAAATATGAAGGTCTGATGTTCTTTCCTTACATTCAGCTTAAAATACGTGTGATTATGTTGCAGTTAATGCAACAAGACCAAAGTATGGAAATCAGATAACTAATTTGAAACCTCTATTTAATCGTAAAATCGATTGAGTTCTTATCAGCATGATATTAGAGTTGTCCACCATATGATCTCTCTTCTCTTCATCTCAAATCCTTGTTTGCTTTGCCTCATTTTAAGCTCCTTTTACTGATTTGCAGTCACAGCATCGTCCCCTGGATACAAACCGAAAACAACGACTGTTTGGTTAGGTGGCGAAGCTGTTAACGCGGATTTCATCCTCATCCCAGAAGCAAGTTCCCAAGGATATCTACTGAGAAGCGTCTGTGACTGTAGCGGTCAGCCGCTTCTAACGCACTTTTTTGGAGGGATGAATAACGGAATCACGTTTACACTGATCGTGGTTGTAGCGTTCCTGTGTTTTTTGTTACAAAGAAGGGTGAGATTTAACCTATGGAAGCAACGACAATCATCTAGAAGATCAATAACAGTTTGATTTATAGGTATTGTAACAGAACTTTAATAAGCAAAAACCTTAGTTTTATTTCATAATTGTCATATGAAACATTATATTCGAACCATACTTGGAAAATAAAAGTTGTATTTATGTGTTTTTGGTGTTCAAATCGTCTCTAGTATCACCAATTCATCTTTAATTCAAAGTGTCTCGTACGACCAAGTCACGAGTGCGACATTGTCTACAAATTATGTCATAAGGGACATTACATCAAGTACTCTATACCGAAGAAAATTCAAGCTGATTAAGTGGTTGGATAAGATTAGGGGTGGGCAAATTTACCGAATCCGAACCCGACCAAAATTAAGCGGTTTGGATCTATATTGGTACATAACCGAATGGTTTTCAATTTGTTTTATTTTGGATTTCAGTTCGGTTTCGGATAAATCCGATAACTAAAGTAATAACCGAAAAAACCAAGTATATAAAAACAATGTATATCTCTATCTATGTAAGTAAAATAATATCCAAATGTTACTTACCAATGTTTGAAGTTTGAACCTTATTAAATGGATAAAACTCGTTTTTTCCTCATTTTGGTCTTATATTTGGATCTAAACCTTTTTTTTATATTTAGGTTTTATTCTTAATGTCATTAATTGGCCTTATACTTCTGTTTGGGTTCGAAAAACTGAATCCGAACCGAATCCGATAGGACTTCGGATGAGTTTTGGATCTCAAAATTAGTAGCAAATCCGACCCAAACCCGAATGGTATTAGTAAGCCCCAATTCGAAAATCCGAAAGACCCATACCGAATCCGACTAAAGATCCGAATGTCCACCCCTAGATAAGATGTTGATCTTCAGGCAAATATAAAAATGCATTCATATCAGAAAAATTCAAAGTCAAATCTGAATTTTAACGTAACAAATCTATTTTTGCTGTTACCTGTTACACATTGCTTTCAATTAGATTTTCTTATTACTTTTATGATCATGGGTTTCTTTCTATGATCGCATTTGCGAACAAGCTTTATTCAGAAAGTAGTATTCTGGTTTTACCATATGAAAAACCTTTCCTTTTTAAGTTGAATCGTTTGTATTACAATGATTTGATGATACAGTTGAATCATTTGAATTTTTATGATGATTGATGATACACCCAAATCGATTATAATAGTGTTCTTGTTTTGATAATAGTACTGTTGGAACAACTTTTGTAACAAACAAATGTGCCTTATATTAGAAAGGGATCGCAAAGTATTTAGGCTACAGAGAAATACCTTCTTATTTGGTTTAATGAATAGGATGTGCATTTGTTCCACATCTTTTAGCGGAGAAAGTTTCCTTTAGTCTATAAACGAAAAAGCTCATGTTTATGTTCAAAATATAACACACATGAAACCAGGGCTGGCCCAGAGGACAAGCTAGTGAAGCAACCGTTTAGGGTCCTAAGTTTAGTGGGGCTTTTTTTTTAGTTTAAATTTTTGTTATAGTATAATTAAAAAAAATTATTAACTTTTTTTCACACTAATAATATTTGTAAAGCCTTTTTTTAAAAGATTTTGTAATGTTTGTGGGCCTTCTCTTAAGAAACATGATAATTACTTATTTTCTAAAACTAATTTAACTTTATTAGTTTTGGAAAGATTTAAAAAATCTAACATGAGCAAGTGATGACATTGTTGAGAAAATAATGTACCTAGAGGTTTATTTGAAGCATGATATGCATTTTTATATAGTTGGGGAAAATTTGTTTATAGAACTAAAAGTTATGCGAGAAATAATATCAAAAGAGGTTTAAAAGCCTATTGGAGGGCTTGTTCTTTTTGAAAAAAATGAAGGGTTATTATCCAAATACCGCAATTGCTTTCACATATTATTGACTATTTCAATATCGATTGCCACCACATAAATAAATTTGTCGAAGTTAAAGCTGATAAAGAATTATTTGTGGTCTACCATGTCATAAGGGAGATTGAATGGGTTGGCTTTGCTATTGATTGAAACGGAGATGGTTGAAAAACTCGACTACGTGAGTTTAATGAATGATTTTGCAAGCAAAAATGCAAGGAAGACAATATTTCAAAAATAAAATTCTATTTTAGTGTTGTTTTTATTTTCTTACAAATTATTTTGAATTATTAACGGTCTTATGAAGTTTTAAAGTGTTTTTACTTATATTACTAGTTTTTACAATATACGTAAAGGACACTTTTTTAAAAAAACTTGCATAGGCCATCCAAAAACATTGGACCGGCACTGCATGGAACATATTAGTGAGATGAGGAAATACCACATGCACGCCATCCCTGAACTGAGCCAGGTACTTGGGTGCCCAAGATACTCATTTTGGATCAAGTAAATGAGAAACATTTTATCCAAACAAAGTGCTGCATTTTTTGCATAACCGAGTCAAAGATTTTCTCTCAAGAAAATCCCGCCCACTTCCCTCTCTCCATGAAACAAATCTGAGATACTCTTTATTTGAAAGTTGATCAGAGATATCCAGAATTGTTAATTTCTCTCTCTCGCTGTTAAAATGAAGCCATTTTTGTTTCTCACAACACTATGAAATCATCATCAGAAATCGAAAACAAACAACAGTCTCTCTTTCAAACGTAAGTCTCAAGAGTATTGTAGTTATATCAGTTCGTCAAATGCGTCTCTCTTATCGCAATTATCTCACCAATAACGTATTGTTTCAAATTTTGGTCCTACAATCTTAACTCTTTGAATCCGGATGTTGTTCTATAAATATCAAATGGATTTAATCTCGATAACAGAAACGTTTCTTGCATAGTCAAGCTTGTATCGCAACTGTTTCACAAACATTTTGGATGCTTTTATGTTGGAAGGAAGTGGATTGGTTTAACGTTTGCGAAAGTTTAAACATCTATTTTGTCTGACAATAGTTCTAAATTAAGATTCTAAATTGATTATCGCCATCGGCACCACTGTTTTGTTACAATCTACAAAACGTTAAAACAATTTATTTGTGTTCCAATTTAAACGTTTCTAATACAAATTGTGTGTGTTTCAGGAAATAATGGCCAACCAAAATGCTAATGTCTCAACGTTGAAGCTGCGGCCAATGAGATTATCATCAATGGGGTTTGATCCTCTAACGAACCCCTTGCTCAAGTGCAGTTCGGTACTCTTTGTGTTGTCATTGTGGCGATTAATGCTACCACGCAAACCGCAGCCTCTGCTTCGTTCCCAATAGTGTAATTTCCATCTTGCAATTCTGCTGGTCTTCTTCCTGATAAGTTTGAAAAAAGTTCCTTCAAGATGTGGTAGAAGAAAATGCACTTCCACCTGACCACGCTCAACTTGGAGAAGTATATCCGTCAAGAGATCCCTTATGTCCATACGTATAATATTGATCCTCGGGCGCTTGTAAACGTACTTCCTTTGGAACATCAAGATTTTCAGTCCAAAAGCTACATCCAGAGTCGTTTGATCGACATGCTGGTAAACGTTTATAGCAATGTTGAATCCTCTAAGGATTTGTGGGATTCCTTAGAGAAGATTTATTGCTCAGAAGATGTTGAATTGCAGAAACATGTTGTGGCTAAATTAAAAATCTACAAGATGGTGGACTCTCAGCCGTTAATGGAACAAGCCGACGAGGTGCATAATCTCCTCCACGAGATACACGTTAAAGGCATGAGGCTTTGCAAGACCTATCAAGTCACTTGCATGATTAAGAAGCTTCCGCCAGATTAGACGGACTTCAAGAACTACCTCAAGCTGAAGAGGAAGTGGATGAGTCTACAAGACTCGATTATGTAATTTAGGATTTAGTCAACAAAACGGAGGCAGATTGAAGTTTGTGTGCAGATTCGCGAGCCCAACGCAAATTTAGCAGAGCACCAGAACGCCAACAAGCAAGAAAAGTGGCAGAATAAAGGGGGGCTAGACAAGGGCAAGGGGAAAGTTGCTCCTAAAAACAAACTCAAAAGTTCAAAAGAAAGGTTGCTACTACAAGAACACATCCACTTTTCCGACGACCAAAACTGTCAAAAATCCGTCGGAATAAGGGTGTTTCCGACGGATTTCCAGCATCGGATCTATCTTGTCGGAAATTAAAGATCCGTCGGAAATTCGTCGGATATTGTTGACAGAAATCGGTATATCGGAAATCGGTATATCGGAAATGCGTCGGAAAGCCGTGGGACTTCATATTTTCGACGGATTTCCGACGGCGGCTTATACCGACGGATTTCCGACAGTTCTAGATACCAATGGATTTCCGACGGCGGCTAATACCGACGGATTTCCGACAGTACTGGATACCGATGGTTTTCCGACGGATGTTGAAACCGACGGATTACCGACGGTGACAGATACCGACAGATTTTCGACGGCGACTGTTACCGACCGAAATCCGACGGAATATGGAATTTTTATTTCTAAAAAATTAATTATAATTAATTAAATTAGATTTGAAAAAATTAATTAAAATTTAAAATTAAATTAAATTTTAATATAAAAATAAATTTAAAAAGTTTTAAAAGTTATTTAAAATTTAAAGTTTTACAAAAAGATTAAAAGTCTACGGAGGAGGATAACTACGGAAGAACTCGTTCATCCTCTCTTCCATCGCACGCATGCGTTCTGCATCTTCTACGCGCTGTGCCTCCAATGTGTTCACCCGCTCGAGAAACTCCGTGTTTTGTGCCCGCAAACCGCTATCACCGTGAAGTAAGAATGAAGACACGGAAGAGGTGGAACTGTCTTACGGAAGACTGAAGACACGACCTTTGTTCTTCGGAGTAACCTACCATATACAATAAACTATAAATGTTATAACTAATAAGTATTATAAGTTGAGATTGGATGAACTCCTCACCGAGCCTCTCAACACTTTCCACGATGTGCCGGGCAAGTCCATCTTGGAGTTGGCCCATCTTTCGGTTGGTATACGCATCTCTGATCAAATCCAGATTTGAAGGACGCGTACCTTGCTTTTGATACTTTTTGCATTGAAAAGTAAACAAATAAGTTAGCGATTATAAAAATGTTTCAAACTAAATAAACTAACCAGTTGTTCTGCACGAGTCGCCTTGCTCGTTGCTCCGAGGTTATGGATCGCTGGACCCTTCCCCTTCCGGTCGCTCTTTCGGTTCGTAGAGTGGGTTGCAGAGCTTGCCTGAGTTTTCTCCCGTTCCCAATACGCAATTAGTTGACCCCATAACTCGAGATTGTTTTTCATATCCCGAGGAATCTTACCAAGTCCCCACCGGCCCTTGTACTCGTTCATCTTCCGCGAGTACATTCTACCAGCCTTGGCGTCAAATTCCCGTCGAACCCGACCAGTCAGCTGTGTGTCCCAATTAAATTTTTGCTGGAAAAAAAAACCTTTACCAATTTAGTATATAAAATTTATATGTAATAAAACCGCGAATTGTCTAAATTACAAAATTTAGGGATTACCGCAAATTGATGAAACCAGATGTCACGGTCCTCTACCGGCATCGAAGAGTATGTGGGATACGGGCGAGTTATCAAACAATTAAGCATTGTGTTGATAGACCTCGATATCCCGTTTTCCGAAAATTGAAACCTAACCAAAATTAAGGAATAATATTTATTAAGTTAACTAAATCGAAAACATTTTTAAATAAAACTTACCATGTCGTGTTGGGAGGCAAGTCTGGATCTAGGAAAGGCAAATGATCCCTTCCGGGTTGTGATACGAAATCCTCGATGCTAATTACTGTGGGAGCTGAGGTCGTTGTACGATTATGAGACGGTTGTTGTGTATCCAAAAAGGGAGTGTCGGGGATCTAGGACTGACTAGAACTCCGACCCCCCCTACTGGAACCACCACCTCCAAAACTCTGATGAAATCGTGAATAATCCCTACGTTTTCCAAGATTCGTAATTTGTATATAAAATTAGTAGTTACAATTTTAATTTAATGAATATATTTATTTCAATACTTTTCCAAATTAATATAATTTAGTTTTAATTACATGATGGTAATTTAGTATTTTAAACTTTTTGACAATTATATAGGTATTTACAAATTAGTAATCATTTTTAAAATTACATAACACGTACAATAATTTCTTAGAAATTATCTAAAATCATCTGTTTAATGAATATTAATAATCTATGAAATTATAAAAATTACACAAAGTATTGAAAAGACTTTTTTTCGTGAAAATATTTATTCCTTAAACAACTAATACGTTTAAATATTGAAAACAATTTCCCATACGCGAAAAATAACAAAATAACTAAATTTCTAATTACCTAAAATTCGCATAGTCCCTAAAATTCTCTTAATCCCTAAATCCCTAAATTTCTAAACTCCAAAAATTGTCATAATCCATAAATCCCTAAATCCCTAAATTTCTAACTTCCTAAAATTCTCATAACCCCTAAATCCTTAAATTCCTAAATCCCTAAATTTTTAAAACCCTAAAATTATCATAATCCATAATTCCCTAAATTTCTAAAATCCTAACTCCCTAAATTTCTAAAATCCTCAAATTCTCATACTCAAATTCTCATAACAATACTAAATCTAAAAACCCAATTTTTCAAGAACAATGTTGAAACAATCAAAATTATCAACCCAAACTTACATAGGTATGTAGATTGCGTGATGGATTAGGCTTATTGGATTGAAACCGTTTGATGGTCGGCGTTTTCCGGCGACTTTTCCGACGTTGTCCGGCGATTTCCATTTTTTCCTCTCCGTTTTTCGATCTGTCGTCGGGAGGAGGAAGAGTCTGGTTTTATTCGCGAATTCCGACGGAACACGATTCCCTATTCCGACGGATCCTCCCGCCTTTTCGATGAGATCGAAGTGTTTTGGCAGAAAAATTAGGGTACTCCGTCGGGTTTGTGTCGGAATATATTGACGGATTTCCGACGGACTGTGATATTTTAATATAATATTTCCGCGGAGTAAAATAAAATAAAAAATAACACAATCTGTCGGAAATCTGTCAATATATTCCGACACAAACCCGACGGATTGTGTTAATTTTATATTTTATTTGCTTATATTTGTGATGAAATCCGTGGGAATTTTCCACGAATTTCCGGCGTAATGTGTTATTTACATATTTTATTTGCTTATATTTGTGATGAAATCTGTGGGAATTTTCCCCGGATTTCTGGCGTAATGTGTTATTTTCACATTTTATTTGCTTATATTTGTAATGATTTTCGTATAAATTTATGTAAACAAATATTCCAAAACTTATTACACATATAAAACACCAATATTTTGCAGACGCAAACATTTATTCATACAATATTACTCCGAATCTCTTGAGGAACCTTCACTAGGGATGAAGTCTGAATCGTCATCAAATTCGTCACGCGAATCCTCTTCGTCCGAATGAATTAAATCATCGCCGATATGTGTGACATCAACAACAAGGTCAATGTTATCCATCTCTTCGACATGTGACATTTGAATACTTCTCGATGGTTGGAGAGCATCATGTTCTAGAACTCCATATAATCTTCCTCTCGGGTTAATTGGAGTTACTGTGATCCAAGGATCTGTACGATAGGAAACTTGAGGGTATGGAATGTAGCAAACCTATTATTAAATAGTTGGTTTTGTTAATATACATGAATAACAAAACATATCGTATGAGCATGTTGGAAAACCTATTATTGACTTGATACCTGGTCTGCTTGTGAAGCAAGGATAAATGGATCGTATTTCTGTAGTTTCTGTCTTGAATTTATCGAAATCACACCAAGGGGGTCAATTCGAACCCCACGTCTGATGGATGGCTCATACCAATCGCACATAAACACAATGCTTTCTCACCTCTATCATCATGTCGCGCCGAACGTCTAGCCTTAGTCCAAACATCCGATGGAAAGTAATATTCGGCAAAGTGTGAGACTTCTTCATTTAGGCTCTGTTCAATAATAGATCCTCCACCTAGCTCAATTTTTTTAACCTTTTTCTTCAAGTGGAACATGTAACGCTCGAACGGATACATCCATCGGTATTGGACAGGGCCTCCTAATGCTGCTTCTTGTGGGAGGTGAATAGGAAAATGTTCCATAACATAAAAAAAGACGGTGGAAATATCTTCTCAAGATTACAAAGGAGTACCGGGATGTTGGCCTCTAAATTACGGATCCCGTCCACTGTTAGTGTCCGTGAACATAAATCTCGAAAGAAAACCTCAACTCCTACAAACGAAAAGTAAACAAGTTAGTACATATATAGTAACATTATATTAGTAAGAAACTCACGGGATTACGAAATATACCTCCAATTGCTTGATGGATGTCTTTTGGAAGAAGATAAGCAAATGCAAATGGAAGAAGAGGCTGCATCACAACATGACAATCATGACTTTTCATTCCAATAAACTTCCCTTGTGTCGAATCCATGCAATTACGGAGGTTAGATGCATAGCCATCAGGAAATTTAACATAATTTTTAATCCATTCAAAAAATACTTCTTTCTGACCAGCGTCTAACCGGTACGCAGGCATCGACAATCTACCGTTAGGCAAAACATGAAGAGATTGCCTTGAACAAATCAATGGCAAGTCTAATCTAGACTTCCAGTTGTTTTTTGTCTTCCCTGGAACGTTTAAAATGGTGTTCATGATGTTGTCTAAGAAATTCTTTTCAACATGCATGACATCTAGATTATGCCGCAGTAAATGGTCTTTCCAATAAGGCAAATCCCAAAAAATACTTTTCTTGTGCCAATTGTGATGTTCACAGCAACCGTCTACGGGGTGATGCCCATTACCCCCACAATCAGGAGTTCGCTCAGCACCAAAATCTCTTAACTGTCCCAATATGCTGCGACCATCTATCTCAGGAGGTGGACCGTGTAACACTGGTAGATTCTTTTTAAAATGTTTTCTAGACCGACGATATGGATGATCCGCCGGTAAAAAACACCTATGACAATCAAACCATGAAGTCTTCCTTCCGTGCTGCAATTGGAATGCTGAAGTATTGTCTTGGCAATAAGGACATGTCAATCTTCCATACGTTGTCCATCCAGATAACATACCGTAGGCCGGAAAATCGTTTATGGTCCACATAAGAACCGCACGCATGTTAAAATTCTGCTGCACTGAAACATCAAATGCCTCAACACCATGCTCCCACAACATCTGTAACTCATAGACCAATGGATGGATGAATATATCGAGTGACCTTCTTGGATGATCTGGGCCGGGAACAAGAATTGACAGAAACAAAAACTCTCGACGCATGCACATAGATGGAGGCAAATTTTAAGGTGTTACAATTACCGGCCACAGTGAATATTTTCTTCCTTGCTTTCCAAATGAGTTGGAACCATCAGTACATAACCCGAGGTATACATTCCATCGTTCATTTGCAAAATCCGGATATACTGATTGAAAGTGTTTCCACGCTTCCGCGTTAGAAGGATGCGTAATCTCTCCAGCTTGGCTATGCTCTGCATGCCATCTCATAGGCTTAGTTGTGCATTCTGATTGATACATCCTCTTCAACCTCTCTGTTAATGGTAAATACCACATCCGTTTGAATGAAATATTCACTCTGCAACTTGTGTCCTGGAGTCGTGGTTTACGGCAAAATTTACATTTGTTTCTGTTCTCATCTTCTCTCCAGTATAGCATACAGCTGTTGATACACACATCTATTATCTGGTAGGGCAAACCAAGACCGGCAACAAGTTTCTGAACCTCGTAGTATGATGCTGGAGAAAGATTATCCTCTGGCAAAACATCTTTCACAAACTTGGCGAATGCATCAACACATTCTTCGGACAAATTGTAATCAGTCTTCATGTTCATCATCCTACTAGCAGAAGATAACGGTGAATGACCTTCCCTACAACCGCTGTATAGTGGTTGCTTTGATGCGTCTAACATATCAAAAAACCTTTGAGATTCTAAATTAGGTTCTTCAACCCTATCACCCTCATAACCACCCGACTGCAAATTCTCTCTAAACACATCGTTAACCATCGCAACCGTACTTACCCCAACATCTACTTCCGTTGTACGTTCTCCTACGCTATCCGGAAAATAAGGTGCATTACTACTAGTACAACCATATTCATAATTCGTTTCTCCATGTAAAAACCAAACCTTATATCTTGGCCTAAATCCAAATCTATATAAGTGATTCCAAACAGTAGGAACTGCAACACTAATTCTATTACAGCAATTAGAACATGGACATTTGATTTCCTGACCCTTTCAAAGAAAGAAAATTTAAAAATTTCAGGATTCTAAAAAAGCTCCATTTCAAAACATACTCTCTACCTCTAATTAGAGAAGAGAGAGAGGAAGAACAAGGCTTCTTAAGCGGAAAAAGCAGATAACCCTAAACAATGAAACTCAAAACCTAAAACCTCAAAATCAAATGATTAGTAGACACACCCAGCTATGTTCTAAAGTAACCCAACTAAAAACACAATAAACCCAACTAAAAATGGAAACTTTGGACATTATCGACCCAAAATGAACTCAGACAAAAACAAAATCCCTAAATCAACTCAAGAGAAAACTTTTATTACCGATAAAGTTGTCTCAAAGAAGCTTGAAATTTCAGAAACAATGGTGTAAATGGTGTAATGCTAAGGGTTTCTCTGGTCACCTAGAAGGTGAGGAAGACGACCACTCTCGCGCTCTACTTACTTCTCAATATTTTTCACTATTTTTCGAAATATAATTAAAAAGAAAAAATTATAGAAATAAAACACAATTGGGCCGAAACTAGAAAGCGCAACTGGAATTCAAAGAAACAAATAATCGTTTGCTAATAAAGTTGGAATCAAGAGTGTAGTCAAAATAAAATTGGAACTTGAATTTTTATGATCTCAAATCCATCTTCACTATAAAAACAATATGAATCCATTAAAATTAGTCTAACTTCATTTTCAAATCCGTTTATAATATTTATAGAAATTTTTATGACAGCTTCTGAATCAAAGCTTATAACCATAACCAAAGTATGCGTGAGGTAAAAATATTTATTCTTTGGTGCAAATTTTATCAGTGTTATGGAAATCCAAAGGAAAACCGTTACAGATTGCGAATCCGTCGGAAATCCGTCGGTATATTGGGACAGAATTCTGACGAATATAATGATTTATATATATTATTTGCGAGGAAATATTATAAAATACATAAATAACACTATCTGTCGGATATCCGTGGGAAATGTTTGACGGATTTCCGACCGATAGTGTTATTTATATATTTTACTTTATTCCGATATAAATATTATATATAAATAAAATATTCCGTCAGAATGTGGTCCACAAATAAAACATTTACTGTTCATAGAACAAAATCAAAAGACTGTTTATTTTAATAATTTATAAAACACAAACACACATGTATTTATTTTTCTTTCCTAAAGATTCCAAAACTACTACTTCTCGTCCCACTTCCCGATGGTGTATCCTTTACACTACCGTACGCAGTATAACTCTCGTAAGAGTCAATATCCTCGACATACGAGTCTCCGTTAATATTAGAAGTATCTTCATCGCTGTTGTTTGAAGGAATACAATTTTCTTTCGTTCAGATAGCATCTATGTTTTCAAGCTTGATGTTGAGGTAAGTGTACCCAGTTCCGACTAGAACTTGAACCTACAAAATAGAAAATATAATGTAATCTATACTTCATTTACTTAAATAAACATATTTCAAACTTACATTACTCAATACAACGACTGAGCCAACTCGTATATCAGGGCCAATAGAAGCGTCTACACACGCTTCTTTTTGAATATATCCGCCAATTTTCCCACATGGATCCTACATCAATACATATTAATTTAATGTTTCAAGTAAAAAAATATATCAATTGAATCATATTCTCAATTATAATTACCAAATTACCTTTAAGACAACCATAGCGTCTCCCTCATCAGTACAATCGTACTCATCAATAATTGCAATTACCTACTTAATTTAACAGAACCGATTATACATATAACTTTCATATAAAACCTCTTCTACAATATAGCTCAGTCTCACCTTCCGAACAATGTCCAAATGATTTAAACAGTTAAGAATAACGTTCAATTCAACAGACAATACCCAATCCCTGGGAGTCTGCATTAACCTCGTTGGAAAAGTATAAACATATTTTTAAAAATGCCCTAACAAGATCAGACTGCATTCGTTTCATGCTATTCAACAAACCTAATTTTGTACCTGTGTCACGTAGGTGTTCAACTGCAGAAATCCAATGATGGTCGCTAAATGCAGGATCTTCCGACATGCTAAAAAAAACCTATTGCTTATTTTATGGAATGTATTTTTGTGTTCTGATGAAATGCAGAAGTTTCCACCCATATATATAATACCGGAGTCCGTCGGAATTCCATCGGTATATGTCGGCATTTAATTCCAAAACATTCGAAAATCCATTACAAAATAACGACGACTTAGTTCCGTCGGTACTCCGTCACCTTGTACCGATGGATTTCTGACATTTTCCATAGCCCTCGGAAATCTGTCGGTAAATTGTGATGGATTTCTGACGGATTGCTTGTAGTCAGAAATCCATCGGAAAGTGGTTGTTTTCTTGTAGTATTGGTGGTGAGACTTTAAAGCAAAAGTTCACAAAGACATGTTACAATTGCGACAAAGTGGGACACAAGTCATTTGAATGTCGTAATAAGAAGGCTTCAAAGAACAATGAAGCCAATCTCAGCGAAGATGACATGTGTGCAGTTTTCAGCGCAGTTTTCACCGAGGCGAGAGTTGCTGAAAACCACACAAAAGTTGCAATTCCACCTCTGAAAAAGTCATAATAGGACCTAAGATGGTTGATTGCATTGTCATCGGATACGCTCGTTATAGTAGTGCGTGTCGATTTCTGGTACATAAGTCATACTTGTGAACTCTAAAATGAGTCAAGGAACTTTATGTTTTTCGTGAATAGCGAGATGCTTATACCTCTAGAAACGTGGCAAGAAATTTTGGTACTACTATAAATAACAAAGAAGAACCTAGACGCACTAAAAATTCTTGAAAGTGAAGACCTTTGGTTCTTATATTTCTTGGTAGCATTTCTTGTTGAAAATGTGCCAAGAACTTTTAAGGAAGCAATTTCCACACTATATGCGCTTTCTTGGAAAGAAACCGTTAACAGTGAGATGGACTCCATTATGCAGAACAATACTTATGAGATAACGATCTACCTCAAGGGTGCATGATACGGTCAGGTTTTACCCAATTATAAAACTGCAAGTACACAGCAATCACAGTAGTATATTCTGGGATCGAATCCACAGAGACCAAGTGTTACACAACAGATTATAGACTATTAAATTAAGCTAAGCAGGAACGAGATGGTTGATTGTATCAAAACTTAAAAGACAAGAAAGCAATTTAAAAACGATGTAAATTCAGATAATTAAAAGCGTTAGGCAATAGGGAATTCTCAGGAAATCACATTCATGAACCAGACAACTATTCAGATTCTAAATATGCATGCATCTTAAACTCAAACACTTTTATAAACTACTCCACTTTCGTGATAATAGTTACTTTCCCTAGAGATCCGAGAACCTATACTTTCGCATGGTCACGACTATCCTAGACAAGCATTATATGTTCAGGTTTGATCAGTTCATAATACTTTATAACTAAACTTTCGATTGTTATAATGCATTACTCATCAACAGCAGTTCTAGCTATATGCAAGCTTTTGGAATGCATATCAACCTAAGATCTAGTGATTAAATGGCCAATTCAATCCTAGCATTATGCCTAGCAGTGATGAAGATGATAAAGGATAAGCAACCTATTTGTGTCTGATTCAATCGGTGAAATCCATCAAAAACCCTAAAACCTAACTAGGGATCTACTCAGACATGATAAAGGAACAAGCAAGCATCATGGATGAAAAGAGCATAATCGATAAAATAGAAAACAAATAAGGGTTCAGAAATCTTCTCCAAAAGGTGATGAGATCTTCTCCCTTGCTTACAAAACGTCTGAATAAAAGTGGTAAAAGAGATGTTGTCCCATAAAAACGAAACCCTAGTGGTTTATATAGAAAATAAAACGGAAAAAGGGAATTTTCCTAAAAATCAGGGGGTGGACCGACCGGTCTGGAAGCAGGACCGGTCGGTCCGGTTTCCAGGAGCCAAAATCTTCGATTCTTCATAGTGACTGGACCGGCCGGTCCTTCGTGTGGACCGGTCGGTCCTGTTTCCAGAGAGGTCTTCAAATTGCCGTCAGGTGGACTGGTCGGTCCGTAAGTGGATCGACCGGTCCACTTTCCAGTGGGTTGCCCGATCTTCAAATCTTCATCTTCAAGTGGACCGACCGGTCTAGGAGGTGGACCGGTCGGTCCTTCCTTCAGAACTTCTCCATTTTTGCCTCAAATTGCTCAAAGTTCCTTTCCGCTCTCATGTGGTCCAAATTCTTGAAGTATGGCCTAAATATCAACTCAAACAACTCCAAAGGCTCCGAAAACGCGTTAAAAACATGGTTAGGAAACTCCAAATTCACGTTATATCAACTCCCCCAGACTTAGATATTTGCTTGTCCTCAAGTGAAGACAAACTAGAAATAAATCCAAGGAAGCTATAAAAACCACACTAAACTTTGTGAGCTGAATGCAATCCTTTAAGACCCCACAGATGTAATGCTAAAAGCTTGGAAACTCATGAACAGATCAAAAACCAAGATGGTACTTCATGTACTTTGCCAAATACATAGCAATGTTACCATACTCAAGTTCCTATGTCTCAGCGACTTCTACACCAGGGTCCATAAATCTTACCAGAGGGAAAATGTCCGTCGCATAAGGGTTAAGGATTTGGGCTATTTAATGGTGGTGTAAAAGTGTTTAGGCAAACCTCAGTCGCGGCCGAATGCAGTCATGGCACAAAAACCCAAGAGAACTAAGTCCAAGGATGATGCACAGCTTTTCAAACTTAAAACCTCCTATTCTTTTAAAATAAACTAACCTTCTGCTTATCTAAAGAAATAATGCGGAGAACAAGAAATGGAAATGTGCTTAATAGATATTCTTTTAAAATCTAAGCTTTATTCTGATCCCTTTCAGCATTTTATGATAATAATAAATTTTTTTTTTTTTTTTTTTTTTGAATGTTGGGGATCAGTTCTAGCTTTTTTTTCTAAGCACAATGATAAAAAAACGAAAAATAAATAAAGAAACGAAATTATTAACAAAATCCTAAGCAGAAAGTTTGATAAGTTGTACCGGAAGGTCTTTAGAATGATCAGCTGGCCAGACTATCTCTCCGGAGTTTTTGCGCTTGAGTGCATGTCAATGTCTTGGACAGAATGCATGAGGTTTAAAAGAAAGGTAGTTAGGGTGAAGGTGTGGTACCAGACTAAAAATGAGTCTGGCCATTAGGAGTCCTGAAGAGAGGAATATGTTTGAAAAAGGATAGGACTCCTAACGTGGTTGCTACTTCTTATGCGATTTCGAATTCCCTGAGTTAAGAAAAACAGAATAGTATATTAGTATCAGCGTTAGCTTTCAAGGAGACGGGAGCCTTCTGGTAACACTGATCCGCCTATGGTGTTTTTAATCTTCCCATTGCGGGAAAACGTACCCCCCCCCCGAAAGTTTCATATACTCTTAGATAGACCCAATACTTTGCCCTCGTACTATTTACCCACCATAGATAACTTTAACAAGCGTTTCACCCTGTTTCTGGGTTTTATACTTGTATATCACCATAACTGAAAGTTAAACTCAATTATTCCCCATAAGACGTTTTAATTCGGTTTTCTGTAGACCAAGTTTTGTTTAATCTAAACAAAACCGTAACTTAACCGTTTAATGACCGTTAAAAAAAAAAAAAATTTGTCGACCCGATTAACCCAAAATCTGACCGTTAAAAAAAAAAAAAATTTGTCGACATTTCTCTGTAACCAAAAAACCCCAAATCGCAAAGCTAAGAACCCTAATATTCTCAAACTCCAATTCTCAAAAATTAACCCATAAAACTCACAGATTTTCGTCGATGGAAGATGCATTGGCCCTGGGGCCTCCAATTTCTACAGAAGATGCACCCGAAGATAGAGAGAATCCAGAGGAAAGGTTAGATTTCGACATCGAGCAAGCATTGATAGAATTTGAAGACGAACCTTCGATTAGGCACAACGTCTTTCCTGAAGTTGATAGCGACGACGAAGAAGAAGTTCAGAGAAAGCGTAGGAGACAACACGAGGTTAGGAGAGGCGATGGAATTTTGTATGAAGGTCAAGTCTTCATCAATGGAGTTTCCTCCAAAGACAGCTCCAACAAACGTGAAAAGGGTAATGCATTGTAGGGTTTGTTCGCAACCAGGACACAATTCAAGGTTTCACAAAGAGAAAGAGGTATGTTTCTGAATTTGTTTGCATTCAGGACACAATTTTGTTACGGTTATACCTCTGATGATGTGGACATGTACTTGTAGACTGCAGCTCAAGCTTCTCAAGGAAATCATGCTTCTCAAGGAAATCAAGCTTCTCAAGGCACCCTTACTCAACTTTAAATGATGACTGTTTTTATGCTTTGGTAATGGCTTTTGTGTTTTGGTAATGTACTTTTGTATTAGGAATGCTTGCTTTCGGATTATGAGCTTTGGTAATGACTTTAAAATGATGACTGTTTTCAATCTTTGTTTCAAACTTCAATCTTACCAAATGGTAAAAGATAACAAGCTCTAGAATGAACAAACCAACATTATCTTGTCTTAACACAAATCTTGTCTTTGTCTTAACAAACAACACAAATCTTTGTCTTGACAAACAACACAAACAACTTCAAACTAGCTTCCCAATTACAACAATTATCAAACATCCTAAGCATACAAGAACCATCATCTTCTTTATGTTATATTTGGCTTCAACCAAAGCTTCTTCTACTCTCCCAAAAATCTCTGTTTCTGTCTTAATGGCCATCTTCTCAATCTCCATACTCATTGTCGTACGCAAAGATTCGATCTCTTCCAATGTTGCCTCATCAAACCACTTGAAAATGTGGTTGTCATTAACAAGCTACAAATCGGTACAAATCATGATCAAGACTTAAGGCATGGGAATTTAATAAATTTGAGATGAGAATCAAAACAAAATGAACCACATTACCTTCCGTGATGCAGCAAACGCACACCTATAGTATCTCCGGTACGGATTTGCCTCCGATTTCGATATCTTTGCCACAATTTCAAAACCACACCAACATCTCTTTGGCACGCCTACCACTCTTCCTCTTTGTCTTTCTCCACCACTAAATGAAACACTCGACGCTGAGCCAGATTGCTTGCTCATCTTCTAAACTCGATATGAACAAGAACCAAAAAAAATTTGAAATTCAAATTTCGAAGACCATAATTATGAACCTTCAAATGTAAAATCGAATTCACCACTACACACTATACAATGAAGAACATAACACCTAGTTACAACTAACCTTTAATACTTGAGATTCGAATTCACCAAACCCAGAATTAGGGTTCTTCGATTTTGGGGTTTTCTGATAAAAAATTTGGGATTTTTCAGAAATGGATAAAACCGTGGGTCGGGTATTGTTTTCATACCAATTGGGTTTTCTTGTTCGGTTTACTAACCGATTTATACGGTTCATCATCGGGTTATATTGGTAACCGATAAAACCCAGAACCAGGGTGAAACGCTTGTTAAAGTTATCTATTGTGGGTAAATAGTACGAGGGCAAAGTATTGGGTCTATCTAAGAGTATATGAAACATTCGGGGGGGAATTGATACGTTTTCCCTCCCATTGCATTGGTTAGTCACTGTTAATCTAAAAACAGAGTTAGCAAACAACATGTGGTCCTTGAATCGCATTCATACCACAAAGGTGTAAATAAAACTGAAAATAAGAAAATAAACATAATTAGTATGAATAGTACTTCCCCCCAGACTTACTTCACACCGAAAATAAATCCAAAGGAAAGACTATTAAAAGAAAGAAAATAAAATGAAAAGAAAAGTTAAGAAAAATCTAACTTCGTCAACAGAAACTTGGGCACGGGTCAGACGCGGGTCAGGGGTGGGACAGGGAAATGACAGGTGCGTTCTTGGCTCGGGTTGCAGGCAGGACCGACCGGTCCATGTTTGGGATCGACCGATCCTGAGGGAGAGGGGCGGTCGCGGACTGGGTATGGTTTGGGACCGACCGGTCCAGGTGTGGGACCGATCGGTCGGGACTTCATCTCCTTTGCCCGATCCGCGGGACGAGGCAGACCGATCCGCGGGACCTGGTCTCGATGCCGATCCGCGGAACCTGGTCTCGATGCCGATCCGCGAAACGCCAAGGATCGACCGGTCGTCTAAGGGGACCGACCGTGCCTAATTCCAGAGAGTCAAGAGGGGTCGCGTGATGGATCCGGACCGACAGGTCCTGTCGGAGACCGACCGGTCCAGACTAAAAATCTGATTCCAAGTTTTCTGTGACGAAAAATCTTAAGGAAAACCAAAAACAAAAACCAAAACAAAGGTAAAATTGAAAAAAAAATGAAAGATGAAAGCAAGTATTTACACTTACCGGTGGGTTGCCTCCCACCAAGCGCTTTGTTTAACGTCATTAGCTCGACGTGTGTGCCTTTCAAGGTGGATCAGGAGGGATCTCAGCACCCTCTGTGATGGATGAAGTCCCAATGCCGATTGGATGGAAGTTTCTGTCTGCGGCGTCAGGTGGGTCAGGAGGGATTTCCAGCTGCTTATCCATCTCTAATTTCAGCTCAGTGTCTCCTAGTTGGAGATCAATGCGTCCATGCTTTAGATCAATCCTCGCACCAGCTGTGCAAAAGAACGGTCTTCCCAAGATGAGAGGATCTCCTGGATCTTCAGCTTGGTCCAGCACCACGAAATCTGCAGGGACAAAAACGTCACCAATTAGCAGTTGTACGTCCTCAAGAACACCTATAGGACGTTGAACCAAACAATCAGCAAATTTTAAAGAGAAGTTAGGAGGACTAAAATTCTTAAAACCCAGTCGTGTTGCTACGGAGTGTGGCATGATGTTGACAGCAGAGCCCGAGTCGCAGAGTGAGCGAGGAAAAACTGTAGAGTCGATCTGGACTGAAAGTTCAAAGCGTCCAGGATCTCCAAGCTTTTTCACTGTCCTGCTCTTATCACTCTGAGTGGTGATCGCGTCAAATTTCGTTGAAGAATTGGCATGACAATCCCTTTTTAGATTTTGCTCTCCTTTGGCTAGAAGGGTTCCTTGCTGTCTTTTAACAGCTTCTACATTCTGTGCCACCTGAGTATCAAGCATCTTCAGGTGAGTGGTCACTGCTTCTAGCCGCCCATTGATTGACGAGATATCGCTGGAAACCTTCTGCTGATTAGCTAGCATGAGCTGCATCATAGCTTTTAGCTCATCATTGGGATTTGCAGCTGGAGGTGGGGGAGCTTGTGGCTGATTTTGGTGCATGTCCACGTCTCTCTGCGGCAGAGGATTATGTCCTGCTGGTGGCATCTGTTGTGCCATCATCTCAGCAAATTGCTGTTGCATTTGCTGCATCTGTTGTTGCGCCTGATGCGCGCTCGCAGCAGTTGCAGCACGTATCTGCTCAATCCGGTCGAACAAGGCAGCCTGAAGACCTTTATTATCTGCTCGAGTTACTACTTCCATAATTGGTACCTGAAATCAAAAGCAAAGACAAAAACAAAAAGAAAAAGAAATTAGAAAATTGCTTAGACGAAATTCTCAAATCAAATATGATGATAAACACAATTGGTCCCCGGCAACGGCGCCAAAAACTTGATACGGTCAGGTTTTACCCAATTATAAAACTGCAAGTACACAACAATCACAGTAGTATATTCTGGGATCGAATCCACAGAGACCAAGTGTTACACAACAGATTATAGACTATTAAATTAAGCTAAGCAGGAACGAGATGGTTGATTTTATCAAAACTTAAAAGACAAGAAAGCAATTTAAAAACGATGTAAATTCAGATAATTAAAAGCGTTAGGCAATAGGGAATTCTCAGGAAATCACATTCATGAACCAGACAACTATTCAGATTCTAAATATGCATGCATCTTAAACTCAAACACTTTTATAAACTACTCCACTTTCGTGATAACAGTTACTTTCCCTAGAGATCCGAGAACCTATACTTTCGCATGGTCACGACTATCCTAGACAAGCATTATATGTTCAGGTTTGATCAGTTCATAATACTTTATAACTAAACTTTCGATTGTTATAATGCATTACTCATCAACAACAGTTCTAGCTATATGCAAGCTTTTGGAATGCATATCAACCTAAGATCTAGTGATTAAATGGCCAATTCAATCCTAGCATTATGCCTAGCAGTGATGAAGATGATAAAGGATAAGCAACCTATTTGTGTCTGATTCAATCGGTGAAATCCATCAAAAACCCTAAAACCTAACTAGGGATCTACTCAGACATGATAAAGGAACAAGCAAGCATCATGGATGAAAAGAGCATAATCGATAAAATAGAAAACAAATAAGGGTTCAGAAATCTTCTCCAAAAGGTGATGAGATCTTCTCCCTTGCTTACAAAACGTCTGAATAAAAGTGGTAAAAGAGATGTTGTCCCATAAAAACGGAACCCTAGTGGTTTATATAGAAAATAAAACGGAAAAAGGGAATTTTCCTAAAAATCAGGGGGTGGACCGACCAGTCTGGAAGCAGGACCGGTCGGTCCGGTTTCCAGGAGCCAAAATCTTCGATTCTTCATAGTGACTGGACCGGCCGGTCCTTCGTGTGGACCGGTCGGTCCTGTTTCCAGAGAGGTCTTCAAATTGCCGTCAGGTGGACTGGTCGGTCCGTAAGTGGATCGACCGGTCCACTTTCCAGTGGGTTGCCCGATCTTCAAATCTTCATCTTCAAGTGGACCGACCGGTCTAGGAGGTGGACCGGTCGGTCCTTCCTTCAGAACTTCTCTATTTTTGCCTCAAATTGCTCAAAGTTCCTTTCCGCTCTCATGTGGTCCAAATTCTTGAAGTATGGCCTAAATATCAACTCAAACAACTCCAAAGGCTCCGAAAACGCGTTAAAAACATGGTTAGGAAACTCCAAATTCACGTTATATCAGTGCAAAGCCCTTGGAAATATATAATTTTCACAACGAAACTGAAAATTGGTGAAGCGATAGACAAGAATAAAGCTAGATTTTTGGTGCAAGGATTCAGGCAACAAGAAGGTCATGATTTCTTTAATAATTATTCTTTCGTAAAGAGAATAACATCCATCATAATACGCATAAGCATTGTTGCACAAGATCTTTAAATTCATTGAATGGATGTTAAAATTACCTTTCTAAACGGTGATTTAGAAGAGAAAATTTATATGAAACAACCTGAGGGTTTGTTATCCCATGAAAAAATCATTGTATGGACTTAAGCAAGATCCTAAATAGTGGCATGGAAAATTTGACAACATAATGATGTCAGATGCGTTGTCAGATGGTTCAACATAAATGAATGCGACAAAATGCATATAATTCAAAATGCATTTTGATGATATTCTCATTACCGGAAGCAATAAAGACATTATCAATCAAACTAAAGGCATGTTCAAAGGAAAATTTGACATGAAAGATGTGGGATTAGCGGAGGTAATTCTTGGAATAAAGGTTTTAAGAACTTCTTAATGAATTACACTATCTTAAGATCATTATGCTGAAAAGATACTTGAGAGATTTAATAACGGCTCTAACGATACTGAAAAAACTCATGTAGATCCTCAACTTACTTTGAAGAAAAATTCATGTGAACCAGTTTCACAAGTCGAATATGCAAGAGTGATTGGAAGTTCAACATACTAAACAAATTATATGAGACCAGATTTGGCACACTCACTAAACGTGCTAAGTCGCTACATTAATAATCTAAGTCATACTCATAAGAAGGCCATAACGAGGGTATTGGACTATCTTCCAAAAATTATGAGTTGTACTATGGCAAAGAAACAGCGGTATAAGAAGGCTTTAGTGATGCTAAATGGATTTCAAATTCTAGAATTCGTAATCAATAAGTGGATATGTCTTAACGCTTGCAAGTGCAACAATATCCTAGAAATCTTGAAACAAACTCTCCTGGCGAGATCAAGGATGGTGTCAAAGTTCATAAATTTAGATAATGCGGCAAAAGAAGCAGAGTGGCTTCATAACTTTTTGGAAGATATCCCCATATGGGAACAACAAGTGTTAGCTTTACATGTGCATTGTGATAGTCAATCAACTATATCTCAGGCATTGAATAAATTATATAATGGTAAATCTCATCATACTAGAACGCGACATAAGACTATTAGACAACTGATCTCAACTGGAGTAGTCTTGATAGACTATATGAAATCGGCACACAAAGCTTATCCGTTCACAAAAAGTTTGTTGAGATATCAAGTTGTTAACTCATCAATAGAAATGGGTTTAAAGCCTATATCGAAAAAATGACGCTTGATGGATAGTCCACCTATGTGACTGGAAATCCCAAGATCTAGGTTCAAAGGGATAAAGAAATCAAGTTGATTAAGAACTGAACTATGTTAGACTATGTATATAGCTAGATTCTAGGATGATAAAACATTGTTACTTGTGTGTGATAAGGTCAAACATTGGCTTATGATCCGTTTTTGAGAGGAGCGACGATCCGTTTGTCAGAAGAGAGATGATCCTTTTTTGAGAGGAGCGATGATCCGTTTGTGAAAGAAGCGACGACCCGTTTGTGAGAGGAGCAACGATCCAACTAGTGAGAAGAGCAACGATCCGTTTTTTTAGAGGAGCGACGATCTATTTGTGAGAGGAGCAACAATCTATTTTTTGAGAGGGGCAACAATCCGTTTTTTTAGTGGTGCGACGATCTGTTTGTGAGAGGAGCGACAATCTATTTTTTGTGAGGAGCGACGATCTGTTTGTGATAGAAGCAGACGATCCGTTTTAAGTCTGTTTCTGGTGATTGTCGTCTCCAGGCATCTTTGCTTGCATAGTTTGCACGATGATTTTCTGAGTAAGAACGTGTCACGTGTTGCAAAGGCACCGCAAGGTCAGGAACAGCACCGTAAAAATCATTAAACCTAATATCAAGAAACTTCAAAGAAGGTTAAGGGAAGACAAGTTACTGTAAACGTATCTGAAGACGCTACAGATATTGGATTGAAGATCTGAAATTTGTCTGAAAAGTAGACAGAGAGATCTTTCCAATCATATGCGGATCTCCTCCTGGATTGTTTTGTACCGCTGGGAAAAAGCTTTTGAAGGTGGATCACCGGAGGTGATGAGAAAGGATTACAGGGAACATGCGTCACTAGAAACATGATAGAAGAAGCTACATATCTCGAATAATAGAGCCAAAATTTGTTCTGGAAGCTAATCAAAGAGAACTTTTTGATGATATGTATATCATTGGAGGTGATGAGTAAATATTCAAGGGAACATGCGTCACTGGAAACATGATACAAGAAGCTACAAATCTCAGATTATAGATTTGAAACCTGTTCTGAAAACTAGACAAAAAGATCTTTCTGATGATATGTAAATCGTCTCTTTGGTCCTTCTGGGTCGCTGGTAGGAAGCTTTTGAAGGTGAATCATCGGAGGTGATGAGTAAGGTTTCCAGGGAACATGTGTCACTGGAAACATGACAGAAGAAGCTACATATCTCGGATTATAGATCTGAAACCTGTTCTAAAAACTAGACAAAGAGATTGGTCGATGGAATGATGTTGATGAAGTTGACTGGTTGCCATCAGTTTGTATGTAGCACAATTGTTCAGTGTGAAAAAATCTCTAATGCCCCTTCATCGGTGCCAAATTGTAGGAGTCGAAACTGTTTCAATTGAATTTGTAAGGGCTTTTAGGGAGATAAGAGATCTCTAGGGTTTGAATCACGATCGTAGGTTAAGAGATAAGTTGAATTAATGTGAAGAAAACTTTATTATTCTTTTGCTCTGAGAAAATTATGATCCCCTTTCTGGGTGAATACAATGAGCTATATATAGCTTTTCTAATCTATGTTAAGTAATAGATTTGGGCATGGCCCATTAAATAATCTAATAGCTTTTAGGCCCATATTATTATAAGTCCATTTTATATATTATCTTAATATCATTATGGGCCTAACTTTACACTAGGCTTTTACAAGCTTCCTCATGATTTTCATGTCTTAGCAGAATCGTTCTTGTTGTTATATCGATCTCATAGAGGTGGAATCCGACCTCTACAGTTAGCCCCCCAGCTCGACAATATATGCTTAATCTAAAGAAGATTCCAGAAACCACCGTTCGTAGTTTTAACCTAGAAACATCTTCTCCCTTCAAAACCCTTGAAACATCTAATTGTTTGAGTTTCGACTCCCACAATTTGGCGCCGACTAAGGGGACAATGAGATTTTCTGATTCGAAAAAGCCTACAAAAAACCGATCTAAAACAATGACCATAGGCGACGATCAACAACGCGATGATCAACAACATCGCTACGACCAACATTGTCCCGATGACACCAACAATGGATTTGGGAGCAAGAAGGCTAAAACACGGAACAAAAAAGCCGATACGACGATTATTCTTGAAACTCCAGCTTTGACAACCGTAGAGGTGACCCTAGAGTTCTTAACTGGTATGAAAACGATGTTGGAGACACTCCTTAAGAAAATCCCCTCTGGTCGGAACGCTATGAATTGGAAGAAGACCACAGACCGCTGATCCACGCTCAAAGAGAAGAGATGGCTGGAATAAGAACCAACATGGCGCAAATAGCGGCAGAGACGAGAAATTTTCGCTCCAAAATTCATAAAACAACCAGCCACACTCCTGAGTTGAATAAAGTCTTACAAGAGACAGAGAATGTCCCATTTACACCACGAATAACCAGAGCGATCATTACTGACCCGGGAAAGATGAAGATCCCAGCCTACGTTGGAAAATCTGATCCTACGGAGCATCTGATAGCATTTGGACTAGTGATGGGATGAGCCAGCTTTAGAGAAGGAGAGAAGGACGATGAACAGTGCCTATTGTTCATGGGAAACTTCAAAGGACCAGCCTTGTAATGGTTTTCACGACTTCCACCAAACTCAATCGATAGCTTCAACCAATTGAAAGCTGCTTTTCTAAAGCACTATGCGATTTACATCGAGAAGCAAACGTCCGATGCTTATCTTTGGACGATGGTTCAAGGAGTGAATGAGGCACTACAAAGCTTCCTTGATTGTTTCAAAGGAGTGTTATCCAAGATGGAAGGAGTAGGTAACACTACCACATTACATGCGTTAGAAAAAGCACTCTGATTTGGGTCTGATTATCAAGAAAAGATGGCCCTACGTTCCCCTACTACGATCTATGACACACTTCATCGAGGATCAGTTCATGCACGATACGAAGAGTAGAAGAAGGTTTTCGATTAGAAGACAGGGAAAACTAAGAATCCCAATCCTCCTCCCGCACAGAATCAACCAAGTGTAAAGAGAGACAACCAAGGATCAAGGTTCGTAGAGCACGAAGGAGGATTTGCAGGAGCTCATAATTATAAGTTAGATTCCCCAAGTTACGGACGAGGACGCGGCTACGCTGGCCGAGGTCGAGGCCACGGGCGAGGTTTGTGGAATAATACTTAGACTCGAAGCAATAATACGCACGACAAAGCAGCCTACTGCGAGTTTCACAAGAAGCTTGGCCATTCAACTACGAGTTGTCGTGTTCTAGGTTCTCGCCTCGCAAAGACGCTTATAGAAAGGAAACTCGGAAACAATATTAGCATCAAAGACTTCGCCGACGTAGACACCGATCAACAAGAACAAGCATAATTCCTAGGACCACATCAGCGAGAAAGGGACAACGATGCAGAACCACAACCTGCAACAAAGAGGACATAAATCTTTATGATAATGGGAAGATCTCGTTACTGTGCGGATACAGTCACTTCAATCAAAGCTTCCCAGAAATGCGTAGAGGTTACTGCCAACTTCCCTACACCCTCAAAATTTCCAAACGACGTACTATCCTTCGAGGAAGAAGAAACGAGCGAAATCGACATGCCA
The DNA here is from genome assembly GCA_963576765.1 of Draba incana. NCBI lineage: Eukaryota > Viridiplantae > Streptophyta > Magnoliopsida > Brassicales > Brassicaceae > Draba > Draba incana. The sequence goes on from OY755215.1 coordinate 21,571,039, forward strand.
CACAACGATCCACTGGTAATCAAGTTTGTCGTTGCTATTTGCGTTGTGTCGAGGATGGCGATCGATACATGAAGCATAATAGACATCATCTTAAAAGACACGCTAGAGCGAATGGGCGATGAATTGTCCGAGGTCAAAGCATCTCCGAAACCATTGACTAGTTTCTCTGGTCAGACAATGATGACAGTGGGAACTATCAGACTACCTGTTCTGGCGGAAGGTGTAACGAAGGTGGTCAAGTTCTCGATCTTCGATAATACAACAGTCTATAATGTGATCATAGGATATCCATGGTTGAATTCAATGAGAGCAGTAGCCTCTACGTACCACATGTGTGTTAGATTTCCAACTCCAAGAGGATAAAAGACGATTCATGGAAGTCAGAAGGAGTCTCGAATATGTTTCATGGCTGAGCACAAACTGCAAAACCTGAACATATATCAAATCTCTAAAGCTGAACAGAAGAAGATGAAGGTAGACAAAGAGCCGACGAAGACCTTTCTCAACTCTCACTAAGGTACTTTCATTGAACTACGGGGTGGCTTGATCCCTGTAAAGGGTATGAAGGCAGCTCGTTTTTGTACGGGTTCAGCTGGCTTCATACCCTACGGGTTCAGCTCGTTTTTGGACGGTACGTATACTCCCATTTTTTATTGTAAATTCTACGAATAAACAGACATGGAGCTTTCTCCAAGTTTCATCAACATCTTTCGTGCATTATTCAATGTCTTAACAAAACAAACATATCTCAAACATCATGTATGGATTATCCTACGCCTTAACGAAATAGGCATTTTGATCACATCCTTCATGGATTAAAAGTCTATGTAAAATCAGACTTCTTATAATACCCTCGTCGCTCTTGGCAACAGTGATGAACACTTACAAATATTTTGGATCCGACAATCACATCCTTCGCAGGATTAAAAAGCACGCTATATAAATAAAAATGATCATTACAGGAGCCGATGTGTTCACAGGAACATGTCCATAAACACAAATGTTCATTCTAAACCCAAAAAATGTTGGGTCATTGCTAAAAATGATCATTATAGGAGCGGACATGTTCACAGGAACATGTCCGTAAACCCAAATGTTCATACTAAACCCCACAAACTGGATCGTTGGTCGTAACGCGATAACCTGTTCATTTTCAGAGCGAACTCATGAACGAGAACTAGTCTGTAAACCAAGAATGATCATAAAAAAACCTAGAAAATGCACCACTGGTTTAAACACTATTGCATGATTTACGATTCGAACATTCTTGTTAATAATAACTACTCCGTAAACCAAGAATCGTCATCTGAAAACTCAGTAAATAAATAACTCGTCTTACACGATATAACTTATTCAACACAATAAGTGATATACCTCATGTTTTACCACTTATACTATCTATTTTCATATGTTTTCTTTACTATTTAATAAACTTTTCTATCAAAAGAGGTAGTTTTCTCGTATATCTGATTTCAAGAGCCATATATGTTAAATCATAAAAAAGGATGCGAAAAAGAGCAAAATGAGTATTCTACATTCTACAGCAACTCATCAAAGTCAAAGGAGCCAATCCAAGTAACAAATCTTCAAGTTATCGCATTTTCTCAAGTTGGACAAAAGGTATACTTGATTTATTGAAGACATGTCAAACTGCCTTGAAAATGAAGCAAGTGAAGAATCAACCTAGACACCGAACGGACTCGTGGTCCGTTGTCTGTGGTCATTACCAAGACACAAAGAGCATTTCTAGGCCCAGACACTGGACACGTAATTTTTTCCGGTGTGAGTGATCCATATTTGAGCAGTTTCGACCAAAAAGACGTTTTTGCCCAAGATTAAAATTCTAACCGACCTAGAACCCCTTATATCCCCATAAATACTTGCTTTTAGCCTCTTTAGAGAAGGAAGCAGTCCTAGGCATGACATAAATCAATAATAAAACATGTATTTTTGTTTCTCTTTTGTTCTTTCATAATATGTCTTGTTAAAGAGCGATGAAGGACCGATGTTCTTCTCTAGCTTTGTTCTAAGAGATCCATCCATTTCTAGCACTTAATTTGTCACAAATTTACTATGTTTTATCCTCTACTCTTGCTGCTCCATGTTCAATAACATGTTACAGTAGTTGTATGTTAGATTTAAAGATATTTTAAAAGTTATATGTTGCATATTTTACATTTTTTATTGAGTTTGGTTCTAGATTGATTATCTATCTCTATTTATGCTTAAAGCTTGATCTAGTGTAGCTAACTAGTGATCGATCTAAGGTTGATATATTCTCCAAAAATTTTTATATCGATGGATCTAGTATTTGATAGGCTAGGTGTCTTAATAATTCGAAAGGTTAGTTAAAGAGTTTAGTGAACAACCGAATCTCAACCTTATTGCGTGATTTCACCTTGTAATAACCATCGAAAGTTGAGTCTATTAGGGTAGAAAGCATAGGGATCAGAGCCACAAAAGTGGAAAGATTCTAGAACACTAGTTTCGACCTCTTTAAAACCGGTGTAGTTTATGTTGCATATGTTCTTAGGATTGCTTTTGTCGTGCATGTTTTAATTTATCTATCCTTTTACTTGTTGAATTGATTCTCTCTCTTTTGATTAGTTACCTATGCGGATGTAAATGATGATTAGTGCCACATAAGTGGATTAGTCAAGATAAATCGGTCTCAGGTCTTGAAATTGTTAGATCATTATTCACCCTTCCTAAGATCCATGCTTTTATCATATTTGCTCGATCTTAGCTCATTTTCATTGATTTTTCGTTGACTTTTCATAATTGCCTACTATGGGAGCTGGATTCACACAATTAGATTTGTCGGGTTCGCAAGGACAAAGTTGAAGAAGAAGATGTTTATTAGCTGGAAAGCTGTGAAGAGTAATACAAGGGTTTCTGCGTAAGAATTCCTCCCCCACTTGGTGAGGATAGTACAACAATATATATCAGTCCCTAAGTCAGCTAGGGTTTCCTTGAGCTGCACTCCTCAAGTCGGCCCATCAGCTGCTCGGCTCACCTGTGATTTAGCTCAGCCCAATCGTATGGGTTGCACTGTACTAGGCATGTTAAGCTGAGATCCACAATCTTCAAGTCGGATCATCTGGTTTGGTTCGGTATCACATGTGGTTTACGGCTCTTCCAACCGTCTGACGGATCCTAGGTGTTCGTGGGTGCTCTCTTGTATCCAGACTTAATCATTTTTGTATGTTGATCTTCAAGGGGTGAGAACCAACCCCTACAGTTAGCCCCCCAGCTATCAGTGATGGCAGAGCCGAGATATTAGTAAAGGTCTAAGATCAGACAGATAAAATTGTTCTAATTGTCTCACCGGGTTTAGGATTCATGTTTCTCATTTGGTAAGTTTTGTTAGCGTATCTTCTGAGCCGTTAGGTGTGATGAAAACCGTTACACTCTAGTGTGGCTAGGATATAGGAATTTCTAAGTATTATGCATATAGATGCACATAATTTGGACGATTAATTTATTTTTCCATGAGGCGTACTGTGGAAAGTATCGAGCCGTTCACGGTGTTGCCGTTGGTAGGCTTGATTTTTTTTTTTTTTTTTTTATGGCAAGCCGCCACCAACGGCTAGGGTTTTGTTGTTCGCCGTCACTCCATTAATCTTCTGTGGTGATTCATGGTTTATCTCTCTAGCCGAAGTAATTACCGATCCACGAGCCGTCATCCCGTGATCTATCGGCCCATGAACCGATGACTCGTAAACCGTCGAGTTTGGCTCGTCGCCATCACTGCTTCAAAACATCGAACGGTTGCGCCGATGACCCGTGAACCGTTGAGTTTGGTTTGTCGCCATCACTGTTTCGAAACATAGAACGGTTGCGCAGTTTCAAAATAAACTGTTGCGCCGATAACCCATAAACCGTCGAGTTTGGATTGTCGCCATTGCTGTTTCAAAACATCGAACGGTTGCACCGTTACGAAACATCGACAGTTGCGTCGATAACCCGTGAACCGTCCAGTTTGGCCTATTGCCATTGGTGTTTTGAAACATCAAACGGTTATGCCGATGACCCGTGAACCGTCGAGTTTGGCTCATCGCCATCGTTGTTTCGAAACATCGAACGGTTGCGCCATTTCGAAACATTGAACGATTGTGCCGTTTTGAAACATAGAACGGTTGCGCCGATGACCCGTGAATCCGAGCTATGGGAGACCCATCGAAACCTGAGCTGCCGACCCGATCTGTGTATCACTGAGCAGTCGATTTGCTTTGGGTGTCCCCGAGCCGTCACTTTGTTTCTTTGTCGTGCCAAGGCAAATCGTAACGAACCGCGAGCCGTTTGAAGTTTGATCCGCGAGTCACTGATTTCCGAGTCGTGACACATCGTGTTCAATTCGTTGCCGGTGCTCCGAAAAGAAGATATGTTTCGTCACAGGTGGCCCGTGGACTCGGCGTCTTTCACGGATGCACCGTGACTATGTTCATCACGAGCCATTTGTCCTTGATTTTATCGTTTTGATTTTGACCCAAGCTGTGACACTTTTGAATGTTAACCAGAGTCGCGGATTCGGCTCTGCCGTGTTCTATTAACGATTATTTTTTTGATTTGATCAGTTTCTTGATAACTGCAACTCCAAATGATGTGATTTCACTTCCATTGGAAAGCTAACTCAAAGATATATATATATATATATATATATATATATATATATATATATATATATATATATATATATATATATTTAACTTTGGACCCGAGCTGTTTAGTGTGTTCCCGAGCTGATGTCATATGTATAACTCAGGGGCTCGGTTTTCCAAAGCTTTTGTATGGTTGGTCCATTCTCAACTCGATAATATCGGTTATGCAAGTTTGAGGGATGATAAAGTTGAATCCAAGCCGCAAGAGTGTTGAAGTTGAACTCGAGTCACGAGGATGTTAAAGCTGAATTCGACCCGCAGGGATGTGGAAGCGAAATTGATCCGCCGGGATGTTGTACTTGAATTCACGCCGTGGAAGAATGTTTTTCATTTTAACCAAGGCCGCGAAGAGGCATGAAAGTTTGGAGTTGACTCTCAAAAGGTCTAAAAGTAGGAAGTTAACTTCCAAGCCGCGAGATTGTTGAATCCGAGCTGCAGGAGACCCGTGAAAATTTAACCCAAGCCGCAGAAGACCCATGAACATTTTGAGTTAACCCTTATTTGCAGGATGTTCTGCTGATACGCGGCTTGTCCGATTTGCTTGGTCATTTATCAGCCAATCTAAAAGAGGAGAGAGTAAAGCCGATCTGTGAAGGCGTTCGTGAAATATGAGCCGTGAAGGCGTAAGTGAAATATGAGCCTTGAAGGCGTAAGTGAAATCTGAGCCGTGAAGGCGTAAGTGAAATATGAGCCATGAAGGATAAGCCGAGAGCCATTGTTTTGTTTAAGACCAATGATTCGCTTATTGGGTTTTCTGATGAACATTCTTAAGTTTACGAACGAGTTACCTTAAACAAGTCTGCTTCACGATGAACATGTTATCACGTTATGACCAACGTTTTTGTTTTGTTGGGTTTAGGAGGATCATTTTGGTTTACGGTCGCGTTACCACAAACATGGCCGCTCCGATGAAAACTTTTTAGCGATGTAACCAACGATTTGTTTGTTGGGTTTGGAATGAATATTTTGGTTTACAGACAGGTTCCCATGAACAAGTCTGCTCCGATAATGAACACTTAGCGTTTTTGGACCAGCGATTCGTTTGCTGGGTTTGAGATGAACATTCTGGTTTACGGATATGTTCCCATGAATATATCCGCTCCAGTAATGAACTTGGTAATTTATATAGCGCGCTTTTAATCCGCTAGGATGTAGTAGTTGATATCCTTTGAAGGATGTAGTAGTTCGTTACTGTGGCCAGCAGCAAAGAGAGTGATTGGAGGTATGTTACATTTAAGACTTTGAATGATCCATGAACGATGTAAGTGATATGTCCGTTAAGGTAGAACTTTGGATGATCCGTAAAGGATGTAAACGATATGTCCATTCAGGTAGGACTTTGGATGATTCGTAAAAGATGTAAGAGGTAATATGTTAAAAAGATGGGAGTATATGAATATATGTACCCAATCACCCCTTCTTTAAAGGATCAGAGAAGCGATGACACAGCTCAACAATTGGTTCGGATTCACGGCGAATCGGCTCGACGATTGGTTCGGAGCTACGGCGAAATAGTTCGGAATGAGTTCAACCAATTGATGACGAAATGACTCTATGGACTGACGGACCGTATTGATGGAGTAATGGTGACGAAACGAGATCTTGGAGTAACGGAATGGCGATGGCGAGTTGGATCCACGGAGCCAATTGAATAGATGGCTCACCCGTGACTTTGTGGCAGAGAATCTTTTGCGATTAGCCGGTAGAATTCGATGGTTCGCTTGCGAGAAGTGTGGCTCGTTTTGGGGAGACGACAGTTTTTGGGAAACGGTTTATTCGCAAGGAATGGGCTCGTTTTCGTAAATTTTCAAAGAAAACGGTTTGTTTACTACAAACGTGGCTCGTTTCCTAGGACACAGGTACGCAGCTTGGATTCTGGTAACAACGGGTCGGCCGATCAGGTTGACAGCTCAAAAAAAACTTCACAGGTGATCAAGTGCATGGCTTGGAAAAACAGTTCACGGGTGACCCGGTACGCAGCTTGGAAAAAAAAAGTTCACGGGTGACCCGGTACGCAGCTTGGAAAAACAGTTCACGGGTGACCCGATACGCAGCTTGGAAAAACGGTTCACGGGTGACCCAATACGCAGCTTAGAATAAAGAAAAGAATTTGTAAAAAGATGGGAGTATACGAGTATACGCACCCACTTCCCCCCCCCCCCCATTTTAAAGGAAGGGGTAGATGAACCCATCTGAAGATGAGCTGCCTACGTACCCTTTGCAAGGATCAAGCCGCTTCGTAGTTCTTGAAAATAACTTAGTTAAATTTTCTTCTTTGTCTGGTTTATGTTACATCGTTGTTCTGCCTTCCGCGCTTAGGGGGCTCGTCATTCTAAGTCATAGGTTAGGCTAAATCATCTTTCTGCTCATCTTGAATATCTTGAATGGTTATGCCCTCTCCGAGTTTGCCGGCTGCCAATTTTGTTGCGAGCATGCAAACCAAGACACGACAATCAGCCGTAGAGTGTCCGTAGAAATGATGGAACTCGCAGTAAGGCTTTTCGTCAAAAGTGTCAGAGTTCTCTTGGCTATCTTGTACTTGATAGTTGTGAGCGCTTGCAATTTGTTTGGTCTTTATGTACTTTTGTCCCAATGTCTTCACTTCCTCTTCACTTTGGCAAAGCCGGTGGCCCAATGCAAAGCGTCTTGGATAGTCGTTGGCTCGTTGATAGTCATCTCTTTCCGAAAATCAGATTCGTACCACATAGCTTTTTTTAACGCTATAAGTGCGGACTTGTCTTCTATACCTTTTACCTGAGTAAGCACGAGTTTGAACCGTTCGATAAAGCTCTGAAGTGTTTCGGTTGACCCCTGAGACATAGTCCAAAGATCGGCTTCCAAGGATCTTTGCTCAATTAGAATGGCGTATTGCTTCAGAAAGGCTTCGGAGAGTTGTCTGAAGTTATTTATCGAGTTTCTTTCAATACCGGAGAACCAATGGAGAGTTGTTCCTTTAAAGTGTTCCACGAACAGGAGATAGTAGCCGATGTCTTTTTCTTTGGGTCGAAAGTTAGCGCGGCCCATTGCGATTGAGAATGCGGTGATGTGCTCGGTTGGATTGGTTTTTCCGTCGTAAATTAGTGCATTGATTTTTCCAGGGTCGGAGAGCTGCGCCCTGGTGATCCGTTCTGTGAATGGTGTGGTCCGCGCCTCTTCAAGCTCTTTGCCGATTTATGGGGCTTTGCTTGTTGCCCAGTGGACCTGAGAACGCATCTCCCTTAAGTTTGTAACGGTCTGGCGCAGAAGCTCTGATATCATCCATCTCCCTCTGCTGGTTAGTGACAGCCGTTCTCCTTGCGGCTGCAGTTTTGGATTGCTTTACCCACTGCAGGTTTTATTCAATTTCAGCAAGCTCCTGCTCTTGGTCGAGCTGTCTTCTACTTTGAGCTGCTCGCATAGCTCCTGCTGATCCGAAGTCGTCAGTATTTTGTTCTTCATTGGTGTCGCGGGCGATCTCGATGATCCGGTTAGTTCTGTTTGCGGCAGTTGTGCTCTTGTGGTCGGCTCATCCTGCACCTGGCTCCTCAGAGGATCCGCGAGTCCCCTGCGTGGCTAGTGTGGAGAGGAGATTTATTGGGACAACGCGAGCCGTGGGTCGTCGTAAGATACCTCCTGCGCGTGGTCGCCTAGCCGCTAATAGGGCTTTTTGCTCTGTTGTCATGGTGCTGTTGAGCATCTCTTGCTCCTTAAACTTTCTTAGTAGCTCTGCCAGCATCTCTTTGACCTCGCTAAAGAGCTCCGAGTTAGCTGTTGCGTTGGTCCATGCACGCCTTGCACCAAATCCGTTGAGAGATGTCTGCTCCTCGTCGTTCTGTCCAGTTGCTCCGGATCCGTTGCGAGCCGTCTGCTCGTTGTTCTGTCCGTTTGTTCCGGTTGCGTTGCGAGGCGTCTCCTCGTTGTCGTTTTGACCGGTTGCTCCAGATTTGTGGGGAGGCATCTCCTTTGGATCGGCGCTGCCGTCCGTCGTGTTCTGTTGAGTTATTTTACTGTTTTCGGTGATCTTCTCGAACTTGCTCTTGTGGTTCCTTCGTGTATGAAGCTTTGTTGCCCCTTTCCTTCTATCGCCAAATTGTGGGAGCTGGATTCACACAATTAGATTTGTCGGGTTTGCAGAAGAGATGTAAAACTTCTGGTAAGAAAACACAAGGACAAAGTTGAAGAAGAATATGTTTATTAGCTGGAAAGCTGTAAAGAGTAATACAAGGGTTTCTGCGTAAGAATTCCTCCCCCACTTGGTGAGGGTAGTACAACAATATATATAAGTCCCTAAGTCGGCTAGGGTTTTCCTTGACCTACACTCCTCAAGTCGGCCCATCAGCTGCTTGGCCTACCTGTGATTTGGCTCGGTCCACCTGTGATTCGGCTAGGGTTTTCCTTGAACTGCACTCCTCAACCTGAGATCCACAATCTTCAAGTCGGGTCATCCGGTTCGGTTCGGTATCACAGGTGCTTTATGACTCTTCCAACTGGCTGACGGGTCCTAGGTGTTCGCGGGTGCTCTCCTGTATCCAGACTTAGTCATTTTGGTCTGTTGATCTCCAAGTGGTGAGAACCAACCCCTACACCTTCTTATCTTGCATTTCATTTGAGTATTGTCTTAGTTTATTGTTTTTTTCATTTCATTTTAGTTCTTGTTTTACTTTATTTGCACTTATTAGGATTGTTAGTAGTTAAATCTAAACCCCATCATTTGCATTAGCCTAGCTTCTTTAGTTTCTTGCATTCTCATAGCTCTTATTCCTTGTGGATTCGATCTTTACATGCTACACCGTAATTGTCATGCACTTGTGGTTAGTCATTGAGGTTTAAAACCGATTAGGTCAATTTAGACCCCATCAAGTTTTTGGCGCCGTTGCCGGGGAATGATTAACATTGTGATTTGGAATCTATCGTAGACTAGATTTTTATTTTCCTTTTATACAATTGGGTTTGCGTTTTCTTTTATCACTTGCTGTGTAGGTGTATGAGAACGAGGAGTAAAAGTCCTTTACATGATTTTAATCCTTCGTTTGACATCAACCGGTTAGTGAGAGAAGCGCGCATTCTTAGGAGAGAAAGAGAACATGTAGCTATGGACGGTCACGATATTGGAAATGGTGAGAACCGTCAAGAAGAAGGAGCCAACGGTGGCGGTAATAGATTGAGAGTATCGGTTCATGCTCCTAGAGTGGAGAGACGAATTAGAGATTTTGATGAGCCAATTGCAAATGGTACTAGGACCGAAATCCATCCTCCACCATGTGCGAACAACAATTGGAAGATTAAGTCGAGCTTGATCAACATGGTTCAAAACAACTGTTTTTTTTTTGTTTGCCTAACGAGCATCCTATTGAGCATTTGGACAACTTCGAGAGATTGTGTGGAACCGTGAGAGTGAATGGAGTCTCCGAGGATGTGTTTAAGCTCACTTTGTTTCCGTTCTCGTTAGGTGATAAGGCTAGTCAATGGGAGAAGATCATGATTACCTCTACTTGGGATGAATGTAAGAAACTCTTAGCGGAATTCTTCTCGAATCAAAGAACCGCGAATATTAGGAATGACATCTCTACTTTCAAGCAAGGATTATTTCAGATCTTGTCCTCATCATGAAAATCCTAAGGAGGCTATACTAGGAATCTTCCATAGAGGGATTGAGGAGAAGTATAACATCGCTCTCGACACCGCTAGTCAAGGAGATTTGGGAACTCCCACTATCGAAGAAGGTGAGAAATTCATTGAGAATCTAGCTCAAAGCACTCAAAACTTCAATAGAGAGTTTGATAGGTCTATTAAGGTACCAAAAGGAGATACCTCAAGAGGAGAAGGCCCTAGGACTAAAGAAATGAGCGACAAGCCAAGATGAGCTCAAGCCAAGATGAGCTTCTTGAGCTCATCTTGGCTACTAAAAAACAAGTGCATTACGTTGGTGATTTCGATAGTAGTGAAGAAATGCTTGTTGAGATGAACCAAGAGGATTGTGAAGAGGTTCACTATGTGCAAGGTCAAAGGTATTACACCAAGGCATTCAACCCCACCTATAGGTCGCATCCTAACTTATCCTATAGAAGTACTAATGTGGAGAACCCCCAAGACCAAGTATACCCACCTAAGACCCAAAGTTTTGTCACTCAATAACAAGGACAAGTCTTTGTCCCCTACACTCAAGGGTACTACACTAAGCAATTCTTCTACCCTTCTCAAACTCCAACCAATGTTCATGGACAAGCTAGTTCATCAACCCCTCAAGATCAAGAGCTCAAGTCATTGGTTCAACGAGTTCTTGATGGACAAATCAAGAGTAATGTGGATATTGGAAAAAGGTTTCTCGAAGTGAACACTAGGATTGCTGGAATGTACCAAGAATTGGATGGAAAGATCTCAAATTTAGCTTCTCATGTCAAGACTATTGATGCTTAAGTAGCTCAATTCGCTTCTAAGCAAAAGGAACCTATGGCAACTCTACTGGGTAAACCCGAATCTAATCCCAAAGGCTGTTTTGGTGTGATATTGGTTGAGGATAGTGAAGAAGATGAGCTCTACTTGGAAGAGTTAGCTAAACTCTTGGAAGGACCCTTCGGTGATGATTTGGTCAAGAAAGATGAGGAACCCAAGGTCGATCCACCAACTAAGACCAAGATTGCGGAAACTGTCATTTACACGCCTAGCATATACGAGCCGCCTACCACTTTCCTAAAAATTATTTACACTAAGGCGATAAAGAAGATTTTAGGAAGGTATAGAAAGGATATGGAAGAAGCCGGTGTTGTGCTACCTAAGGACGATGATTGCAGTCAAATAGTGCTCAAGCGAAAGATGATCAATGATGTTTTGGATAACCATGGAAAGGTTGTGGAAGTAATGAAGAAGTACCAAGTTAGAAAGGAAGTCGATAAACCAATAACTCTACCGAAGAAAGATATTCCCGACAAGTTTTCACTAATGTGTTCTCTATGAGACTTGCAATTGCAAGATGCGTTGTGCTATTCGGGGTCGAGTATGAGTATGATCTCTCTAGAGATGTACAAGTTCCTAGGTGCTAAAGGAAAATAAGACGACCTTGGTATTTGCGGATTCAATGTTGAAACGTCTACTCAGATTCCTAGAGGATTTTCCCTTGAAGATTGGAAGTTGCATTATACCAACGGATCTCATGGTTATGGAAATGGATTCTTCTAGAGACATGCCTCTTATACTAGGTACATCCTTTCTCGTCACCACAGAGGCTTGCATGGATTTCAAGAACATGCAAGCGGTTCTCTTTAAGGTTGATCCTTACACTTACTACGAGATAACTCCTTATCAAACTAGCTTTTGCAAAACAATATCAAGTGATAATAGCATCGAGATGATGAGCATGGAAGCTAATAAGGAGAAAGTTTATGTTGAAAAAGAACTCCCGAAGAAAGTTGAGATTATGAGCGATGGACTTGAGTCCTTCTACGGGAATTGTTTAAGTTGGATGTTCGAAGAGAAGCAAGGTCCTGTTAAGATCAACACCGAGAACACGAAAACAGGAATGGAAACCGTAGTGCAACCAATGGATAATCTCGCGTCTAAGCTCACTTTGCACCCGATTAAGAAGGTTGATGGAGGACTCTTGTGTAAATGATAGGTCGAGTTTTAATCCAATTAAACAACTACAAGTGCACAACAATCACAATAGTGTAGATGAGATTGAATCCACAAGGACCTAGTTATTGTAATACAAGTTTATTAGAATTGAATCAAGCTAAAACAAAATAAAAGATTTTGGTTATAAGGTCAAAAAATTAAGCAATAAATATGGTTGAAATTCAGATTAAACAAACGTTAGGCAAATAGGTTTATCGCAAGGAATCACAAATCATCAAACAATATATCGAAATTCAGAGAAATTGTTCTAGAACTCAAATCACTAAGGTATATTCTTTCCACTTTCGTGGCTCCGATTACTATGCTTTAACACCCTAATAGACTCAACTTTCGATGGTTATTACAAAGTGAAAACACGCAGTAAGCTTAAGATTCAATTGTTCATAATACTCCATAACTAACCTTTCGAATTGTTATGACGCATTACTCATCAAATACTAGTTCAAGCAATATACAAGCTTTTGAATAGTATATTAAACCCAAAATCTGATAGTAATTGATCAGAAAAGCATGTAGCATTAAGATCAAGTAAAGATGAAGAACTATATAGCATCCCTAATTCTTTCGACAAAAGTTAACAATTCATGAACTCATTAATTTCCTACAACCTAACAAACGGAAAGAATCAAGCATGGTGCACGAAATAAAGCAAAGAGATATTGAAATCATGATAAATAAACTTGAATTAAATATTAAAGGTTAGATGATTCTTCTCTATATCAAAGTACAAAGCGAAATCATCCACCAGAAGCTCTTAAAACTCAAATCTAAGATATATCCCCCAAAGGGAACGTGCTAGCTGTTTCTCTATACTAAGAAAACTTATTATTTTGGCACACCATTAAACTAGAGGCTAAAAACAAGTATATATAGGTCTAGGGTCTTCTAGGGCTTCGTTTCGGGCAAAAACACATTTTTAGTTGAAATTACTCAAATATGGAGCACCCACACGGAAAAAATCACGTGTCCGGTGTCTGGGCTAAAAGTGGCTTTTTGTGGTCTGGCAATGGTCCATGGCACCGGACCACGAGTCTGTTCGGTGCGAGGCTCATTCCTGCGCTTGTTTCATTTTCGAGGCAGTTTGACATGTCTTCAGTAAATCGACTGTATCTTCTTTCTCACAGCTACAAATGATATAATTCGAACTCCATTAGAAAGCTGACTCAAAGATACTGAACGTAGACAAGTTTCATCAAATTCCAAGTTGATTTGATCCTCCATCTGTGGCTAAACTTCAGACTCTTCAATTCTGTCCAACTTGACAAAATGTGATAACTTGAGAAATCTTTGGCTTGTAAAACTTGTTGTAGCCTAGAATACACCTCTTTAACCTATTTTTTCTCAATTTTGATGGTTTTTCTTTTTAAGACTCTAAAACTATAAATACGAGGAAAACTACCTCTCTTGGTGTAAAACCATATTAAAATACTTAGAAAATGCGTTGAAATAGATAGTAAATTAGGTAAAATATGGAGTATATCAACTCCCCCAGACTTAAAACTTGCTTGTTCTCAAGCAAAATTCGAGAATAGAAAAGAGGTTAGAAAATACAGGAACTTACAAAATCTGATAAATGTAGCGTGAACATTATGATTCGTGATCGGTTCGAGCAATCCTCATCATACACCATCCATAACTATCACATCCTGTTCAATACTATAAATAACAATCCTACCAAGCCTTAACAACACTTCAATTGACTCTAAGTGTGATGTTTCTCATCAAGGAATCGTTAGGTAAACGGCTAGGTATAAAAAGGCTAATTTAAATGGTGAGGCTAATAGTGTTTAAAGTTACCGTGAGGTAAGATATTGTGCAAAATCGTAAGAGAGAACAGACATATTGAAGTCCACAGTCCTAACCACTTCGATGCCTTTCTCCCCCAGACTTAGATCTTTCTTTGGAAATTGTTGTAAATCACTGTAAATCGCACCATTTTCCACACTTCATGTCGTTCTCTGGGGATATTTCCTTGGCCTTAGACTCTTTTAAGGACACATTTTCCTTTCTCGTTTGTTCATAAAAATGTATTCATTTATTATTATTAATATTTTTTTTTAGAACGGGGGAAAACGGTCTTTAAGAATATGAGTCAAAATAAAGGCACATATTTGTGACCATTTAATGTCGATCCCAAAGTTTTGCCATGCTCTAAGAATAATTTTCGTTGTACTTCACGATATTTTGTAACCGTCGCATCTCTAGTGGTTAGAATTGCATCGATCCTCTTTTTCTCTAACGTTCATGCATATACCTGCATATAAGGTTTGGAAACAAGAGTGCATGAGGTCTGAAAGAAAGGCTTAGAGTATAGGTGTAGTACCAATCAAAAATGAGTTAGCCATTCAAGACATGAAGAGTGGTAAAAAGGGGAAAAGTGGCTTGAACGTATGATACATTTCCAGGTCTAACTCCTTAATGAGAAACAATGAATGGGTTAGTGTAAATAGAGCCAAAATTAGATTAGTATAAAACAAAGCAAAACCAAAATTTCATGGGGCGAGTCCGGTCATTAAGGTTTCTGAATTGGTTTTCTTGAATAAATATGGTGATAAAATCACTGAATCATAACATCTAAGCATACATTCCTGAAAATGTTAATGCTCCAAAACATATAGTTTTGACTCCATAAAAACTCAAATAAAAACTTAAGAAAGTAAGAAAAAGACAAAAGAAAATAGAAAAGACATTAGTATGATAGAATCCCCAGACTTTACTTACACCGTCTCGGTGTAAAATAAAGAATGTAAAAGATAAGAAAATAAAGAAATTAATGAAAGGATAGTAGGTAAGAATTTCAAAATTGGTGAAAAACGGTTTTAAAATCGGATAATTATGAAAAATAGACCGTAAGACTTACCTTCGTACGGACGCGGGTCGGGATGTGTGGGACGGATCGGAATGGCACAATACCAGATGCAGGACGAGGCTGGGATGGGTCGCCTGGCATCGGACATATCCGCGTGTCCGGTGCCGTGGTCCATGGTCTGGGTTTCCTGGAACGGTAAGATGTGTGTCAGATCGCCTGGCACTAGACGGATCCACGTGTCTGATACCGTGGTCCGGGGTCTGGGACCTGGTCGGGATGCAATACGGTCTCGCACCGGTCACGAACGCCGTCTGGTGCTTACGTCCGATGTCTAGGACCGGTCCGACACTTTTTTTTTTCATGATCTTTTATTTAATATTTGCAAAAGTTAAATAAAATCATTACTAAAATCTATGCTTATTAAACTTAAAAATGAAATTGTAAAACTAATTTAGACATCTAAATAAAAATGTGGGTTGCCTCCCACAAAGCGCTTGTTTAAAGTCAATTAGCTCGACTCCTTTGATATTTAGACGTCGGGTGGTTCGTCCAAGATGATGGAGACTTCTTCATCATGCTTGGTGTCGACAAGATAAGGCTTGAGACATTGACCATTAACCGTGAACTCATTTCCACGAGGATCCCAAAGTACTACAGATCCATATGGTTTTACTTCCTTGATTGTGAAAGGTCCGCACCATCTAGAACAAAGCTTACCTGGAAAAAGTTTTAGACGTGAATTGAAAAGTAAAACCTGGTCATTTGGTTCCAAATTCTTTGGTATGATCTTTTTATCATGGAAAGCCTTGGTCTTCTCCTTGTATATCTTGGTCTTTTCATAAGCCAAATGACGAATTTCCTCCAATTCGTTCAATTGGATCAAATGTCTTTCCCCAACGGTTTCAAGTTAAAATTCAGCTCCTTAATGGCCCATGAAACTTTGTATTCAAGTTCCACGGGGAGATGACAAGCTTAACCATAAACCAAATGAAAGGGAGTTGTTCCTAATGGCGTTTTAAAAGCTTTTCTATATGACCAAAGAGTGTCATCCAATTTCTCCGAGCAGTCTTCTCTCGTCTTCGCGGTTGTCTTTTGTATGATGGCCATGAGTTCTCGATTGGAGATTTCCACTTGTCCACTAGTTTAAGGATGAAAAGCAGTAGCGAGTTTGTGCCTAACTCCGTATTTCTTCAAAAGATTATCAAAAGCTTTATTGATAAAGTGGGTTTCTCCATCACTAATCACAGCTCTTGGTACGCCAAAGCGCGGGAAATTAACCGACTTGAACAGCTTGATGACGACCGCCGCATCATTTGTTGGGGTTGCTACAGCTTCTACCCATTTAGAAACGTAATCAACTGCGACGAGAATGTATTGGTTTCCAAAAGAAGAGAATGTATTGGTTTTCAAAAGACACCACGCCAACTGCATAATCACTAGCGTTGCACATAATCTCAAAGGAAATCTCCCTATCCGGCGATTGTACCACTGGTGTGCTAATGAGTGCTTCCTTTATCTTGTTAAAAGCAACAAGGCACTCCTCATTGAACTCAAAGGTTATGTCCTTACATAATATAACCTTGTAAGTGGTCAAACGATGTTGGAGTAATCCTTTATAAATCGCCTATAGAAACCGGCGTGTCCAAGGAAGCTTCAAACGCCTTTAATATTCGAAGGAAGTTGTAAACCGACCATTACCTCTATCTTGGCTTTGTCAACTTCAATTCCCTTCTCCAATATTCGGTTTCCAAGGACGATTCCATCTCTTACCATGAAATGACACTTTTCCCAATTCAAAACAAGATTCTAATCTTCACAACGTTGTAAAACCTTGCAAAGATTCTTCAAACAATTTTCAAAGGAAGAGCATAAACTGAAAAATCGTCCATAAATACCTCCATTATATCCTCGATATAGTCCGTAAAGATTGTCATCATGCATATTTGGAATGTACCTCGAGCGTTACACAATCCAAACGACATTCTCCAATAGCGAAAGTGCCATAGGGACATGAGAAAGTCGTCTTTTCTTGGCAATTAGGATGTATTGGAATTTGGAAAAATCATGAATATCCATCAAGAAAGCAATAGTAAGGATGATTAGCAATAGAGGGAAGTGATCTTTTCGAGTTGCTGCATTAAGCTTCCTGTAATCGATACACATTTGATGTCCTGTGATCGTTCTTGTTGGGATTAGCTCATCATTTTCGTTCCTCAACACCGTGACTCTTCCTTTCTTGGGAACTACGTGGACTGGACTTACTCATGTGCTATTCGAAATATATAATCCCTGCTTCCAAAAGTTTCATGATTTCTTTCTTTACAACATCCTTTAGATTTGGATTAAGTCTTCGTTGGTGCTCTACGGAGGATGCAGATTCATCTTCAAGATGGATCCTATGCATACATAGGTCTGGAGGTATCCCTGTGATGTCTTGAAGGGAATATCCTAAAGCTTTTTGATGTTTTCTCAACTCACAAAGGAGTAGTGAAGTTTCGGTTTCACTAAGATTAGAGTTAATAATAACATGATATGTTTGATTAGTACCAAGAAATGCGTACATTAGCCCAACGAGAAGCTCCTTAAGCTCGAACTTAGGAGCCTTTAGTTCACTCCAAGGGTCATGGTTTTCCTTGATGGATGTTTTGGGTGGTTTGGTTTGGTCATCATCTTTATCCAAGGCTAGATATGCTACTAACTTATCGTACAAGTTTGGTAAATCAAGAAGCTTTGCATAATCTCTTGCTTTGTCATTGAAGTAGCTGTCTTCTCGAGATAATTAAGTTAAGGCCACTTCTAGTGGATCATTTAAGATGATTTCCTCAAACATCTCCCCGGAGACTTCACTCAATTGATCTACCCAAAAAACATTTCCGTCGATAGTCGGTCTTTGATTATAATTGTTGACTTCGAATTGCATCATTCGATGTTGAGCTTGATCTTTCCTCCTTTCACATCTATCATGGCTTGTGGAGTAGCTAAGAAATGATCTCCAAGGATAATTGGGTCTCTAGGCTCTTGATCTAACTCTAACACTGATGCTCCCTAAAAGAGAATGCATAGAGTTTAAATAATTTATAAACCCTAATCTGGAAGTGCACAGTTGACAATTGTAGTACTTAGGAGTCGATCCACAGGAGACTATGTTGTTACGTTACAAACCTATATGATAAAGAATAACCAGAGAGAAAATTTATTGGGTTTTGGGGTTTTTGTAAAAACGTGATGAATGAAACAAAAGCAATAAGATAAGTAAAGGGATAGATAAATCAAAACACGCAAGACAAAAGAAATATAAAGAACATATGCAACCTATAAGACACCGGTTTTAACGAATTGAAACTAGTGTTCTAGAACTCAAATCACGGAGGTAGAATCTTCCCACTTTCGTGGCTCCGATCCCTATGCTTTATACCCTAATAGACTCAACTTTTGATGGTTATTACAAGGTGAAATCACGCGGTATGATTGAGATTCGATTGTTCACTAAACTCCTTAACTAACCTTTCGAATTGTTAAGACGCCTAGCCTATAAAAACTCCTTAACTAGATCCGGCGATATAAAAACTTTTGGAGAATATATAAACCTTAGATAGACCACTAGTTAGCTCTGCTAGATCAAGCTTTGGGCAAAAATAGAGGTAGAGAATCAATCTAGAACAAAACTCAATAAAAAGTGTAGGATATGCAACATAGAACTTTTAGAATAACTTTAAATCTAACATAAAACTATTCTAAGATGTTATTGAACTTGTAGCAGCTAAAATAGAGGATAAAACATAGTAAATTCGTGACTCCATAGAAGGGATAGGATGATTCTTCTGTTAGTTTGAAGATTGAGAAGATATCGATCCTTCATCGCTCCTTAACAAGACATATTAATGAAGAACAAAGAGAGAAACGAAATACATGTTTTATTAATGATGTGTGTGATTCCTAGGGATGATTTTTTCTCTCAAAGGAGGCTAAAAGCAAGTATATATAGTGATACAAGAGATTCTAGGTCGGCAAAACTTCTAGGGTTTTAATCGGGCGAAAATGTCTTTTTGGTCGAAACTACCTCAAACACCGGACATAGACACCAGAAAAAATCACGTGTCCAGTGCCTGGACTAAATGTGCTCTTTGTGTCTTGGCACCAGTTATAGACACCGGACCACAAGTCCGATCGGTGTCTAGGTCGATTCTGCACTTGCTTCATTTACGAGGCAGTTTGACATGTCTTCAGTAGATCGAGTATATCTTCCAAACAAAACCTCCAAATGATATAATTCTAACTTCATTGGAAATCTGACTCAATGGGATATCTTCTTATAAAATTTCATCTCATTCCAAGTATATTTGATCATCCGTCTGTGGCTAGCTTTCAGACGTATATCTTCTGTCCAACTTGAGAAAATGTGATAACTTGAAGATTCAGGACTTGGATTGGCTCCTTTGAATTTGATAAGTTTTTTGTAGAATGTATAATACTCATTTTTCTCCTTTTGGTATCCTTTTTTGATGATTTATCCTATATGACTCTTGAAAACCCCATATACAAGAAAACTACCTCTTTTGATAGAAAAACTTATTAAATAGCATAGAAAATATATGAAAATGGATAGTATAAGTGGTAAAATATGAGGTATATCAAACACCACAAAATCCATAGGAATACAATATTCTCCAATTTTTACTAATAAATCGACAATAACTCCAACCGGGCGTTTTACAAAGCGATCCGCGAAGACCAATTTGATTCTTGTGGGCTTTAACTTGGTGATACCAAGTCGTCGAGCTACTGAATACGGCATCAAATTCATGCTAGATCCAAGATCACACAGGCATCGCTCAAAAGTATTCCCTACAATGTCACAAGAAAGCACAAAATTGCCCGGATCTTCCACCTTTTGCATACCTTTGTCTTGGAGTTGTTTACTACACTCTTGAGTGATCATCATTATTTCTTCTTCTAAACTTATATTTCTGTTCAAGATCCCCTTCATGTACTTCCTCAAAGATGGAATGATCATACAAGCATCGATAAAAGGTAATCGCATAATTAGTTAACTTACAAGTTCCATTAACTTTGCTTGTTCCATCTCTTTCTTTGGCTTCTTCAAGGCACTAGGGAATGACACCTTAGGCTTGTATATGGGTTATAAGAGGAGGAATCACGTCATCTTCGGGAAATTTCCTAGAGGTCTCGGTTTCAGGTTCCTTATCGTCTTCAATTTCGACGATAATTTCTGGTTCTTTTTCATGTGGCTTTGAAATCTCGGCTTCCTTTGGCATTAGGATTTCATCTAGTTTTGTTCCACTCCTTAATGTAGTGTCACTCACATGTTCGCTCCTTGGATCTATTTCCACCTTTCCTGGAAGAAATCCCTTAGGTTTTCCGATAGTTCCTGCGATATAAGCAATTTGGAGTTTGGCTTGCTTTATGTGAGAGGAGATTGCTTCAAACTTGTTGTTGAAGTTTCAACTCAAGTTATTTATGTTAGAATGAACTTCTCGCTTGATTTTTTCCAGCTCGTGATGAAATTCATGGGCTATAGATTCGAGTTCTTCTTCACATGTTCCTCTTCTTGCAATATCTTGAGATTTATGCGATTCGCCAATTGGTTGATAGTGCTCTCTTCTTTCACCTTGAGTCACGTACGGTTTAGGCTGGGAATAAGTACTTAGAGGCTAGTTTTGATGAACATAGAACTTTCTCTTGAGACCATAGTCCGAATCTATGACTCTAGCTCCTTTGTATTGCGTTTCGACACAATTAGCTTCTCTTAAATCAACTTCCAGACTATCTTCCAAATAAACTTCATGAGGTTCATGATAAGATATTCCTTTATTGTTAGCTTGGGTCATCATAACTCCCTCCTTTATATCATGAAAAGCCATCATCATGATTTCCTTGTATTGCGTAGAGTTGGTGTTTATGGCTTTGACGGTTTCCTCGTAGTTCGGTTAATTCATGCTTTCACTAGTGGCTAGATTTTCAATGAACTTCTTCATCTCGCTCACGGGTTTATGCATGAAGTTCTCATTGCTACCAACATCCAAAAAACACTTGTACTCTTGATTTATACGTTGGTAGAAACCGTTTCACAAACTACTCTCGGAAAGACCATGGTATTGACAATCTCTTATGTATTCCTTGTAACGCTCTAAACTCTCAGAATAGGGCTCGATACGACCTTGCTGGAAATTTGTGATCTCCCTCCTTAGTAAATGCAATCTCTTCTTTGTAAAGAACTTCTCAAGAAAAATTCTCTTACACTCTCTCCATGTGGTTATAGATCGAGATGGTAGTAACTTTATCCATCGAAGTGCGTTTCCCGTCAAAGAGAAAATGAATAATTGGGATCTAAGGTGGTCCATGGGGGCTTCATTTGTGTTGATGACGTTACAGAAGTCCTCAAAAGAATCGATGTGATCCAAAGGATTGTCCTCCAGAAGTCCACCGAATTGATTTTGCTTCACAAGTGCTATAACTCGAGGTTTTATCTCGAAGTTGCGGTCATGTGGTGTGAGATAGAATGGATTTCGGTGCATGAGAAGCATGGGTCTATATCATGTAAGAGTCTCCAATGATCTCATGATTAGATGTTGTCCATTCTATATCATGATTTTGTTGTTGAAATTCGTTGTAATGCCGATCAAATCTCAATGGTAGATTATTAGCAACACCATCAATGTGTGGCTCAAATTGGTTGGCTTCAAGAGGTTGAAAAAGTTGTTGTGGCTGCTGATTGTGAACCGAAGTAGCCATACTCGCTTAGATGATCTCCTAAAATACTCAAAAAACAAAAGTAAAACGAAAAATAAGAAAAAGATTCAAGTCCAAAACTTGTAGACAAAGAAGAAAAAGGTCCCTGGCAACGGCGCCAAAAACTTGATAGGTCAAGTTTTAACCCAATTAAACAACTGCAAGTGCACAACAATCACAATAGTATAGATGAAGAATCCACAAGGGCCTAGTAATTGTACTACAAGTTTATTAGAATCGAATCAAGCGAAAACAAAATAAAAGATTTTGGTTTTAAGGTCAAGAAATTAAGCAATAAAGATGGTTGAAATTCAGATTAAACAAACGTTAGGCAAATAGGTTTACTGCAGAGAATCACAAACCATCAAACAATATATCGAAATTCAGGGAAATTGTTCTAGAACTCAAATCACTAAGGTATAATCTTTCCACTTTCGTGGCTCCGATTACTATGATTTAACACCCTAATAGACTCAAATATCGATGATTATTACAAAGTGAAAACACGCAATAAGCTTAAGATTTAATTGTTCATTATACTCCATAACTAACCTTTAGAATTGTTATGACGCATTACTCATCAAATACTAGTTCAAGCAATATACAAACTTTGGAGATTATATTAAACCCAAAATCTGGTGCTAATTTATCAGAAAAGCATGAAGCATTAAGATCAAGTAAAGATGAAGATCTAATATACTTCCCTAATTCTTTCGACAAAAGTTAATAATTCATGAACTCATTGATTTCCCACAACCTAACAAACAGAACTACTCAAGCATGGTGCACGAAATAAAGCAAAGAGATATTGAATTCATGATAAATAAACTTGAATGAAAGACTAAAAGTTAGAGGATTCTTTTCTATATCGAAGTACAAAGCGAAATCATCCACCGTAAGCTCTTAAAATTCAAATCTAAGATATATCCCCCAAAGGGAACGTGCTGGCTATTTCTCTATGCTAAGAACACTTATTATTTCGGCACACCCTTAAACAAGAGGCTAAAAACAAGTATATCTAGTTCTAGGGTATTCTAGGGCTTCGTTTCGGGCAAAAACACATTTTTGGTCGAAATTGCTCAAATATGGAGCACCCACACCGGACAAAATCACGTGTCCAGTGTCTGGGCCAAAAGTGGCTTTTTGCAGTCTCGCAACGGTCCATGGCACCTGACCACGAGTCTGTCCGGTGCGAGGCTCAGTCTTGCGCTTGCTTCATTTTCGAGGCAGTTTGACATGTCTTCAGTAAATCGAGTAAATCGAGTGTATTTTCTTTCTCACAGCTCCAAATGATATAATTTCAACTCAAAGATCATGAACGTAGGCAAGTTACATCAAATTCCAAGTTGATTTGGTCCTCTGTCTGTGGCTAAAATTCAGACTCTTCAATTCTGTCCAACTTGAGAAATCTTTGGCTTGGACTAAGTCTTTGGCTTGTAAAACTTGTTGTAGCCTAGTCACCTCTTAAAAATCTTTTTGCTCATTTTTGATGATTTTCCCTGTTAAGACTCTAAAACTACGAATACAAGGAAAACTACCTCTTTTGGTATAAAACCTTTTTAAAATATTTAGAAAATACGTTGAAATAGATAGTAAAATAGGTGAAATATGGAGTATATCAATAAACCAAGGTGCAAAGGCGGAATTATGTCATTCTCTCGGGTTAAGATCATTTTTCCCTCCAACATAACTATGGACCAAGTTATTCTAGCTCGAAAGAAGATGAAAGAGGTTTTCGACATTGAGTTGGGTTAATGGGGACCAAGCAACCGAGTCAAAAACGTTTTATTGAGTCAAAATAAGTTGGGAATGATGACACTTTTCTAGAACTACTTGTAAGAACCGGTTCATTGACTAGAAATCAACGACAAAATATTAGTCAACTTAATACCATTTCATCTCTCTTAAAAGTTTTCTTACATTGTATGGTAAATTACAACGTTTCTAGACTAAATACTACACTACCTTGGGAAATTCTGCACCATTACCGCTGCTCCATCCTTGCCATCCTCTGGTCCACCTCCTTGGTTACCTATCCTGCTACTTTATTAAGGGGTGAGCATTGAATACTCAGTAAAACGATCTTCTCCGTTCCACGACTTAACATATCCTAATTTACATGTAATCATTATAATCCCCACATAGTACCCCAGTACTATGTGTCAAGGCACTTCACAAGTGACCTTCATATTTATTCGTTCAATTCTCAAGTTTCCCTTCCGTCCTAAGCAACGCTTAGTCCGTAAATATTTCTGAGTAACCAGGAACATTCCTATCAACTGGTTAAACATCTATCATTTCCCATCTGCAATCTCTCACGAGAATTACCGTTATTTGGCCCGTCGGCGGAATTTCTTTTCCTTTCATTCATCCAACAAGACCCATTATCAAGTTAGGTCTTTTTGCCACCTTTTCAAGCCAAACACAAACAAGGCGAAACGTATGCCTATACATACGCCTATGCAATATTAATAACTAGTTGAGGTTATTAATCCCACTGTCATGGCTAATCAACAATCCTAAGATCAAGATTCGAGATGATCAAGCAAGAATCAAACATTAATAACAGTTTAAATGAAGAACCTACGGATAAACATTAACAAATATGCAATTTCAATGATTTCTAGTCATAACCCAAGAAATCTCAAAACCTAACAAGTGATTTACTCAGAAATAGATGATGAAATCATATTAACTGAATAAGATTGCATTAAAAAGTAAGAGTAGATGATACAAAAGGGTTTGAAGTCTTTGGATCTCAAGAACATGTAGATCTTCTCAAAGTTTCTCCAAAAGTCTCTCTTTCTCTTCTCTACCTCCTTAATAAAACAGTGTATATCTAAATAAAAATGAGTAAAAAGTATTTATACAAGTGGTAAAATTAGGTTTACAGAGCGCCTGTCGATCGACACAAACAACATGTCGATGGACACGAGGGCATCTGTGGAGATTTTCTACGTTTTCAAAAACTTCTGTCGATCGACAGTGGATATACTATGTCGATCGACAGGGACCTTTTAAAGGTCTCGATTCCACTTGTATCTCTTCCGCTCCAAAATGGTCCAAAATGCTTCAAATGACCATTTAGCTCCAAATGACCATTTCCTGCAAAACACTTCAAAAGACACAAAAATACCAAATATACTAATACAAAACCCGCTTATATCATGGTTAAAATCGGGTAAAAACCATGATATATCAACTCCCCCAGACTTAGCGTTTGCTTGTCCTCAAGTAAAATCATAAACCAAGAATGGAAAAAGTTGAAAACACAGAACATACCTTTCCAGTTAGTGAACCACATGATTTAGAACCAACCAAAATCAGACCACCATGTACTTCTCCGCAGACAAACACGGCTTTCCAAATCCATTCACTACTTCGCAGCATAATCCGTTAGTCTTCATCGCTTGACCTCAATGATCTCAATACCATGAACCTTCTAGACTCATTCCCATACTGTACCATGACAAATCAACCTATACAACACTTGGTACTCTTTCTCTCCCCCAGACTTATTTTGTTCTATATTTATATATATACATATTTTTGTGATTGTTGAACTCGAAGCAGTGCATATTTCACTAATGTTGTTCCTTGTTAGGAGACATGGTCGTGACTCACTACTATTGTTCCTTGTGAGGAGACAGGCTCGTGAGATTGCTCGTCTTCTACATCCTTTTTAAGGGACTCAGACTGCTGCTTTTGAGTTGGGTGATCATCTTGAGTACAGATTCATTGGATTTATTCCTCATCTTGTACTCAAAAACTATCATTTCACCCCAATCCTAGTAATATTTTTATATATAGCGATCTTTTTATATATGGGGAAAGGAGTACCATTACTATAAACAGGGGGTTGCATTTATCAAGTACGAATGAGGAGTCAAGCTCAATGGACATCGATCCCAAAGAGAATCGTGCAATAGCTCTGACTTGGCGGATTAGACTGGAAGTAGCGGATGTTTCTAGTCAACCGGTCGATCCTAGGATTTTTCATTAGTCTGACTCTGAAACTGATCCTGGAAGAATGGTCACACGCTGAAAAGGACACTCCACTTAACCAATACAAAAAATTTCTACTAGTTTTGACTCGATAAAACAAAAAAAATTCCAAAAAATATGAGTCAAAACCAAAACAAAAAGAAATACGTTAGTAGTTCCCTCCCCCAGACTTAAAAAACACTGTCCCCAGTGTTATCAAGCCCGAGATTGGCAAAATAAATCAAACGAAACGTGAACTTGATCGAAAAAGTAGAGAATTTACCATCTTGAAGAACCTGTCGATTGACAGAAACATCATGTCGATCGACAGATTATGTTCTGCCTTAACCGTTGAGGTGTTGAAAAATTCCAATTTTGTGCTCGTGTCGATCGACATAAACAACATGTCGATCGACGAATGAGCTTCTGTCCAAATTTGCACATTTGTAGATTTTTCGAAAAGTGTTTGGTTCGATGTTCCAAACCTGCATCTACAGATATTCAACAAACGATTAATGGAACAACACACTGCAATCCTTAAAATAGAAATTCGAGTTCACATTTTGTTTGAAATTCGAACAAAAATCCGAAATTAAAAAGCTATAGGGAAAATGTTTGAAAAGGGAAAAACAAAAACAAGATAAAGTAGAATGGAGGAAGGGAACTAGTCCTCCTCCTCGTCATGATGGTGCTCTGGTGATGGTGTGTTGCGCGGAGACGGTGTACGGGGACGGATACAGTCGGACTTGCAAGACATTGCATCCCATGTCGCCTTTAGAGCCTTGGCGATCCAGCCTAAACCCGGGTCGTCATCCATCAAACCTGCTGGGAGACTCGGGAAGCGATGCTCGTGTACAGGCTGCTCCGACGGTGCTTGAGATGAGCTAGCTCCACCCCGTGTCGTGAGCTTCCTTGTAGGACCCATGGGCATAAGAACTTCCTCAGGTGGATTGAAGGAGATAAGTGTAGGGTCATTAGTGACCCGCAATAAATCCATCACTCTCCCAATCTCTACCTTTCTCTTTTGGCCATTCGCAATTGGGAAGACCCAGTGTAGAGGATGCTCATGCGTGATCCAATGAGCATTCTTCATATGCTCCAAGTCCACAGAAGCACTCTTCTTCTCCTCCTCATATTCGGTTGTTGAAACCTTGCATTTCGTGAAGATTGGAGTGAGGATGCTTCCCACCGGTAATTGCTTCTTACCAAAATTAGTAAGAGATAGCGGAGTATGCTGAGCGAGTAGAGGTACTCCATCAACACCATTCCCATGTTTGGTGTTATAGTGTCCCAAGTCTCATTGTGGATGACGCTCCTCAAAGCGTAAGAAAGTAAGACCAACTCGTAACTCCTAACCTTCACTGGCTCCATCTTGCACATGATGGTAGTGGTGAGCAATCGAATCAAGTAGCGAGCAACTGGATGACGCACATCGGCTTGTGCAGAACTCCCCACTATATAAGGACCGGCGCCAATCTCATTCCACAATGTTTGGACGCCGCCAGCAATGTCCTTTGGCAATCCAACAAGTGGAACTTTCGGGAACCCAAAAGTCCTGCAAACGGTTAAGGCATTCATCTTGTGCCGCTTCCCGTTACTCATGAAGCTCATGTGGAAATGCCTCGGATCTAGATTGTCTTCTGGAGTTTTCGCGTCACTGGATAGCTTAACCGTGGCGAAGAATTGGCGGACAAGGTCGGGATACATCATTGAACATCCGACCACCAATTTCGCCAAACCCATCTCTTGAATCAACTGCTCAACTTCGTCCCTGATTTTCAGAAGTCCTAGCGACAGCTTGTCGATGAACTTGGTGGTCGCTATGGGAACCCTGAGCCACTCGTTGTAGAGGAGGGAGTCATAAATGTCCCAAGCGGGTGAATCATCCCTCTTCTCAATCTCATCACTTGTCAATACCGACTTCAACGTTACTCCCCTTTTAAGAGACTCAAACTCAACCTGAATCCTTTTGCTCTCCTCCCTTGGCCATTTCGGTTTGGCACCACGCTTGATATCATAAGTAGGTGGTGGAGATGGAGCTTGAGAACTCGAACCATCATCGGTCCTTGGTCGTTTGCCTGTGCTTTTATCAGTCGTATGTCCCATCTGCAAAATAAAACCACAAAAAAAAACAAGCAGAGGAAGTTAGAAAGAACCAACAAAATGGACAGTCACTTCCCTGTCGATCGACACATGTCCTTGTCGATCGACAGAGAGGCTACTGTCCCAGTTCTGCATACGACAAGAAATCACACAATTGCAACACCAAATCTCGTCTAAATCATGCCTATCACGACTCCTAGCATCACTATTAAACCTATTGTCGACAAAACAATCACCAATTCGCACAAATTATAAAGTTCAAACCCTAATTATCAAAATCAACACAATTTTGGTATGAAATTGGTTCGAAATTACTCTTATAGTGTAAAGAAAGTATTAAAAACACAAGAATCGAACCAATTTAACCCAAAAACTCATCACCTCTCTTCATGAATTCGGAATGAAAAATTGAGAAAGCGAGACATACCTTGTTTGGTTGCTAAAACGAATGTGAGAATCGAAGAGAGGAGGAAAATCCAAGTGGATTAGGCCCAAAAATCGATTGATTCGGTCAAGATTTCGAAAATCTAGGGTTTGGGGAGGATTTGTCGATCGATGGGGAATGTGAAGTGAAGAAGAAGATGAAAAATCTGGTTAAAACCACTTACCTCGTGGGTTCAGTAGCCCGTGTCGATCGACATGGACTTACTGTCGATCGACAGAGACCTCTCTGTCCCTTTTGTTTTCTCTTTTTTCATGACCGTGTGGATCGACAAATCTACTATGTCGATCGACATATAGGCATTTCCCTATTTTTCCTTTTCAAAATCCAAACCTAAAAAAAAACAAAAGTTAGTAAAAAAAAACAAAAGTATATAAATACTTACAAATGGGTTGCCTCCCATTTAGCGCTTGTTTTAAGTCGTTAGCTCGGCTGTGTTGAACCTCAGACTTCGGGTGCATCATCCAAGGGTACCATGTGTCCCTCTGGAATTTTGGCTTTCGCCCAGTAATGTTTCACCCTTTGACCGTTCACCGTGAACTCCTTTCCATCCTTTGCGATTAACACCACAACTCCATGTGGCCTAACCTCCTTGATCGTGAAAGGACCTGACCATCGAGAACGCAATTTACCAGGAAAAAGTTGTAAACGCGAGTTGTATAGCAATACCTCGTCGTTGGGTACGAAGCTCCTGGAGATTATCTTCTTGTCATGGTACGCCTTTGTCCTCTCCTTGTACAGCTTGGAGTTCTCGTAGGCATGAAGTCGAATCTCATCCAGTTCGTTCAACTGAATCAATCTTTGTTCTGCGGCGGGCTTGATGTCGAAATTGAAATGCTTTACCGCCCAAGCTGCCTTATGCTCGAGTTCCACCGGTAGATGACATGCTTTTCCATAAAGCAGATGGAAAGGAGTGGTGCCTAGAGGAGTCTTGTAAGCAGTCTTATAAGCCCAGAGCGTATCGTCTAGCTTTGTAGACCAATCCTTCCTCGTGACACTTACCGTCTTCTCAAGGATTGCCTTGATCTGCCTATTTGACACTTCCACTTGACCACTCGTCTGTGGGTGATAAGGACTCGCCACGTGATGGTGAACACCGTATTTCTCTAAGAGTTTAGAGAATATGTTGTTTATGAAATGTGTCCCACCATCACTAATGACTACTCGTGGCACTCCAAATCTCGGGAAGATGATGGTCTTAAACAACTTAATGACCACCGCAGCATTGTTCTTCGGACTAGCAATTGCCTCCACCCATTTGGAGACATAGTCCACCGCGACTAATATGTACTCATTCTCATAAGAGGATGGGAATGGACCCATGAAATCGATGCCCCAACAATCAAACACTTCAACCTCGAGGATGAAGTTTTGCGGCATCTCATGTCGCTTGCTAATCTTTCCTCGCCTCTGGCAGGCATCACATTGCAGTATAAATGCATTTGCATCCTTAAACATCGAGGGCCACCAGAAACCCGCTTGAAGAACCTTGGACACTGTCTTGAACGTGGCAAAGTGCCCTGCATATTCTGAACCGTGACAGTGATAGAGCACATCTCGAACTTTGCTCTCCGCAATGCATCTCCGATAATGCCCATCTGAGCAATGTCGGTATAGATACGGCTCGTCCCAATAGTACCTCCGAAGTTCTCTCATGAATTTCTTCTTCTCATAGCCCTTGAGATCATCCGGTGTAGTCTCTGCAGCAAGGTAATTGGCTATGTCACTGAACCAAGGCCTATCGCTCTCTGAGACCGCGTTCGACTCATGGAGTTCCATCTGATCACCCATTGTCGATCGACATATAAGGTTTATGTCGATCGACAGTTCATGTTCTTTATTTAAATTTTCGGACAGTGAGCTCCCTGTCGATCGACATAGAAGCTTGTCGATCGACGGCGAATGCTCTGCCCCAACACTTAGCCGATTTTCCGGTGTAGTCTCTTGCGATCCAATCTCAATGAAGTGTACACTTTCCTCTGGGAAGTAATCATCGATTGGTACACTTTCTTCTATCCGAATGCGCAAAAGGTGATCCACTACACCATTCTCGACTCCCTTTTTGTCCTTGACTTGTATGTCAAATTCTTGGAGAAGGAGGATCCACCTCAACAACCTCGGTTTAGCGTCTTTCTTTTGCATTAAGTACTTCAATGCTGAATGATCCGTGTGCACTATAACCTTGGCTCCAATTAGGTAAGAGCGAAACTTCTCGAAGGCGAAAACGACGGCTAACAACTCCTTTTCAGTAGTTGCGTAGTTCCTTTGAGCCTCGTCTAGCGTTCTACTAGCATAGTAGATTGCATGAAGTTTCTTGTCCTTCTTTTGCCCTAACACTGCCCCAACTGCGTAATCACTTGCATCGCACATTACCTCGAAAGGTAAATCCCAATCGGGAGGTTGCACTATCGGGGCACTCACCAAAGCCTGTTTAATCTGTGTAAAAGCATTTAAACAATCAGCATCAAAATCAAATTTGATGTCCTTACAGAGCAATGTGGTGAGTGGTCGAGCAATCTTTGAGAAGTCCTTGATGAACCTCCTGTAGAATCCAACATGGCCAAGGAAACTACGAATCTCCCTAACCATAGTTGGCGGTTGAAGACTCATCATCACTTCAATCTTCGCACGGTCCACCTCAATACCATCCGCGGAAACTCGATGGCCAAGCACATTTCCTTCTTGCACCATGAAATGGCATTTCTCCCAATTAAGCACCAAGTGCTTCTCCACGCATCGAGCGAGCACTTTCTCTAGGTTGTCCAAGCAATCCTTGAACGAATCACCGTGGACCGAGAAGTCATCCATGAAGACCTCCATATATTGCTCAATCATGTCGGTGAAGAAGGAAATCATACACCGTTGAAATGTAGCTGGAGCATTACAAAGTCCAAATGGCATTCTGCGGTATGCAAAAGTGCCATAAGGACATGTAAACGTTGTCTTCTCTTGGTCATCTGGATGGATGGGGATTTGGAAAAACCCAGAATATCCATCGAGGAAACAGTAGTAGGGGTGCTTTGCTAAACGCTCTAGCATCTGGTCGATGAAGGGTAACGGGAAATGGCCCTTCCTTGTGGCCGCGTTTAGCTTCCTATAATCTATGCACATCCGATGACCAGTTACAGTCCTCATCGGAATTAGCTCATCTTTCTCGTTTTTTACTACTGTGACACCTCCTTTCTTTGGTACCACATGCACCGGACTGATCCAAACGCTATCCGAAATGGGATAGATGATTCCAGCTTCTAGGAGTTTCAAGATCTCCTTCTTGACAACCTCTTGCAGGTTTGGGTTAAGTCTCCTTTGATGCTCAACCGATGATTTGCTCTCATCCTCAAGGTGAATCCTGTGCATACACAAGTCCAGAGAGATACCTACAATATCATCAAGAGAATAGCCGAGAGCTGGGCGAAATTTTCGCAGCTTGCTCAGCAGTAAGGCGGGCTCTGGATTGTTCAAAGAAGAATTGTCAATCACGAAGTAAGTAGAATTAGGTCCAAGAAAGGCGTACCTTAGCCCGGCGGGAAGTGGCTTGAGCTCAAGCTTTGGAGCTTTTTGTTCGCTCCAATCACTGATTTGTGGAGCTTTCGATGAAGCTTCCCCCAAACTAGCACTAGCAACCAAGTGGTTCCTTTCCTTGGTAGCATCCATCATCCTAGCATAACCCCTCGCATCATTATCAAACTGTTCTTTCTCTTGCACAGAGTTAACCAAAGTCCTTTCCAAGGGATCAATGGGATGATTCTCATTGAAAATTTCCTGCGCGAGGTCGGTAAGTGTGTCCACGTAGAAGGTGTGCCCATCTATGGTAGGTCTCTTAATAAGCTTGTCCATTTCGAACTTCATCTCGAAACCTCCTACTCTCAAAGTCATACTGCCTCCTTTGCAGTCAATCATAGCACCGGCCGTGGCTAAAAAGGGCCTACCCAAGATAAGAGGATCCTTGGGTTCCTCGTTGTATTGCAAAACCACAAAGTTAGTCGGAATCAAACAGTTCCAAACCTTGATTGGAACATCTTCTAGTACTCCTTCTGGAATCCTAACTGACCTATCCGTAAGAGAGATCCTAGTGGATTGGTAATCGTCATCCCAAGACTCACCGCAACTGAAAGTGGCATGAGGTTGATGCCTGAACCTAGATCACAGAGAGACCGCATAAATCTATCCTTGAAGATATAACAATCCAAAACAAAGCTTCCCGAATCCGTTAGTTTCTCTGGGATCCTGTTCTGAATCACTGCGCTTACTTGTTCAGAAATCATAGCCACTGCTTCCTCAATGCCCCAACTCTTGGTCACCATCTTCTTGACATACCGTCGTATCACGGGACTAAGTCTAACGGCTTCGACAAACGGAAGTTCCAATACGAGCTTGTCTATGATGGACTTGCATCTTGCATCCTCAAGCTCTTGCTTAAATCTCTTCTGACTCTTCGGGTAAGGTACCTTGGGTATGTACACTCTCTCCACTGGATTATCTAACAATTTTAAAGGAGAAATCGTTCTGGGGGTTTCCTGTCGATCGACGGTTGTAGGTCTTGTCGATCGACATGGATCTGATGTTCTTGTATCGACCACATTTTTCCCTTTGTCGATCGTCACTGGACCTTCTGCCAAAATTTGGTTTGGCTGTGTCGATCGACAGTCAGATGTGTTGATCGACGGATACAGCTCTGCATCCGGAGACTTGCTCTGTTATGTTCCTGTCGATCGACATGCACGTCTGTCGATCGACGGATGACCTTCTGCCCGAATTTCATTCTCATCAAAATCTCCAAACTCATCAAAATTTTCATTACCAAGTCCTTTCTTCAACTCAGGTCCTTGGATAACCTTTCCACTCCTCGTTGTGATGGCAGCAACGGAATGCTTCGGGTTAGCATCTGTTCTAGAAGGAAGGAATCCTTCTTATCTCCTCGAGTTCTCGGCGGTTTGAGCGACTTGAGTGTCTAGCTTCCTCACATGAAGATTGATAGCCTCAATCTTTCCATTCAAATCGGTGTACAAGGCATCGATTTTGCCATTGAAGTTCACCGTCATCTTTTGTTGACCCTCCAGAATTTGCTCTAAGATCGAGTCCGTCTTGTTATCCGACGACTTAGGAGGTGGAGTTTGGTAAGAAGAGGAACCGTAATTCCTAGTGAAGCTGCTCTTGTAGGGTTTCTGATAATCCGTATTCTGGAACTGCGGTTTGGTGTAGCTAGGTGTGGCTTGATTTCCAGTGAATGTAGATTTCTGATTGTTTCCACTGTAGTTGTTCTCACCGTAGTTTCTGTTACCCTGCTGATTACCAAATCTCTGTCCCTGATAACCACTACCACCGACGTAGTTGCAGTCCTCTTCATTCTCTTCTTCATCTCGAATGAAGGTCTCTACTTCCTGAGCAAACTGTACTTGCTTCTTTCCCACCAACAAGTTATGCATCGAGTCGAGCTTGGCTTCCATTTTAGCCATGTTACCTCCGTCTGTGCTCTTGCCAAGTTGCCTCCTCTCGTAGTCTATGTTCTTCGTACTACTACTCGAAGCCATGTTCTCGATGAGTGCCAACGCATCACTTGGAAAGTTGGTGTTGAAGGTTCCCCTACTTGCAGAATCCAAAGACATTTGGTGTCTCCAATCGATTCCTCTGAAGAAGATTCCCAACAACTGCACGTCACTAAAACCATGATGGGGACAATCTCTCTGGTAAGATTTGAATCTTATCCAGGCATCCTTAAACGCTTCGGTTGGTCCTTGTCTGAATGTCGAGATCTTCATCCTTAGATCCTCAGACCGTGTCTCATCAAAGAAGTTGACGAGAAACGCGTTTTTCGTGTCCTCCCAAGTAGTTAAAGAACCCGGGGCTAACTGCTTTAGCCAGTAAGCTGCTTCTCCACTGAGAGAATACGGGAAGAGCTTGCAGAAAAGGTAGTCTTCAGGAACCCCATTTGCTTTGATGCTGGATGCTAAGTCCTCAAACATCTCGATATGGTCCATGGGATGTTCTGAAGGAAGGCCATGGAATGGGCATTGAGCTACCAAAGAGAAGTAAGCCGGCTTTAGCTCGAAGTCATTCATAGGTAAAGAAGGAGGTCTAATAGCAGCTCTGTTGGTGTAGAACTCCTGAGGCCTATAGTGCTCTCTCAATGTACGCTCATGCCCAGTTGGCTCGTGTTGTTGCTCCTCTTCTATCACGGTTCCATCGTCCTCAATGCGCTGGCCCTCAGCGTTATACTTTCGTCCTTGATGGTCCGTGATGGCTCCATCTGCACCACAGAGCAAGATCACTCTATTGTTGACCATCTTGGCTGCTCTCGTTGCTCGCTCTAACTTTCCAATCTCAGGAATGAGATCGACTAGCTCTTCGTTTCGATTGCTCCTGGTTATACGATTAGGCATAAACCTGAAACACACAAACACCAAGAGAAAAGAGCAAGTTAAGTATCAAAATAAAAATAAAAATAAAAGCTTAGACAAAATCTTAGTAACTTGAATTGAACGGTAAATTCAACTCCCCGGCAACGGCGCCAAAATTTGATGTGGGCTCAAATTCACCCTCGAACCACTCTCTCAAATAAAGAGGTCATCATAGTATTTAGGGATCGAAATCCACAGGGAGTTGGAATACACAATCAATCTTAGTATTCAGATTATGCTAAGTGAAACGATATAAATGTAAATGCAGATTATAAAACAAGTAAACGAAAGATGGTTAATTAAGTACTTAAAAAGATGAAAGCTAGGTCATGGAAATTCTTTAGGTAATGATTCGAAATCAATATATAACAATTGTCAATGTTCAATTAAGTGCCGTTTTAGAACTCAAACACGAACATATAGCCAGCTAACTGTCGTTACGAAGGCTATCTATCTTTAGATCCTCGAATCCCAAATTTCTTTGCGAATTTGTCGAATCTAAACAAGCATTTAGTACGAGCTCGATATGTTCACAAAGTCCCTAAGCCAAATTTCTTTGCGAATAAGTAACTTTGCCAACTTAAACTAGTTCAGGTTATTAATCCAACTGTCGTGGCTAATCAACAATCCTAAGATCAAGATTCGAGATGATCAAGCAAGAATCAAGCATTAATAACAGTTTAAATGAAGAACCTACGGATAAACCTTAACAAATATGCAATTTCAATGATTTCTAGTCATAACCCAAGAAATCCCAAAACCTAACAAGTGATTTACTCAGAAATAGATGATGAAATCATATTAACTGAATAAGATTGCTTTAAAAAGTAAGAGTAGATGATACAAAAGGGTTTGAAGTCTTTGGATCTCAAGAACATGTAGATCTTCTCAAAGTTTCTCTAAAAGTCTCTCTTTCTCTCTCTACCTCCTTAATAAAACAGTGTATATCTAAATAAAAACGAGTAAAAAGTATTTATACAAGTGGTAAAATTAGGTTTACAGAGCGCCTATCGATCGACACAAACAACATGTCGATCGACACGAGGGCATCTGTGGAGATTTTCTACGTCTTTAAAAACTTCTGTCGATCGACAG
This sequence comes from Draba incana, assembly GCA_963576765.1. NCBI lineage: Eukaryota > Viridiplantae > Streptophyta > Magnoliopsida > Brassicales > Brassicaceae > Draba > Draba incana. Next base: position 21,606,892 of record OY755215.1, read on the forward strand.
TGGATATACTATGTCGATCGACAGGGCCCTTTTAAAGGTCTCGATTCCACTTGTATCTCTTCCGCTCCAAAATGGTCCAAAATGCTTCAAATGACCATTTAGCTCCAAATGACCATTTCCTGCAAAACACTACAAAAGACACAAAAATACCAAAAATACTAATACAAAACCCGCTTATATCATGGTTAAAATCGGGTAAAAACCATGATATATCACCGAAACATTTCACACAATACCTTTGCCCCGTATGGTCGGCCCCAAGTAAGCATGGCTATCCCAATTCGTTACTGATGTGGTATAAGTTTTAACCACTTAACCAATTTCCTGCAAGTGCACAACAATCACAATTAGTATAGATAAGGGATCGAATCCACGAGAACTTGTTAACCACACTACGAATTGTAATGAATAAAATAAAGCTAGAACAAAATATGAATTGGTCGTTAGTGTGATTGTGAATAAACACGAATGCAATATTAAATAAAACTGAAATCAATGGAAGAAAAGCGTTAGGACTTAGGAAATTCGTAGAGAATCATGCAACAATAACGATTGATTTAGTCTAGGGATTTTAGATATACCGGACCATCTAGAACTCAGAATATTAAGGTATTATTTTTCCACTTTCGTGGCTCCAGTCACTATGTTTAATCACCCTAATAGACTCAATTTTCGATGGATATTACAAAGTAAAAACATGCAATAAAAGTTCAAGTTCTGATAAAGTTCACTAAACTCCTTAACTAACCTTTTGAATTGTTAAGATGCTTGGCTCATCGAATAATAGTTCAGGCAATACAAAAGCTTTTGGAATCTATACTAACCTAAAATTAAATTTTTGAATGCGCGGTAAAGCAATTATGCATAGAGTATGAATAAAGATGAAGATTCTATTGATATCCCTAAACAATCATCAATCAATTATCGAATTGTAACACTCATTGAAAACCTAAAACCTAACAAGTGAATTTCTCAAACATGGTGCACGAAAAACAGGAAGGATATGATGAACTGATGATAAGAAACTTTATTAAAAGAGTAAGGGATAGAAGATTCTTCTCTATATCGAAGTACAAAGCGAGATTATCTACCAAAAGCTTCTAAAACAAGATTTATGATGAATTCCTCCAAGGGAGGCGTGGTGGCTGTTCTCTATGAATACAAGTTTTTATTATTTTTGGCACACCCTTTTAAAAAAGGCTCAAAACAAGTATTTATAGGTATAGAGTCTTCAAGGGCTTCACTTGGGCAAAAACGTATTTTCATCAAAACTGCTCACGTATGGATCATCCATATTGGACACGTGATTTGGGCCAATGTATGGGCTTAAAAAAAATCCATTTTGTGCTAGAAATGATCACGAGCACCGTTCCTAAGTCTAATCGGTGTTTGGCTCAATTCTGCACTTTCTTCATCTTCTAAGCAGTTTGAAGTGTCTTCAGTAAATTGAGTGTATCTTCTGGCTCACAGCTCCAAATAATATAATTCCAACTCCGTTAGAAAGCTGACTCAAAGACCTTGAATTTTAAACAAGTTTCATAAAATTTCAAGTTTATTTGATCTTCCGTCCGTAGCAAAACTTCAGACTCTTCAGTGCTGTCCAACTTGGTAAAATGTGAGAACTTGATAAATCTTTGGCTTAGACTAAGTCTTTGTCTTATGAAACTAGCTGTAGCTTAGATTACACCTTTTCAAGCTCTTTTTGCTCCTTTTTGATGATATACGCTATATTTTACTACTTTTTAATATATGTTATTTATGTTTTTAGTAAATAAATGATTTGAATGTTGGCTTAAAAGGCCATTTTTAGTGTTTTCTTAGATTTGAGTCATTTTAGGGAATTACAGCATAATGGGCCAAAAAAGAGTGAAATCAAGCATTTTAAAGAAGGATGAATCATGGCCGTAAGATGTTTTGCTCCAGATAAAAAAGTTTCTACCTTTGGATCGTTATGAAATTTTTACACGAGATAGAAGAGAATCTTAGATTTAATTCGGATATTCACTTGCCTAAATCCAACAGGTAGATTTGGAGATATATTTAATTTAATGAAATTTTTGAGTGTGGAGAGCAAGCAAGAAGATTTGGAGACTATCCACTCACAACCGGTCGGATGCAGGACACGACCGATCGATCATCAAGCATTCTACTCTACGGATTTTGGTAAATTCTCAACAACCGACCGGTTGCAAAAGGCAAGCGATCGATTGTTAAGCACATTTACTCTATGGATTTTACCAGGGACTTAACAAATGATCGGTTGCAGTTGGCAACCGATCGATCGCCTACATACGAAAAATAAGAAATTTTTTTTATTCGACCCAATCTTCACAAGATTCACCCTAGAGTCTCTTCTCTACTTTATAAACACAAGAGCAACCACAAATCAATACACCACCATCACATTCATCACTAAAAAATTCTCAAGGATTTTCATTGCTTTTTGTTTTTGCATTAGGGAGAAAGGCCTCGCCTCTTTGTATTCCATTGACACTACAAGAAAACAGGTCGTTAGTCACTCCGGGTAGAGTCACAAATGAGCTATTTGCGACTAATTTGCGACTCGAAAACCGGAGTCACAATAGTCGAGTCGCTAATTTTTCGAGTCACAAATGAGTCGCTAATTAGCGACTATTTTGTGACAGTCTTATTTAGTCACAAATTAGCAACTATTCTGTGACAGTCATGTTTCGTCGCTAATTTGCGACTAGCTTGTGACTCCTCTATGAGTCGTAAATTTACAATGTATTAGCGACTCTTTTGTTACGAACTAATAATAGAAAGTGGTCACAAATTAGTCACTATTGTGTCTTTTATTTGAGACCAAATTGTGATGATAGTTTTTTGATCTAGTAACTAGTTGGTCAGTTTTTAGTAACATATTTGATACTAATTTGATACTAAGAACGTAAATTTGAAATTGCATAATAGAAAGAAGAAGAAAAGTTTGGATTTTACAAGCAAAAAAAAGTACTAATTAAGGTTAAAACTTGACAAAAGAAAGTACTACTCAAGCATCTTGACAAAAGAAAACATAAGTTAATATTTTCCATGGTTGATGTTATGTACTGCAGGACCAGAGTGGAATTCTGTGCCAGGTGGAGATGGTACTAACCGCCTGCTTCATCCTCGAACCCTTCTATTAGGAAATAGTCAATGGTTGCGTAGACATTCTTATTGTGAACCCCAACACAAGCTCCTCTCATAATCTTTATCTTCTGACCATGTTTCCACGTCATTCCTCCTCTTCTAACTACCGTGTGCAACCTCACAGCTACAGCTCAAAAGCATTGGAGGTATGAGTACACAACTCAGAGAATGATACAAACTTGAACATATAGAAAAGGCAGAATCCTCAAATGTGTTTCTACAACATCAATGTTAGTATGTACGAAAATCCAACAATCATTTAATCCAAACGAAATATCTTTATCTTCCTTAAAAAGCTAATACATACCATCACGCAAGATTCCATTAGCCTTTTTATCCAATGATCCAATAATGAGAATAGGGTCATCTTCACCCGATGTAGCTTCTTCATCATGGGTATTATGCATTTTCATAATCCAATCCTGATATTGCCGCTCCAGTTGCGTGTACACTAGTGGTTTTCCTTCTCTATGAATCACAAGTTTGACATCTGTAAAAAGAAAATTCATTATAATTTACCAAAAGAGGAGGAAAAACATGATTGCAAAAGGAATACAAATGACCATTTTACTTCTCCTTCTCCATCGATTTACATGTTCTATGGTCAGATGATAATAAACTAAATATTGTAAATAATCTAGGATAGTGTTTAGCTTACTTTGGAGGTAGTTGGGCTAAAACCAGCATCCAAATCTCCAACCACCAAAAGCGTTTATTCATAAACCAATATATAAAACAGATGTACACATACAACTAACTATGTATTAAGCAGTTCCTACCGATAAAGTACTTTACTCTTTGGCAACCTTTCTGAAGAGCAGACGCAATGTTTCCTCTTTTCATAAATGAAATTGAATCCTACACAGATTTCTTGGTAACAAAAACAACACAAGAATTTATGTTCTTGTTATCAAGTATATAACAATGAGAACAATGAACTTTCATATCAAGGCTAATGATATAAATACACTGAAACTATGAAACGAAAGAGCATAAATCAAATTGTAATGTAGTAGTAGACAAAGGGCATAAAGAACAATGGATGGTAAGGAAACCCAATTTCAGAATTTGAAAGTTTAAAGAGACCTTAGTTTCAGAATTGAAACAAAACAATGGATGGTAAAGAACCTATCATCTAAATAACCAAATCAATGACGATTAACTTGTTCAAACACATAACCTATCATCTAAATAACCAAATCAACTAGTTCAAACACATACACATGTACAATAGCACAATCCATTCTCAGTCAGTATTACAATATCATAAACTTATCATATTAGTATAAAGCGACCGGAGATGTTACTAAGTAGTCTTGAGACCGAAGGTGAGAGATCTTTGGCTTTACCTCGAAGGTCTCCAGCCGTGGCTCTCACACCTGAACCTGAAGTTACAGGATCTTTGCCGGTGTTGCGTTGAAGAACCCCGGCGTTGTCTCTCACATCTGAGCTTGGAACAACAACTTCAGGCTTATCGGGAAGGTTGGATCGACCACCAACACCAATAGATCTACCAACAAGGCCTCCATTAACCCCTTTTCCATGGTTGTTTCTACCAGACATCTCGAGAAATCAAAACAAAAACGAGAAGACGAAGAGATTTTAGGGTAGAGACTGAGAGCGAGATTATCAGAGGTGGAGAATGAAGATTTTAGGGTTTAGGAGGATTATCAGAGACCTCCAAAATTTCGAAACAGAGAGAGAATCGAAGATGAGTCGAGAGTGATAAGGTTTTGGATCTGAGTCGCCGACACAAATTTTTTAGGGTTAGAGGAAATTTGTGATATTGGTATTTATGAGTTGGGCTTAGAGGGAAAATAATTTGGCTTAGAAGGAAATATTTCAGTTTTTTAACTTAGAGGGAAACAAATTTTGGGTTTGGAGGGAAACATTTTGGGTTAAAAACTTCAAAAAATTTGGATCCACAAATTTAAGTAGCAAAATAGTCACAAAATTACTACTAATTTGTTATACTTTTTTGGAGTCACAAATAAAACCCTAAACCCTAAACATTTAAAAATATTTGAGCCATATGCCTTTAAATTAGTGTTTATGGTATATATGTTATAGAAAATTTGATTATTTAGACTAAACTAGCACTACAAGAAAACAGGTCGTTAGTCACTCCGGGAAGAGTCACAAAAGAGTCACAAATGAGCCATTTGCGACTAATTAGCGACTCGGAAAATGTAGTGACAATAGTCGAGTCGCTAATTTTTCGAGTCGCAAATGAGTCGCTAATTAGCGACTCATCTGTAACGATCATTTTGGGTCGCTAACCAGCGACTAATATGTGTCTGTTAAACGTAGTCGCAAATTTGTGACTAATGAGAGACTAATATAGGTAGTGGCTAATTAGCAACGAAATAGCCACTATTTTGTCACTCTATGAAAATATAAGTTGGTCACAAATTAGTCTCCATGGTGTCACTTATTAGCCACCAAATGTCACTTGTTTAGTCAATTCTTTGCTACTGATGTGGTACCAAATTGTTACTAATTTGAATCTAAAAAGATGAAATTAGAAAGAAAATTAGAATATTGAAATTGTTAACACAAAAAGATACATCACATATAAGATCCATAACTTATGTTCCATACTACTACAAAAATGGAATAAAAGATAACACAAGTTCATGTTTTAACACAAAAAACATTTAAAAGAAGGGAGATGGTGATGTCTACTCCAAGAATGTCTTCTTCTGTGCTGCTTACTTCATTACCGTCCAAACCACTTGTCACAAGTGACAGCAAACCCAACAGGTTATTCGCTCCAATCACCTAACCACACCCAAAAAAACAAACCCATACCATGAAGAACAAATTGATAGCAAGCTACTCAGTTTAACCCGTAAATATTCATCACATTCACCATAAATAATCATCACGTTCGCATATAGATATTCATAAGATAACGATTCCTTCAAAATGAGTCTAGATTCCACATAACTACCGCATCGTTAGCAAGCCAAACCAAGGTTCTTATGCTACCTATCAAACTGTGATGTTTTGAGGGATTGTAATACCTTAAGCGGATTCTTAAGACAGTAGGATGCGTCTCTGGATACAGAACAACTGCTTCTATCTGTAAAAAGAACATATTTTTCAGGATAATGAAGATGTAATGACGTGGATTTCCAGCCAATAAGGTCGTTAGAGGTAGCTAACCTTATCATCTGACATTGACAATGTATAAGTGCCTCTGTAAAGAGAGTCTGCTTTAGAAGCCTAAAAGTTCATGTACTTAGCAACATCCTTCATAAAGCAGACAAAAAAGTGATATGGTAAGTAAACACATTGAGAAAAGCAAAATACCTTGACAAAACGGAATCTCCATCTTGATACCTGAATGCAAAACCTCAATTAGAAAACTTGGTATATACATAAACAAGAATATCAACAACCTACAAACTCAATTTATACACAAACTTTAGTGGAAATGAGAGAATAGCAGAGTACATATGCTTTAACTACTAGACAAAGACCATAACTAGACAAAGAGCAGTAAACAAAGAGCATAATCAGAGAAATGAGTAGTAACAGTAGAGGAAGAGCATGAATCAATATAGTATTCGAATTACCACTAAACCCTATAAGAAAAAATCCAAATTCAATCGAAAAGAACCCAATAAGAAACAAACCCGAATTTAATCGAAAAGACCATACATTCGATTCGGATTAGGTACCGTAAACAGAGACGAATGGATCTCGATCTGGATCTCTCTTCTCCGTCAAATGGATCTCGATTTCGATCTCCCACGAGTTATCTCAGTGTCTCTCTTTGAACCGTGAGCGAAAACCTGAACCAAAAAGTGAAAATCTGAGCGAAGAAGTTAAGTCTCCGTTTTGCTCTCGACGGAGAACTACTTTGCTCGGTTTCGATTTAGCCAACCTTTTAAGCTAAAGAGATGTGACGGAGCTTACCTCAACCTAGAGGGAGAAGATCGCGGCTATGGTAAATTTACGAAGAAGGTTGAAGAGGAATCAGAGGATGATGGTTAGGCCTGGGATTAAAACCCGAACCCGACATACCCGACCCGACCCGACCCGAAAATACCCTACCCGAACCCGAACCGAAATTTTCAAATACCCGAATGGATCTTAAACATAATTGAAATGGGTAACGGTTCGGGTCGAGTTTTACCCGTTACCCGAATGCACAACCCGAAAACCCGATAAGAAAAACTTGTTTTTTATTTTATCGGGGGTTTTAATCATTTTTTAGGGGTTTTTGGAAAAAAATTGTATAAAAATGACTAAAACATAGTAAATCCAAAAAAAATTAGGGTAAATCTAAAAAATATTATATTTTTTTTAGTATTTAGGATAAAAATTACCCTAATCGATCCTATTTTAAAACTCAAACCCGACCCGAACCCGAAGCTACCCTACCCGAACCCGACCCGAAATATTCAAATACCCTAATGGATTCTAAACACCTAAATCCGAACTACCCGAAACCCGAAATACCCGACCCGACCCTACCCACTTACCCGAAATCCCAGGCCTAATGATGGTGGTTAAGAGATGGGAAGTGTGAACGCCGAAGGACCCATGTAAAATCTCCTTTCATTTTTTTGCCGACTATTCTCCTCTTTTGATCAATAAACGAACAAGATTGGCTAAGCATCAATCTAACGGACAGGAATAGCTCCGTGTGGTTCACCAAATAGCCACATCATCGATCCTATTGCTGTTTTCTGATTGGCTCTCATCTTCTAAGTGTATTATTATTATCTCATGTTTTGTGTTACATATTTTCAAACGTTTAATATAATCTACAATGAATTATATATGACATCACCAACAAAAAAATGAATTATATATATGAGTTTACAAAATTTTATTTCTACTAATTTTAATTTTGTAGTTTTATAATTTTTAAGAGATTAATAGTGAAAAAATTGAAACAAATCCCTAAAATATTAGAATCCCATAATCAAATCTTTTATATGTATCATCAAACCCTACACTCTAAATGAAACCCTAAACCTTAAATTATAAACCATAAACTTTGAAAACACTAAACCTTTGTTTAAACACTTATTCTTTTTATTTATTCTAAATCCTAAACCTTAAACCATACACCAATACCCTAAATCATTTATTTACTAGTTGATAATATATTAGTGTAACTAGGAGTTAAATCTATGTAGAAACCTAAAACTAATTTATTTCAAAAAGTTTTTGATGATTTTTTTAAAAAATCACAGAGAGAGAATCGAAGATGAGTCGAGAGAGATAAGGTTTTGGATCTGAAGAAGAAATGGTGAAGGAGGCGAGTAGGTTTCGGAGACATCTGATTTTTTTTCTAAGTGTAAATAACTTTTATAGGTGAGCCAAAATTAATATGGGTTTTGGCCCAAAATTTGGATTTTTTAAAAGAGTGGGATTAGAGGGAAACCCAAATTAACCCAAAAATTTTGGATTCCCACTAAAACTTAATTGGGTTTCGTGTTTTGTTTTGGTTTCCCACTAAAAATCTTTAAGTTTGTAAAGTTTTGGGGTTTAGGGTATAGAATTATATTTGTATCTTAAAGAGGTTTTGGGGTTTGGGGCTTTTGAGTTTAAGGTTTAGAAAATAATTATAGTTGATGTTTTGAAAAATTATACACTTCAACAAATCATTAGCTAACAACCATATATGTAATACAAAGACAATAGTTATGTAAGATACAAATATTAGATAAATTAAAGTTTATAAATTTTTTAAATAAAATAATTTACTAGTTGATAATATATTAGTGTAACTAGGAGTTAAATCTATGTAGAAACCTAAAACTAATTTATTTCAAAACGTTTTTGATGAATTTTTAAAAAAATCACATATATTAGTCACAAATCAGTATCAATATAGTCGCAATTTGGTGACTTTTTTGCGACTCGTGGGTAACGAGTCACTAATTTGCGACTACTTTGTGACGAATACACTTTTCGTACATTGGCCCACAATTCGTACAATCCGTACACTGACCCACATTACGTACAGCGTCGCAGAAGAGTGGCTACGGAGTCACTAATTTGCGACTAATGTGCGACTAATTTGCGACTCAGTTACAAGCCTATACCCTAAACCCGAAAAATTTGGATCAACCACAAAAACCATATTCCTTTCCAATCAATTTCCAATGTATTTCTTCATTATTTGTTTGTTTTATTCATTTAAACACTAGTAATCAAAAATGTAGAATAATTTTCAAAAACATGAAATGGAAGAGTTTAGTTATATAGGTTTTGATGTTGATAAGAAACATTTGTGATGCAAAATTTTTAGGAAATTGTTTTTTGTTTTTTTACTTCTACTGAGTATTTACTACACACTTATTACTTGAATAAGATGTAAATACAAAAATAACTTATATAGATTTACATTATGGTGTTTTATTTCCCAAAAACATACATGTAGTGGGTAATGAGTCGCAACAGAGTGGCTAATTTGTGACTCCGTTGTGACTCCGTTGCAAAACCCTGAAACGTTGCAAAGTAGTGGCTAATTAACGACTCTTTTGCGACTCAGTTACAAGTGGCTAATTTGTGACTCCGTTATGTGTAACTAAGGAGTCGCTAATTTGTGACTCTGGTGTCAGTCGCTACGGAGTCTTAAATTTGTGACTACTCTGCGACTCTAACAAAACATACAAATAGTTGTCGCAGATTAGTCGCAAATATGTGACTACTTAACGACTACCTGATGGAGTCGCAAATGAGCGACTAATTAGTGACTCCGAAAAAAAGAGTCGCACTTTAGTCACAAAAGAGTCACAAATGAGTTGCAAATCTTTGTGACTAACTTGCCACTCGCTAATTCGAGTGGCTAACGACCTGTTTTCTTGTAGTGTAGGGATAATTTATTGAATTCCAATTTTAAAAAACATTAGAACAAATATTTGAATGGTAGGACAAGTAACATATCTTAAGATATGTTTTGTAAGATGCAAACTTTAAGAAAACTTATTTTGTTAAGATTGTAACTTGTATATGATGTTTTTAGTTTAACATAGAGTTTACATGTATCTAATTTGGGTGAGAGGGAAATCTAAAAATATGGTTTTGGTTTCCCACTAAAATCTATTTGGGACAAATTTTGATTTTTGAGTTAATTTGGGCAAATATATATTAATGTAACTAGTAATTGAATCTATGTAGAAACTTAAACTTAATCTATTTCTAATATTTTTTTGATGAATTTTTTAAAATCAGACTGATTAGTCACAAATCAGTAGCAATGTAGTCGCAATTTGGTGACTGTTTTGCGACTCGTGGGTAACGAGTCACTAATTTGTTACTACTTTACGACTAATTTGCGACGCAGTCACAAGCCTATACCCTAAACCCTAAAAATTTGGATCAACCACAAAAACCATATTCCTTTCCAATCAATTTCCAATGTATTTCTTCATTATTTGTTTGGTTTTATTCATTTAAACAAAATTAATCAAAAATGTAGAATCATTTTCAAAAAAATGAAATGGAAGAGATTATTTATATAGGTTTTGATGTTGATAAGAAAACATTTGTGATGCAAAATTTTTAGGAAACTCTTTTTTTGTTTTTTTGACTTGTACTGTGTATTTACTACACACTTATTACCTGAATAAGATGTAAATACAAAACTAACTTATATAGATTTACATTATGGTGTTTTTTTCCCAAAAACATTCATGTAGTGGGTAATGAGTCGCAACAGAGTGGCTAATTTGCGACTCCTTAGTTACTATATACGCGAAACCCTGAAACGTTGCAAAGTAGTGGCTAATTAATGACTCTTTTGCGACTCAATTACAAGTGGCTAATTTATGACTCCGTTATGTGTCACTAAGGAGTCGCTAATTTGTGATTCTAATGTAAGTCGCTACGGAGTCGTAAATTTGTGACTCTTATGCGACTCCACCAAAATATACCAATTGTTGTCGCAGATTAGTCGCAAATGAGCGACTAATTTGTGACTCCGTCAAAAAGAGTCACGCTTTAGTCACAAAAGAGTCACAAATGAGTCGCAAATCTTTGTGACTAATTTGCCACTCGGTAACTCAAGTCACTAACGACCTGTTTTCTTGTAGTGTGAGAAGTTTTCTGAACCCTCTTCTTATTTTCTATTCATCTATGATAATGATTTCTCCTGCAATTTCTTTTGCTTTCATTGTTATGTCTGAGTAGTTTTACTTGTGGGACTAGGGGATATACGAAGGGTAAATCTATGATTCGGTAGATTGAATTGATTCTTAGGTATGTACCAGTTTTCAACAATTATATATATGGTTTTATCGAGTCTTTTAGTGTTTTTAGAATTCTTTTGAGTCTTTACATGTTATTGTACGAGTTAGGGGTTTTTTGGAGCTTTATGAAGCCTTTTGGAGTCAAAGCAAGTAAAAAGGAATGAGGATTTGTTGAAGCAAAACAAATAAGAACAAAATTTCCGAGTTGGTGTTAAGCGACACCAGAAAGGGTGTTGGGCGACACTTGAGGCGGTCCAAGAATGTCTAATTTGCAAAATTGCCCTGAAGTTTCAGAAGTTTTCCTTTTTTTACCTAGTTCGTGTTTTGGCCATTAAATAGGAATTTTTAGCCATTCTTTAGGCAATCACATACTTATATATTGCTTTTGAGACCTAAAGAGATTCAAACCCTTTGTTATCTCCTTCTCTATCTTTTTAATGCAATATTATTCAGCTATGATGATTGTTTCAATTGAATGTCTGAGTAATTTGCTTGTTAGGCTTAGGGATCTTCAAAGGAGTGATAAATTGTTAGACTTATATGATTTGTTAGAAAACATCACTTGGTTCTTCATGTAGATTGTTTTTAATGCTAATTCTTCTTTGATCACCTTGAATTCATAACTTAGGATAATCAATAGATGCGGTACTATTATTGATCACCTGAACTATCTTAGATGAGCAGATTATCCATTTGCAAAGGAGTTTGGTTTAGATAATTTGTGAAAAATTGAATCTGTGCTTTAATGCTTGTTTAACTTACTGAATTTGCAAAGGAATTTGGGATTTAAGAAGTTATACATAGATAGTTTTCGCAACGGAAGTTGGTTGACTTTACATATGTTTTTATGTTTAAGTACGAATCTTATATCTTTCCTAACAATCTTTCTATCTACAATTTTGAGTTTTCTTGCGAATTTCACGAAGGCCTAGCGTTTGTCTCCTGATTTAAAACTCATTTTCTCAAACAAATTTTCTTAATTATTTTGTTAGACGTATTATTTACTTGCTTAGCTTGATTTGAAATTGAGAATTTGCCATGCAACATTAAGTCTCTAGGGATTCGATAATCCTTTATATTATAAATGCGATTATGTGCACTTGCAGGGATTTTTCTAGGGTAAAACTTAAGAGCTATCAAGTTTTTGGAGCCGTTGTCGGGGACTTAATTATTGTCTACAAATTTTTAATAGTAGAATTTCGTCTAAGTTGTTATTTTTATTTTTGTTACTTAAACGCTCTATCTATTTTTCTTGTGTGTTTTAGATGTATATGTTTAATCGTAGTACCAGAACCAAAAACTTGATGATGCGAATGAGACGCATATAAGTTTTAAATTTATAAACCCTGTGAATGCAAGTGCACAGTTGATAATTTTAGTACTTAGGGGTTGATCCACAGGAGACCGATTGTTACGCTACAAATCAATATGATGCAGATTAAGCTAAGTCAAAATATATATTTGGGTTTTGGTTTGTGAAAACGTGATGAACAAAATAAAAGCAATAAAGTAAATAAAGGGATAGATAAATCGAAACACGCAAGATATAAGTAATCCAAGGAAGCATATGAAACATGTAAGACACAGGTTTTTAAAGGGTTTTAATACTAATGTTCTAGAACTCAAATCACGAAGGTACAATCTTTTCACTTTCGTGGCTCCAATCCCTATGCTTTCTATCCTTATAGACTCAACTATCGAAGGTTATTACAAGGTGAAAACATGCAGTAAGTTTGAGATTCGATTGTTCACTAAACTCCTTAACTAACCTTTTGAATTGTTAAGACGCCTAGCCTATCAAATAATAGATCCGGCGATATAAAAGCTTTTGGATAATATATCAACCTAAGATCGATCACTGGCTAGCTACGCCAAGCTTTAAGCATAAATAAAGATAGAGAACCAACTAGAATTAAACACAATAAAGATAACAAATATGAACCATAGAACTTTGAGAAAACCTAAAATCTAACAAGAAATTACTCTAACATGTTCTATGAACACGTAGCAGCAAGAGTAGAGGATAAAACATAGCAGATTCGTAATTCAATAAAGGGCTAGGCATGGATGAATCTCTTAGAACAAAACTAGAGAAGAACATCGATCCTCATCGCTTTTAAAAAGACATATTATTGAAGAACAAAGAGAGAAATGAAATACATGTTTTATTATTAATTTTTGTGATGCCTAGGATGGCTTATATTACTAGAGAGGCTAAAAGCAAGTATATATAGGGTTACAAGAGGTCTTAGGTCGGTTAGGCTAAAACCATGTTTTTGTCGAAACTGCGAAACACTGGAAACTCACACTAGAAAAAAACATGTCTGGTGTCTGGGCTAAAAGTGCCTCATTATGTTCAGGCAATGGTCACTCATACCGATCCACGAGTCCATTCGGTGTCAGGTTTGTTTCTGCCTTCATTTCATTTTTGAAGCAGTTTGACACGTCTTCAGTAGATTAAGTATATCTCCCAAACTACAACTGCAAATGCTATAATTCCAACTCCAGTGGAAAGCTAACTCAAAGTTGTATCTTCATGTCTAGTTTCATTTCATTCCAAGTAGATTTGATACTCTGTTCATCAATAAGTTTCTGACGTATATCTTGTGTCTAACTTGACAATTACCTTTGTCTTGAAGATTAGGGACTTGGATTGGTTCCTTTGACTATGATAAGTTACTGTAGAATGTAGGGTACTCATTTTTCTCCTTTTTACATCCTTTTTTAATGATTTAACCTATTAGACTCTTAAAACCTACAAATACGAGAAAACTACCTCTTTCGATAAAAAAGCTTATTAAATTGCATTGAAGACATATTAAAATAGATAGTAAAAGTGGTAACATATAAGGTATATCAACTCCCCTAGACTTATATCTTGCTTGTCCTCAAGCAAACAAATGGTCTAGAATAAAGAAAATGATTTGAAAACACGGGAACTCACATATTGTTTGGATCATTGCCTCGATTTCCAAACCTATAATCCACATAAAGACAAGGTGAGTTTGTAGACGCTTTTCATCATCTACTATCATGAATTCAAAATTATGTCCTAAATTATTGTCCCTGCAAAATCTCAACTTCAAATCAATTAACTATTTTACTCTCTTAGATTCATAAAATCTGCCGTCTAAGATATCATCCAAGGAATACAGCTAGGTATTAGGAAAGTCTGATTTTAGTGGTGAGATTAAAAGTGTTTAGGGTTACCATAAGCTCCATAAGCTCCAGGTGCGAGATATTATGCAAAATCGCAAGAGAGAATGGATCTGTTGATGTCCACAATTTCCTAACCACTTTCTTGACGCCTTTCTCCCCCAAACTTAGATTTTTCTCTGGGAATCACTGTAAATCTCTTGAACTCTACTCTCATTTGTATCATGACATTCCTTGGGTATTCTTTGGCCATAAAACTCTTAGAAAACCATTTTCTTTCCCCTTTTATATATATTTTTTTCTTTTTCTTTTTTCTTTGTATATATATTTTTTTAAGAGGGAAAACGGTCTCATAATGATATGAATCAAGTATAGGCACAAAATTGTTACCATGATTTGAGCATCCAAGGAACGGTGATATATCATGATTTTTACGGTTTTTAGCCATGATATAAGTCCGTTTTAGAGTCTTTTTGGTGTTTTTCGAGTCTTTGATATTATTTATACGTACATGGACGTTTGGAGCATAATTGGTGTTTACTGGAGCATTTTCGAGCATTGTGGAACGAGCAGTCAAAGTCGCAAGTTCGGAGTGAAGATTTTTGGTCATGTCGAGCGACACAAGGTGTTTGTCACTCGACACGACTAAAATCGCGACAAAAATATTAATTTGGAAGATTTCCAGTTTTTACCCCAGAAGTTTCAGATGTTTGCAGTTTTGCCCCAGAACGTTTTTCCCTATTATATATAGTCTTTTTAAGCCATTGTTTAGAGGAGGCTTTATTTTCTAAGAGATTTTAGCAAAAGATTGATTGAGAGTTTCGAGGGAGACAAGTTCAGACTCTTTCTAAAGAATTCTTCGAACCTTTTTTGTACCTCTTACTCTATCTTTTTAATGCATAATTATTTAGTAATCATGCTTGCTTCAATTATGTCTCAGTAATTCAAGTATCGCAGGTTATTACAAGGTGAAAACACACGTAAGGTTGAGTTTCGATTGTTCACTAAACTCCTTAACTAACCTTTCGAATTGTTAAGACGCCTAGCCTATCAAATACTAGATCCGGCGATATAAAAGCTTTTGGAGAATATATCAACCTAAGATCAATCACTGGATAGCTACGCCAAATCAAGCTTGAAGCATAAATAAAGATAGAGAACCAACTAAAATTAAACTCAATAAAGATATCAAATACGAAATATAGAACTTTGAGAAAACCTAAAATCTAACAAGCAACTACCTAATATGTTCGATGAACACGTAGCAGCAAGAGTAGAGGATAAAACATAGTAGATTCGTAATTCAATAAAGGGCTAGGCATGGATGGATCTCTTAGAATGAAACTAGACAAGAACGTCGATCCTCATCGCTCTTAAAAAGACATATTATTTAAGAACAAAGAGAGAAACGAAATATATGTTTTATTATTGATTTGTGTGAAGCCTAGGACTGCTTATCTTCCTAGAGAGGCTAAAAGCAAGAATATATAGGGTTACAAGAGGTCTTAGATTGGTTAGGATTTTAATCTTCAGGCGAAAATATCTTTTTGGTCGAAACTGCGAAACAACGGACACTCACACCAGACAAAAACCCGTCCGGTGTCTGGGCTAAAATTGCCTCACTGTATTCTAGCAATAGTCACTCATATTGGTCCACGAGTCCGTTCGGTGTCATGCGTGTTTTTGCCTTTGCTTCATTTCCGAGGCAGTTTGATATGTCTTCAGTAGATTAAGTTTATCTCCCAAACTACAACTCCAAATGATATAGTTCCAAATCCATTGGAAAACTGACTCAAAGGGATATCTTCATGTACAGTTTCATCTGAATTCAAGTAGTTTTCATACTCCGTTCATCAGTAAATGTTTTGCGTAAATCTTCTGTCCAACTTGAGAATTAGCTTTGTCTTCAAGATTAGGGACTTGGATTAGTTCATTTGACTTTTATAAATTGATGTAGAATGTAGAATACTCATTTTTCTCCTTTTCACATCATTTTTGATGATTTAACCTATTAGACTCTTAAAACCTACATATACAAGAAAACTATCTCTTTCGTTAGACTAGCTTATTGAATTGCATTGAAAACGTATTAACATAGATAGTAAAAGTGGTAAAATATAGGGTATATCAACTAGTAATCTTAGAGCGTGCGAACAGGAAAGCAATCAAGATGGCTAATATGTTAGGGCTTACTTGGGATGCAGCTGGTTTATTGTTTGATGAAGAAGGGAACAGACGCAATACACAAAGTCAGAAGCTTGATGATGATGGGAATGTGATTGTAGGACAGATTGACCAGCACCAAGTTGATGAGTTCGAAGCAGTCAGAACATTTGCTGATTACAACATGCCTGATCAGTTATGTGCCAAAAGATTTGCGATCAGACCGCCTGCTTCATCAAACTTAGCCTTAGTACTACACTCTCGTGGGACAACACCAGTTTCATGGACTTTCCAATGAGCATCCCATGGATCATATCAAGATTTTTGAGGATCTGGTTGGTGGCATCAAGGCCAATGGAGTCAGCAATGATTACCTTTTTCGTAAGCTTTTCCTATACTCTCTTGCAGGAGAAGCAGCTAGCTAGTTGAAACAACTTATTCCAGGTTCGTTGACCACATGGGAAGCGACGAAGAATGCATTCTTGAACCACTTCTATGATAATGTTAGATCTGAAGAGCTGAGATCTATAATATCTACCTTTTCTCAAGGACCTATGGAATCTTTTAAGGCGGCATGGATTCATTTTCAGTCATATCAGAGAGATTGTCCACACCATGAGATTAGTGAAACACATCTACTTATCACCTTCTTCAGAGGCGTTGATTGGAGGTATCAAATGGCATTGGATTCCGCAAGTAATGAGAATTTCAAGACGAGAGGCCCACCCGATGCAAAGACTCTTATCAAGAACTTGGCTTCTAGAAGTAGCATGAAGATGCAGATTATGAAAGGTAGAAGCAAGCTAGAGGTTTGGAGGGTAGTCAGATTGCAGAGGTTCAGGCGAAGTTGGATTCAATCATAGTCTTTTGCTGGGAAATAACAATAAAGGTGTTCACTTTGCTACTGAAGTTGAGGCTATTGAACAAGAGGAAGTTGAAGATGTCAACTATATTGGTGGAGGATATCAAGGTCAGAGGTTTCACTATGGTTAGAACAACATGGATTTCAACAACTTGTACTAGAAACCGGTTCAAAGCAGTGGCTACAGTAGAACTTATGGGAGTTCTTCTTACCAATCACCACCACCCAAATCTTCAGAATTAAATAAGATCGAATCAATGTTGGATATGATTCTTGAAGGATAACAAAAGATGATGGTAGATTTTAATGGGAAGATAATTGCAATGTATTCTGATCTGAATGGAAAATTTGAGGAGCTCAACACCCATGTGAAGAAGCGAGATACTTAAGCTACTCAAACATCTCAGTCGGTTAGAAGAAAAAAGGGTTTCTTCCAAGCAAGACCGACATGAATCCAAGACTACAAGCCAATTTGATCACTTTGAGGTGTGAAAAATAGGTGATACCAACTTTTGACAAAAGTATGGATGAGAAAGAGTTTGTGGTGCCTGAAGAAACCGAAAAAATTCTAATTTCAAGATTGCAAAGCAAAACGTCAAGTGACACCAAGGAAAGTGTCGCACGACACCCCAGACAAACAGAGATTCGAGCCCGTGCCCGATAATTCCTTCGATTGTGTCGACCGACACTAAGGAAGAGTGTCGAGCGACACCCCTCCAGAACCCACCAAATCCGACCAAATACGATCCTGAAGCCAAAATTTGATCTGACCAAGCTCTAGAATGCATCTACAAGCCCAAGGTTCAATATCCAAAGCCTCCTATGAAGTCACACCCATTAGCTATTAACCGTGACAGTGACAAAGCATTAGGGATAAAAGAGAAACAAGCTCAACCATCGCTAAGAAAGTTGTTTAAGATATTGAATCCATGGTAGTTCGTTGTTCCATGCTCAATCAAAGGCATGGAATTAAAGGATTATCTCAGTGACACAGGAGCTAATGTGAATGTCATGTCTCCAACTGTTGCAAAGAAGCTCGGAATTTTGAATCTACAACCTTCAAAGACATCTATTGAGCTTGTTGACGCTTCTTCAACAACTCCTAAAGGCTTTATTCATGACCTAATGCTTCAAGTAGGAGATTGTCTTGTTCATACAGATTTTCAAATTATGGATAACGATAAACCGTTGATTCTTGGTTCATCCTTCCTTGCAATTGTGGGTCCTATTGTTGATTTTCCTAATCAGCGAATCTCTTTCTCCAAGATTAATAAGCATGTCTTCTACCCTACATTCCTGTCAAAGAGACTTCTTATATGACTGTTAATGATGGAGAGAAGCACTGTTTAGACCCTGGAGATGACACCATGAAGGTCCAAAACGTTATCAAGATGAATCCTTCTGTTGCACATCAGGAAGTCAACAAACCAGCGAATTGCAAAGGTAAACAGATCCAATGTGTTGAAAATTTGGTAAAGAAGATGTGGAGCTCAAAAGGACCTCAAAATCTTTCTCCAAGTTCAAAAATTATCATCCTTTTAGAGTTTAGGGAGAGAGGAAAGGTAATTGTTCAAGAGATGCTGGAAAATACGATGAAGTTCTTTCCAGGTGTTTTTCTTTGGAAGTATGAAGGAGGAATGCGAGTTGAAAAGGAAGACCATCCAAAGCCATCTCATGCAAGTTTCTTAAGGGATAAGTAAGGCACAATGCTCCTCACATATCCACCAAAAACCTAAGATCCTGACAAAGTCAAGCTAATAAATCAAAGCAAGCGCTTAGTGAGAGGCAACCTGCTAGTAAGTATACATATTTCTTCTTTTACTTTGATTTTTCAGTTTGATCTTGAGTTTTCTTCTCTTTGTTTCAAGGATTTAGCTACCAAAAAAACAAACAAAAAGTGTAACATGATCCACGATTGGTGTCGCTTGACACTTGGACGGGTGTCGACACATCTACTACCTGGTATATTTTTCTAAAAAAAAAAACCAATTTCCTATTTTATTTATAGGCATTTCTCTGGTTTATTTTCACACTGGGACGGTGTAAAGTAAGTCTAGGGGAAGGTATTCATCGTTTACTAACGTTATTTTCTTTCTTTTGTTTACTCTTTGAGTCATTCTAAGTCATTTTATTGAGTCAAAATTGTTGGAAACGATGACCCTTCTTTTAGTTTGTTGCATTGTGTTTTTCAGCCGAGTGACCATTCATGCAGAATCGATTTTCAGAATCAGACTAATGAAAAATCCAAAGCTGACTAGTTAACCAGAGACGGCCCATATTTTAGCATAATCCACTAAGCATGAGCTAATTCAAAGGTCTTCTTTCTGATTGGTGTTCAAGGGCTTGACTCCTCGTTCATACCTGATAAAAACATCCCGTGTGAAAAAATAATAGTACTCCTCTCCCTTATTCTAAGTTAAATAAAAGGTGAAAGGATTTTCTTTTGGAAAAGATGAGGATAATTTCCAGCGATTCGCCTCCGAAGAAATGATCACATCATGAAAGGATATTCTTGTGGAAAAGATGAGGATAAACTCTAGTGAATCGCCTCCAAAGAATTGATCACAAAAAGGTTGGAAGCGAGGTTAGGAAAAATTCCAGGATCCCATTATTCTCCTACACCTTTTAAAATAGCTTTAAAACAGCAGTCTGAGCTCCATGAAAAAGGTTAAGGGGGCAAGCGGCCTCACAATTACGTCTTCTCACAAGGAACATAAGAGTGAGTACTACAGTTTTTTGAGTTATTATGAAAAAAAAGAAAAGTTAAACAAAAAAATGGTGACAACATAATAAGTCTAGGGGGAGAGAAATAGTACAAAAGAATGAATGGATTGTTTGTCATGGTATAGTACGGGAGTAAGTCTACAATGTTCTTAGCATAATGAACATCAATGACCTAGCGATGAAGGGCTTGTGGAATGATCAGTTTAATTGTGGGTTAAATCTGGAAGGCTGCGAATGCCTGCGGAGGCGTACATGGTGGTCTTATTTGGATTGATCTTGCATTATGTGGATTACAAGTTGAAAAGATCGATTTGGTGCTCTAAGGGATGGTAAGTTCCTGCGATTTCAAACCTCTTTCAAATTCTAAGGTTATGTTTTGCTTGAGGGCAAGCAAAGAATAAGTCTAGGGGGAGTTGACATTTCATGATTTTTACCAGTTTTCAACCATGATATATATGGTTTTATCAAGTTTTCTTGTGTGTTTAGAGTTCTTTTGAGTCTTTACATGTTATTGTACGAACTAGGGTTTTTAGGAGCTTTATGGAGCCTTTTGGAATCAAAGCAAAAAAAAAAAAGAATGAGGATATGTTGAAGGAAAACGAATAAGGACAAAATCTGCGAGTTGGTGTCGAGCGACACCTGGAAGGGTGACAGGCGACACTTGAGACAGTCCAAGAATGTCCAATTTGCAAAATTGCCCAGAAGTTTCAGAAGTTTTCCTTTTTTACCTAGTTCGTGTTTTAGCCATTAAATATGGATTTTTAGCCATTGTTTAGGCAATCACATTCTTATCTATTGCTTTTGAGACCTAAAGAGATTCAAACCCTTTGTTATCTCTTTCTCTATCTTTTTAATGCAATATTATTCAGCTATGATGATTGTTTCAATTGAATGTCTAAGTAATTTGCTTGTTAGGCTTAGGGATCTTCAAAGGAGTGATAAATTGTTAGACTTATATGATTTGTTAGAAAACATCACTTGGTTCTTCATGTAGATTGTTTTTAATGCTAATTCTTCTTTGATCACCTAGAATTCAGAACTTAGGATAATCAATAGATGCGGTACTATTAATGATCACCTGAACTATCTTAGATGAGCAGATTATCCATTTGCAAAGGAATTTGGTTTAGATAATTTGTGAATAATTGAATCTGTGCTTTAATGCTTGTTTAACTTACTGAATTTGCAAAGGAATTTGGAATTTAAGAAGTTATACATAGATAGTTTTCGCAACGGAAGTTTGTTGACTTTACATATGTTTTTATGTTTAAGTATGAATCTTATATCTTTCCTAACAATCTTTCTATCTACAATTTTGAGTTTTCTTGCAAATTTCACGAAGGCCTAGTGTTTGTATCCTGATTTAAAACTCGTTTTCTCAAACTGATTTTTTTAATTATTTTGTTAGTCGTATTATTTACTTGCTTAGCTTGATTCGAAATTGAGAATTTGCCATGCAACATTAAGTCTCTAGGGATTCGATAACCCTTTATATTATAACTACGATTTGATGGGGTTTAAATGACCTAATCGGTTTTTGTAGGAGTCGTAACTCGCACAATTGAATTTGTAAAGATTTTAGAGGAAATTCGAGACTTCTGAGTAAATCATAATGCATAAAATTAAAGAGACTGTTTTTGCCGTAAAGAAAGCTTTGTTATCTTTTGCTAAGAGAAAATTTAGATCCCCTTTCTGGGTGAATACAATGAGCTATATGTAGCTTTTCTAATCTAGGTTAAATAATAGATTTGGTTCTGGTCCATTAAGCAATTAAATAGCTTTTGGCCCATATTATTATTAAATCCATTTTGTATATGGATTTCATAACATTATGGGCCTAATTTGAATTGGGCTTTTACAAGCCTGCTTATGATTTCTTCAAGCCTTTTGGATAATCGTTCTTATCGTTACATCAATCTCCAAGGGATGGAATCCGACCCCTACAGTTAGCCCCCCAGCTTGGTAGTATCGAGTTAGATGATGCCAAGGTATAAGTTGTTGAAGTTTGAGAATGATATGATGGACCATGAAGCAGCCAGGCGTTGACGTCTTTATCATCAATTTGAGGAAGTTGCAGTTATTCCATGTTGACACGATGCTATTGTGTTTTTTTAGACTTGCTTTTGTTGTTAAAAATGAGCTTAGTCGACTGCAACTTAAATTGAAATTGCGAACCAACCAGGCGTTAACGTTCTTGTCATCGAACTCGGGAAGTTGCAGTTATTCCATGTTGAGCCGATGCCACCGTGTTTTCCTGGACTTACTTCTTTTGTTAAGAATAAGCAAAGTAGACCGAAAAGACTATCGGACTTTTGCTTTATTGAACTTTGAGGCCTGTTAGGAGAGTTTTTGGAATTTTTCCTAAAAAACCTAGGGATTTTAGGAAATCCTCCAAGTATAAATAGGCCTCCTTCCAAGTGTATTTTTTTTACCAATTGACTTTTGTTGTGCACAGCTGGTGAGTTCTTGGTCGTCGTTTGTAGCGCCGTCGCCGATCTACTGCGTCATCGTCGGGATTGCCTGAACTAGTATTTGATGAGCCAAGCGTCTTAACAATTCGAAAGGTTAATTAAGGAGTTTGGTGACCTTTATCAGAACTTGAACTTTTATTGCATGTTTTCACTTTGTAATAACCATCGAAAGTTCAGTCTACTAGGATAATTAAACATAGTAGTTGGAGCTACGAAAATGGAAAAACTATACCTTCGTGTTTTGAGTTCCAGATGGTCCGGTATCTCAAAAATCCCTAGATTAAATAAATCGTTATTGTTGCATGATTCTCTGCAAATTACCTTAAGACTTAACGCTTTTCTCCCATTGATTTTAGTTTATATTTCATATTGCATCCGTGTTAATTCACCACAACATAAACGACAAAACCATATTTTGTTCTACCTTTATTTTATTCATTATAATTCGTAATGTGGTTAACAAGTCCTCGTAGATTCGATCCTTTATCTATATTAATTGTGATTGATGTGCACTTGCAGAAAGTTGGTTAAGTGGTTAAAACTTATACCACATCAAGGTTTTGGCGCCGTTGCTGGGGACATGGAAGAATATCACCCTCGAATTTTTTATTAAAATCTCGTCTCAAAACGCTTTTAATTTTCATTTTTCTTTTTTTACTACTTTTTATTTCGTTTTTGTTTTCTTTTCTTTCAATTCTAACTTTTTTTCCTCGTTCTTTCTTCGTGTGTTTTAGGAGTTTATGCCTAGCACTAGATTCTGGAAAAAAAAAAAATCTAGTGGAACTTGAGCAAGAAATAGACAAGCTTGAACGCACTCTTAGATGACTTAGACAACAAAGGATGGCTGATTTACAAAATCAAAATGCAATGACCGATGAGGAGCGAGTCCTTGCTGCCGAGGCTGCTCAAGAGAAAGACAATCTCAACGTGGACTAGCCCCATGGTGCCAAAATCAATCAACCTGTTCGAAACGATAACAATGACATTCCTTTAGAAGAGAATCGAAATCAAGCTCGTGCAGAAGATCAACATCTCGTACCACCTAAAGATTTGAGGAACCAACAACAACCTCAACACCTTAATCCTCAAGGGAACTTTAATCTTCAGCATCCTATGCAACGAAGACAAGCCCAAATCGTTCAGCATCGTCAATATCAAACTATTGGAGATGACGACTTTTTTTATGCATTCTTTTTGGATAGAAATCCAATTCGTCCACCACCTCCTCAAAGGACTGACTTTGAGATCAAGCCTCAAATCATTGCCTTGGTGAATCAAAACCAATTCCAAGGACTAGCATCCGAGCATCCGAGCATCCTCTAGACCATATCAACACTTTTGAAGAAATTTGTAGTATGACTCGTGCTAATAGACTTCCTCCCGACAACTTAAAGTGCAAGCTATTTTCGTTTTCTCTAAATGATAAAGCTCTTAGATGAATGAAGTCTCTACGACCACGGTCCATCACTAATTAGGACGAATACAAAGGTGTCTTCTTGAATCAATTTTATACTAAGCAGAGATCAAACTCTATAAGGAACAAGATCTCAACTTTCAAGCAAACAGCGACCGAATCTTTCTTCGAGGCCTTAGAAGATTTCAAGGAGTACACTAGGGACTTCCCTAATCATGGTCTCAGCGAAGGAAACTTGTGGAATACCTTCTACAATGGAATTGACTACAAGCATCAAACGTCTTTGAATGCCGCGAGTAACGAAGATTTCATGACTACGCCCGTACCGAAAGCTAAACTTTTGATCGAGAACCTCGCTGCTAGTGATACAAACTCTTCTCAAGACTATAATAGGACCATCAACACACATTGTTCATCGTCTAAATCTGCTCAAATCGCCGAACTCAAGAACATGATTTCACAACTACTTAAAATTCAAAGAGGAGTTCACGCCGTAGAAGATGTCGTGGGACCTAACTAAGATCCTAACTTGGAGTTTATTGAAGATGGATCAGAGGAGAATCAAGAGGACGTGAACTACATTGGAGGAAATTATGGGAATCGAGGTTACAACAACAACTATCAACCGAACCCAAATCTATCCTACCGAAGCAACAACGTTGAGAACCCTCAAGATCAAGTCTATCCGAAGCAAAACTTCAACCAAGGAGCTCAATATCAACCTAAGCAACCATTATACCTTAAGGGAGTCTACCAAACGAAGCAACCATTCGTTAATTGATGCCCCGACTAACTCAGATTCAAAGCTAGAAGAGTTTAAGAACCAATTAATCGAAGCTATGAACCAAACCAAGAAGAAGCTATCTCAAAAGATGGATGGAATGTGTAATCATCTCAATACCAAGTATGAGTCCCTTACTACTCATATCTCTAAGACAGATGTCCAACTCGCGCAAATTTCAGAAGCGGTTCAGAAACAAACAAAAGAAAAGGAGGAACCATTTTGTACCATGTTTTCTACTCTGGATGATGAGCTCGTGAACACCTTCAACCCTCTTGAAGATGAAGCCATATCAGTGTCTAAACAAGTGGAGAAGCATCTACCCGAGGAGTCTAAGAGAGCTTACAAGCGGAGGCTTAAAAGCCACTCCTTGGAGAAAGTCGACAATCCAAGAAAGTTTTCTATTCCATGTTCTATCAATGGAGTTGAAGTTTACGATTGCATATATGACACGGGAGCTAGTGTTAATGTCATGTCTTTGGCGATAGCAAAGGAACTTGGATTCTCTAGTTTCCAAACATCTAAGGTATCCATTGAATATGGGATTTTATCATCTTCTATGCCTTTTAGAGTTCTAGATAACGTGATGCTTAATGTGGGAGAGAAAAATTTTCCTACCGATTTTCAAGTCTTGGAGATGAAGACCGGAAAGATGAAACCATTGATACTTGGTTTGTCATTCTTAGAAACTACCAGAGCTATTTTTGATTTTCCAAACCGACAAATTTCTTTTACCAAAATCAACAAGCAACTATTTTAGTCTGCAATGAATGTTTCGAATGTGCGAAACTCGGTGGGAATGAAGATTATCAAGCCTAATATAGACCCCGGAGATGCTGAGAAAAGAGACCAAAACATCAAAGGTGAGGACATTTATGCTAAGACCATTGCAAAACCGACTAAGGAAAAGCAAGGAAGTGTTTCCAATAGTATAAACTCAATAGTGACAACTATGGAGATTCCTAGAAACAACAAGGAGGATAAACGGAAGCATAAAATCGTCTATGAGCCCACCACAGTGATAAAAATCCTCGTGTCAAGTGAAGACGAGTCAAATGATGAGGAAACTATTCAAAGGAAGCTTGAGAATACTTTGAATCTTTTTCCCATAGCTTTTGTTATAAACCTCGATGATGGAGATCCACCAAATGTCACTAATGAAGTCGAGAGTCCAGAAGTTAAGGAAGCTGAAGGAACCACAATTCCTTTAGTGGAATCATCGCAAGTCTAAATCGACAAAGGAGTCGAGCTAATTGACTTTAAACAAGCGCTTTGTGGGAGGCAACCCACATTTTCATTTTTATTTTTATTTTTATTTTTATTTACATTTTTATTATATTTTATGCTTAAAATAGTTTATTTTTATTTTTATTTACATTTTTATTATATTTTTATTTTTATTTTATTTACATTACCGGACCACGGGACGTGACTGGTGTCCAAGACCCAGCATTCCGAGTGATATGCGGGTCGAGCGACCAAAGGGCTCTGACTCCGGATACTCGCACCTGACGGCGTCTGTGTCTAGTGCAAGACGCGTTCCATGTTCCCCCTAGGTCCCAGACCCCGAACGGAGGCACTAGACACACAGATCCGTCCAGTTCCAGGCGTCCCATCCTGTTCCGCGTGTCCACCAACATCTTTGACCCCAGGCGGACGCACCAGACACGCAGATCTGTCCGGTGTCCATATTTTTTGCATCTCGTGTCTTGGCGTCCCATGTACAGATCCCTCCTAGTCCCGACTCGCATCCCACCGTCCTGCATCCTGGTCCCGTACTAACTCGTCAGTCCCGCATCCTGAAGACGGACATGATGTGTGCCTTAGTGCCTTAGTGGCTGCATCTTCCATGGATTCCCAGGAATGGACGTCGGGACTGTAAGGCCTTACGATAATTGGGATCCGGATTTTCATTCATGTAGGTTTTCATGAAAATCTTGTGTATGTCTTGATGGCTTGTTCGATTATCCGCCTGAAATTGTGTGTGATGTTGTGGTGCTTGTTATTTTGGGTTTGGGCGTGAATTCTTATGTCTGAATTTTTAGTAGGCTCTAACTCACTAGGTAATACTAGATTACTCATCCCACTATATTTGTTGCAGGTAACCCTAGCGGGCTCGTTCGATGTACTAAGATCATCAGACTAGGTGAATTTTTGATGGTTCTTGCAAAAACCTATGATTTTACGATGTATATTTAAACCTCGGATCCAACATATCCGATTGTAAAAACATTTTTCACTACAAATATAATCTAAGTATAACTCAAGTGTTTTCAAAAGATTATGAAGTGATAATGGTGCATGATGTAGTTTGGACCGAACCAACCCGTCTCGCGTGTTTCCAGTTGGCAAGCCTTGGGAGGCGTGGGACTGGGATGGACACTCCAGGATAGTCGACCCGGAACGTTTAAATTTGTTTAAAAAATTTGACCATCTTGGGCGTCCGGGTTGGGCGTCTTGGGTTGATCGGCCGGTCCGGTTATCTGGGGCGTTACAACTAATTAAATGTGGTATCAGAGCATGGTTATCTAATCGTGCATAAACACTTGAATTTTTTCAAACATTTTATCGAGTCAAATGGAGTCGCAAGAACAACAAAGTCTTATTACGTCAACACTTAGGTAGTGGGAATTTTAGGACTTAACCCTTTGTTTGCGGTGCAGGATTTCAGCATGCCGAATACTTGGAGGGCTTTTATGGGATTTTCTAAGTTGACTGGTCAGTCGGTTGATGTGGTGTATGTTTTGACGACTAAACCAACTTTCTCCAAGTGCACAACAATCACAATTAGTATAGATAAGGGATAGAATCCACGAGGACTTGTTAACCACACTACGAATTGTAATGAGCTAGAACAAAATATGGTAAGGTTGTTTGTGTGATTGTGAAATAACACGAAAGCAATATGAAATAGAGATGAAAATCAATAGGAGAAAAGTGTTAGGACTCAGATAATTCGCAGAGAATCATACAACAATAATGACTAATTTAATTCAGAGATTTTAGGATATTTCGGACTGTCAAGAACTCAAAACACCAAGGTATGGTCTTTCCACTTTCATGGCTCCAAGCACTATGTTTAATCGCCCTAATAGACTCAACTTTCGATGGTTATTACCAAGTGAAAACACGCGTGATTGATCAAGTTCTGATAAAGTTCATAAAACTCCTTAACTTACCTTTCAAATTGTTAAGACGCTTGGCTCAACAAATATTAGTTTACGCAATATAAAAGCTTTTGGAGAATATATTAACCTAAGATAAGATTGTTCAATGCGCGGTAAAGCAATTTTTCCTAGAGTGCGAGTAAAGATGAAGACTTATTGATATATATATATATATATATATAAACAACCATCAATCAATTATCGAATTATGAAACTCATTGAAAATCTAAAACCTAACAAGTAAATTACTCAAACATGGTGCAAGAAAAACAGGAAATATATGATGAATTCATGATGATAAACTTTATTAAAAGAGTAAGGATAGAAGATTCTTCTCTATATCGAAGTACAAAGCGAGATCATCCACTGAAAGCTCCTTAAAACACAAGTTTATGATGAATCCCCAAAGGAAGGCGTGGTGGCTGCTATCTATGAATAAAACTCTTATCATTTTTGGCTACCCTAAAACAAGAGGCTAAAACAAGTACATATAGGTCTATGGTCTTCTAGGGCTTCACTTCGGGAAAAAACGTCTTTTAGGTCGAAACAGCGAAACATTGAACACTTACACCGGACTGAATCACGTGTTCGGTATTGGGGAAAAAATGCCTCACCGTGTTCTGGCATTGGTCTATGGCACCGGTCAAAGGTTTCGTCTGGAGTTCGAATCGATTCAGCTCCTTCTTCATTTCCGAGGCAGTTTGACATGTCTTCAATAAATTCAATGTATCTTCTTGCTCGCAACTCCAAATAAGACAATCCAACTCCATTAGAAAGCTGACTCAAATATCTTAAATGTAACCAAGTTTCATCAAATTCCATGTTGGTTTGATCCTCCGTCTATAGCTAAACTTCAGACTCTTCAATTCTATCCAACTAGATAAAATGTGATAACTTGAGAAATATTTGGCTTGTACTAAGTCTTTCGCTTGTAGAACTTGTTGTAGCTTAGATTACACCTTTTTAAACTCTTTTTGCTCCTTTTTGATGATTTTCCTTGTTAAGATTCTTAACCTACAAATACGAAGAAAACTACCTTTTTTGGTGTAAAAATATTATTAAAATTCTTAGAAAATGCATTAAAATTGATAGTAAAACAGGTAAAATATAGAGTATATCATAGGTGGAGTCGGGCTCCGACTTAAATTTATACCACAGCTTGGTCAGTTCAAGGGAAACAGGTCAGTCGGATTGTGTGGATGGGCCGATGCAGGCAGTTGTTCCGAGAGAGTTAGAGGAACTGGAGGAGCCGACTAACGCAGTAGCGGCAGTGTCACCAAATTAGTCAGATGATTGTAGGGGTCGGATTCCACCCCTATGAGATCGATATAACGACAAGAACGATGTTGCAAAAGACTTGAAGAAATCATTAACGGGGTTGTAAAAGCCCAATTTAGAATTAAGCCCATAATTGTATTAATCTCATATTTAATGGATTTATTATTATTTTGGGCCTAAAAGCTATTTAATTTCTTAATGGGCCAGGCCCGAACCTAGCACTTAGACCTAGGATAGAAAAGCTATAAATAGCTCATTGTATTCACCCAGAAAAGGGATATGAAACTCTTTACAAAAACTTTGTATTATTCTGCTTACAGCTTTCCAGCTAATAAAAACCATATTTGGATCTTTGTCTTGTGTTTTCTAACATATAAGCTTTCTACTCTTCCAAGAACCTTACAAATTCAATTGTGTGAATCCAGCTTCCACAATTTAACGCTAAAAGGAGGGGTGCTTCAAAAGCTTCATACACAGAGAGACCGCATAGAAAAAATCAAGAAGATGTCTAGAACCAGCAACGAAACGACTCAGCGCAATCTGACGGATAGCAGCACGAATCCGAGAGAGACAGTCGGCGATTGTATCGGACAAAACAACACGGTGAACAATGAATCTACTCAAGAGAAGGCAGCTGACCAGGTCAAAGGGATGCTCGAGGAGCTGCTAAGAAAATCTAAAGAGCAGGAGATGATCAACAAGACCGTGATAGCTGAACTCAGAGCCCTGTCAGCAGCTAGTCGACCGCGCGGAGCAAGAATCTTTCGACGGCCTTCAGCTCATGTCATCCCGGCAAATCTTCTTTCAACGCCAGCTGATGCACAAAGGACTCATGGAGCCCATGACGAGCCGACTGCGGGGCAGACCGAAGAGGAAAACGTGCCTGCCGAGAACAAAACAGCTCAAGTCATAGAAATCGCAGACAACACCGAGGAAGAACATAACATCGATGATTATGGGTCAGTTGGAGTCAGACGGACTGCTCACAGGAGGAGACAGTCTAATCAAGAACATGAACTTACCGCAGCTGAAGAAAATTTGCAATGGGTGGAACAAACTGATGCTGCAACTGCCAGGAAGGCAACTCGTAACCACCAGCAAAAGGAGATGGACGAGCTCAAGGCCGCTTTGCATCAAACCACCCTTGACTTGAAGGAGATGCGATCTCAAGTCCATCGGGCGACTACAAAGCCTCCAGAAATCGATCGAGTTCTTGAAGAGGCACGGGCGACACCATTCACGGAGCGGATCACCAGAGTGCGACTCTCTGATCCTGGAAAGATCAAAGTATCGACTTATGATGGAAAAACTGATCCGACGGAACACATCACAACATTCTTGATCCCGATGGGCCGCACAAACTTCCGGCCTTAGGAAAAGGATATTGGCTACTGCCTACTATTCGTAGAGCATCTCAAAGGGGCAGCTCTTCATTGATTCTCCAGCATGGAGAGAAATTCGATCGACAACTTCGAACAACTGTCCGAAGCTTTTCTAAAGCAATACGCCATCTTCATAGAGCGAAGATCCTCAGAGGCCGACTTGTGGACAATGTCTCAAGGAGCAATCGAGACTCTCCAAAGTTTCACTGAACGTTTCAAGCTAGTACTCACACAAGTGAAGGGGATAGACGATAAGTCCGCACTCGAATCATTGAAAAAAGCTTTGTGGTACGACTCTGAATTCCAAAAGGAGATGACTGTCAATCAACCATCTACCCTCCAAGATGCTCTACATCGGGCTACCGGCTTCGCCAAAAGTGAAGAAGAAGTAAAAATTTTGGCACAAAAGCATGGAAAGGCCAAGATTTCTAAATCCTAAACATCGCCAGCCCCGCCTGGATGGAAGCACCAAGGGAACTTTGTGCAGCATGAAGGTGGCTTCAAAGGCGGTCACAACTACCAGGTTCACTCGCCCGGCTACGGTTGCGAAGGAGAGCGAGGCCGAGGAAGAGGCCATCCAAGCAGAAGTTCGAGAATACTTGGACGAGAAATGCGAATTATAACGAATCCGCCTACTGCGAGCTGCATTGTTCAAACAGACATTCTACTGGCAGCTGCCGAGTACTTGGCTCGCGATTAGCTGCTAAGTTAGCAGTAGGTGAACTCAGAGGCGACATAAGCATCAAAGACTTTGAAATCGAGCAGTATGTCGATCAAAGAGAAGTTACCCATGGAGAATCCAACAAACGGGAAAGGCAAAACAATAACGTGGCTCAAGGAGGACAAAGGAGAAAGGTTCTCAACATGATCATGGGCGGCTCTCATTTTTGTGCAGACAGGGTCTCATCAATCAAAGCTTTCCAACGGCGAGCCGAGATAGGCGCAAATTTGCCTACACCATCCAAGTTTCCTAATGACATCATCTTGTTTGAAGAAAAAGAAACGAGCGACATTAATAAACCACATGACGACCCGCTTGTTATTTGAATTCTTATCGATGACTGGGATATCGCACACGTTTTAGTTGATACGGGAAGCACAATCGACATCATTTTCAAAGAAACTCTATCACGGATGGACATTGATTTATCAAGAGTGAAGGTGCACCCCAAACTATTAACAGGTTTCAACGGAGAGACAACAATGACTCTTGGAACAATCAACTTGCCTGTGTGTGCCCAAGGAGTTACCAAAGTAGTGACTTTCGCTGTATCCGACAATCCGGCTATCTATAACGTGATTATGGGCACTCCTTGGCTAAATTCAATGCGCGCGGTTGCTTCCACTTACCATCTCTTCATCAAATTTCCAACTCCGAAAGGAATAAAAGCGATTAAAGGAAGTCAGATGGCTTCACGCACTTGTTTTCTAGCCGCACACAAGCTAAGGAGTTAGGCGACTATCCCTATTCCTAAGGAAAAGCGAAATAAGCAAAAGACATATAGAGAGCCCGTCAAAGAGCTCTCTAACCTGCTATAGCAATTACAGATCGTGGAGGCTCGAGAAGAAGAAGAAGCGGGCCCTGCCTGCGAGCCGATAATATCCGTCAGCATAGACGAGGAACATTCATAACGATGTGTGGAAATCGGTAAAACCCTCGACGAATCGATCAAGTAGGAGCTGATTTCTTTCTTGAAGAAGAATATAAGTACGTTCGCATGGTTAGCCGAAGACATGCCCGGAATCGACATCAACGTGGCTAGCCATGAATTAAATGTCAACCCAACTTTTAAACTAGTCAAGCAGAAGCAAAGAAGGCTTGGATCTGATAGGGCACAAGCAGTTAACAACGAGGTGGAAAGACTTTTGCGGGTCGGCTCGATCTCGGAAGTTAAGTACCCGGATTCGTTAGCCAATCCTGTCGTCGTGAAGAAGGAAAATGGCAAGTGGCGAGTATGCGTAGACTTCACTGATCTGGACAAAGCTTGTCCAAAAGATAGTTTTCCACTACCACACATCGATCGGCTAGTCGAAGCTACAGCAGGGAACGAGCTACTCTCATTTATGGACGTGTTTTCCGGCTACAACCAAATATTCATTAACCCCGACGATCGCGAGAAGACATCATTTATAACAGATCGAGGAATCTTTTGCTACAAATTCATGCCTTTTGGCTTGAAGAATGTCGGAGCAACATATCAACCCTTAGTTAATAAGATAATCGGAGATCACCTCGGCAAGACAATGGAGGTCTACATAGATGATATGTTTATAAAATCATTAGAAGAAAAGGATCACATCGCCCACTTAGAAGAATATTTTGAGAAGCTAAATCCGCATAACATGAAGTTGAATCCCACTAAGTGTAGGTTCGAGGCTACGTCAGGCGAATTCCTCGGCTACTTGGTAACTCATCGAGGAATTGAAGCTAATCCAAAGTAGATCGATGCGCTCATCCAAATGGCTTCGCCAAAGATAAAAAGAGAGGTTCAAAGATTGACTAGACGAGTAGCCGCGATCAACTGACAAATGCTTACCTTTCGAAAACCTTCGAATGGATGGAAAAATGCAAAGAAGCCTTCCAACAACTAAAGAAACATTTGGCTTGCCCACCAGTCTTGGCTAAACCTATTGCAGACGAGCCCCTCTTCTTATACGTTGCGGTCTCACTTACGGTTGTGAGTGGAGTATTAGTTCGAGCCGAGGGAAATGACCAAAAGCCTATATTCTACAGTAGCAAGTCCCTAACCGATGCCGAAACAAGATACCCCCTAACTGAAAAGTTGGCGCTCGCCGTCGTTACGTCTGCTAGAAAATAAGGCTTTACTTCCAATCGCATTCAATAATAGTACTAAGTACGCAGGCCGTCCTACATAGCCCAACTCAATCTGGAAGGCTAGCCAAGTAGGCGATAGAGTTAAGTGAGTTCGACATCGAGTATCGCAGCAGAACAAGCATAAAGGATCAGGTACTAGCTGATTTCCTAATTGAACTCCCAGAAGCCGCAGCTATAGCAGAAGCCGAAGACCGACAAGGCCAATCATCCAAGCAAGGATCTGGAATCGGTGTCCGCTTATCTTCAGCAGATGGCGAATCATTGGAGCAATCATTCCACCTCGGATTTCGGGCATCAAACAATGAAGCAGAGTATGATGCGCTACTCGCTGGATTGCGACTCGCCCGGGGACTTTGAATGAATAAAATCAATGCTTTATGTGACTCTCAACTAGTCGTCAATCAGTTTAATGGCGAATATGCAACAAAAGACGATCGGATGGAGGCCTATCTAAAACTCGTCAAGGAGCTAGCCACAGAATTCGACGAGTTCACACTCACTCGGATTCCAAGAGAAGAAAACATGCAAGCAGATGCACTCGCTTCCCTTGGATCATCGACAAAACTTGACAAAGATCTCCAGCGAATCATCCCAGTTGAGTTCATTGAAAAGCCAAGTATTACTCTTCTGCAAATGGTAAACGTCCTGACACGAGCACATGCCGCAAAGAAGAAAGCACTTCAGGATAAGGAAAGATCCTCCGAAATAGTTAGCCCCCCTACAATTCCAATGGAAATTACTATAGCTCCCGCACACTACACACTAGATACTAGTTCGGCAGCTGCCAATATCGACCTAGCAAAAAATGGCAGCCCGGTTACTATCGAAGAATCAGTTGCAATAGAGGAAGACGATGGCCCCGATCTCGATGGAAGGGCCTTTAACCGTGGACCACTTCCAGAAGATGTCATCTCGTCTGACAATGAACCGCCACCAGAGCACGATGCACTCCGCATTACCGACAATGACGTAATCGAGTACGGCTGCGACATCAAATGGATATACAATATTTGTGGCTATCTTGCAGAGGGTGAGGCACCAACTAATAAATGGGCTGCTCACAAGCTAAAAGCCCAAGCCGCCCGTTTCATCCTTTTCCATGGCGAACTGTTCAACTGGCGACTATCTAGTCCTTTGCTCATCTGCGTAGAAGGGCAGGCTGCTCGAAAGATCATGGAAGAAGTTCACAGCGGATCGTGTGGGAACCACTCTGATGGAAGAGTACTCGCCATCAAAATCAAGCGACATGGTTATTTTTGGCCTACCATGATCAAAGACTGCAAAACGTTTACCGCAAAATGCGAGAAGTGTCAATGTCATGGCCCGATGATCCATCAACCAACCGAACTCCTCACGTCTGTAACATCGCCTTATCCATTCATGAGATGGGAAATGGACATCGTTGGCCCACTTCATCCCTCGCGACAGATATGATATTTGCTAGTCTTAACAAACTATTTTTCTAAGTGGATTGAAGCAGAAGCTTTTAGCAGCATTAAAGACAAGCAAGTAGAGAACTTCATCTGGAAATATATCATTTGCCGTCATGGAGTGCCTTACGAAATTGTCACGGATAACGGCTCTCATTTCATTTCCAAGAAATTCGACCTCCTCTACGATAAGTGGAAAATCAGACTTAGCAATTCTACACCATGTTGTCCTCAAGGAAACGGTCAAGCAGAGGTGTCTAACAAGACCATCATTCACAGTTTAAAGACACGGCTGGATGCCAAGAAAGGCCGATGGGCTGATGAACTAGAAGGCGTTCTATGGTCTTATCGCACAACTCCTCGACGAGCTACAGGCAAGACCCCCTTCGTCCTTGTCTACGATACGGAATCATAATTCCACCAGAAGTTCCTGGAGTACGCCGTCAACTCCTTCCAGAACAAGAAGGACTTAATCATCTCCTGATGCTTGACGAATTGGACCTAATCAATGAAAGACACGATCAAGCATTAATCAAAATGACAGAATATCAACAGGCTACGGCCAAGTACTACAACTCAAAGGTCCGAATTTGACGTTTTTTTGAAGGAGACTTAGTCCTTCGCGAAGTTTTTCAGAACACGGCTGAACACTACGCCGGCAAACTCGGCGCACATTGAGAAGGGCCTTATCAGATCACTAAAGTGGTTTGTCTTGGCGTCTACGAAATCGCAAACATGAAAGGCGAAATGATTCCGCACTCCTAGAATGCAACATATCTAAAGAAGTACTACTTCTAAGTCACTTGACTTGAACTAGGGGGCGACTTGATCCCTAGAAAGGGTAGGCAACCATTTCTCGGACGGGTTTAGTTGCCTCCCTCCTCAAAAGAGGGGGGGGGGGAATAGGTACGTATACATAAAAAAAAAACATCTCGCTCCGCCGGGAAATCTGATGAATACAAGTTCGAGTTTTACACTTATCAAAGTCTTACTTAAACGACTATCTTCACTCTATTCTCGTCATTGGTGGCCACAATGACGAACTCGAACATCTTATCATAAGATTTAGACTATCACATCCTAGTGGATTCAAAGCGCGCTATATAAATTTATATGTTCATTACTGGAGCAGACTTGTTCACGGGAACATATCTGTAAACCAGAATGTTCATCTCAAAACCCAGCTACCAAATCGCTGGTCTAAAAATACCAGGTGTTCATTACTAGAGAGGACTTGTTCACGGGAACATATCTTTAAACCAGAATGTTCATCTCAAAACCCAGCTACCAAATCGCTGGTCTAAAAATACCAAGTGTTCACTACTAGAGCAAACTTGTTTGTGGGAATAAATCTGTAAACCAGAATGTTCATCTAAAAAACCCAACTAACACGTTGGTAACCTCGCTAAAAAAAATATTCGCTATCAAAGTAGACTTGTTGTAGTAACATAGTCCGTAAACCAAAGTATCAATTCAAAACACAACAATCTTGAATGTTGGTCATAACGTGAAAAACATGTTCAATTCTTCAAAGCAAAATTTTTAAGTATTGACATTTTTTCGTAAACCAAGCATAATCATAAATGCTGCATTTATAAATCAACAAGTCTGACAGAAAGGATAAGGAATAAAAGCTCCTGAAGCACTAAAACCGATAAAAGGATAAACACCACCCAAACTGAATAAAAAAAAATAAAAAAAAATATGCATTTCCTCAGGAAGCATCATCAACGACCCCAACAACTTGCTTGGACGTAACCTCTATCCCAGGATCTGACGAACTCTCATCACTTGATGAACTGAAGGAACTCGAATCCGAAACAGTTTCCTCGCGAGGAAGACCAGGCCTACCGGAAGTTCTTCTTTCTGATCCAGAAGCCCCAAGGACCTCCTCAAGTTCGCTCACATGTTTAGCAAACACCTCATTCGCAAGCAACAAGCCAGCCTCCTGCTTTTTGAGAGCGTCAAGCTCGTCACTAAGGTCAGGCACCTCGTCACTCTGAAGCAGCTCCACGAACTCGATATTACTCTGAACTTGGACAAGGTCAATAATATCGATCCTTGGTTGGTCAGTTATCATCCTAGCTTCTCTCTAGCTCGGCCAATCCTCGCCTCATACTCTGCTGTCATTTCACGCTTCACTTAGTCAACGACTCGCTGAATAGCTGCTTCCTGAAGCTTGGTAGCATTTCTTAGACGGTTGGTCAGATCGGAGACCTTGTGCTTCAAAAGTTTCCTCTCGGACTCAGACTCTGTAAACATGACATTTATCTCATGATGTTTGTCCTTATTTTCCTTAGCAACAGCTCCCAAAGCAGCGACTTTATCCTCCGCCTCGCGTCTCTGCTTCTTGAAATCATCACAAGCTCTCTGAAGATTCGCGAGCTTACGACTCTGCCAGCGGGCAGTCATTTCGTAATCAATAGCAAGGGTATTGAGCGAAGAAAGGAATTGCCAAGAAACAAACAAATTAATAAACCCAGAATAGCAGCAAAATTTGTTAGGGCAAAAACTCATACCGTCATGCAGTGAAGAGCCATGCTTGAGTAAGCATCTTTCTTCGACATCTCTTTCGGAGGAGGGAACTCAGCTCCTGGACAGAGGATCTTTGACAACTGAGACGCTGCCACAGCACTGCTGTTGAAGAGCTCCTTCGGCTTAGGAAGAGGACCTAGATACTTAGGCCTCGTCGAGTCGTTAGCATCAAGGTTTCTCTCACTGTCCCCTCTAGCACGTTGGCGTCCAGACTCAACGACATCATCTTTCCTCCTGGCATCTTCGCAATGCCTCGGCGACAATTCTGGACGGCGCTTGGTGACAGCAGGGATATTTCGCTCAACCTCCGGGCGACGTGGTCTAGGTGCAAGGTTGGCAATAGTACCAGCTCTGGGAACCGGTGGACCCGGTCTAGCTCGTTGCGGTGCCCCATCACTAGTGTCGGCTCTCATCTCAGCAGCTCTCCTCTCACGCGCAGACAATTTCTTCCCAGTGCTCGACATTTCCAATGAAGAATTCAAGAAATGCGCTCCAAAATATTAAACAAGTGCGTCTTTGACTCGGCGTAAAGAGAAGTCTCTCTTCCAACTACACTTTCCAGCGATGAAGTCGGCGTGAAGATCAAATAGGTCCTCTGGAAACTTATCGGTGCAACTTGAAACTGCAAAACAAGAAACATGAACAAAAAAGTTAGAAATTGAATGACTTGTAAACAAAACAAGTAATATCGCTGAAGAGTACATATAAGCATCTAAAAGAAACAGCATTACTAAGTCAGCTACCATAGATTCCCCATCTTGTCCGAAATCTAGAAAGATGATCACTTCCGACAAAAGCACTGTTTATTCGCACGAAGAAAAACTTCTTCTCCCAGGAGCATTCTTGGAGAAGAAAATTCTTGATGACTTGAAGATCCACTTTGCCATCGATAAAGTAAAGAAGTCTATCTATACTACCAGTCTTCTTAATCGTCCAAAGACTCAACAAGTGATTCACTTCAAGTTGGCGTCCGCATTCATAACTGCGAATCATGATCCTGTCTAAACAACGCATCCCTCGAGGTGTTTCTACGAAATGGCAAGTTGATTCCTCTTGAGAAACTCGAGAATCGCGTTAGGAATCGGGAACCACATGAAACAAGTCCAGAAATAGGCTTCGTACAGCGTGAAAAAAACCTTCTGGAGGATGGTCAACCCGGTCGTCTGACTTGGGAACAGCAAACTTGACATCATCAGAAGCATTGCAAAGTGCAAGAATATCCGTTAAAGACTCTAAAGTTGATTTAGAGGATCTCGGCTCTCTGTGCATCGAATCTTTCTTAGTAGCCTGCGAAATCCCTATTTCGTTACTATGAACTACTACCAAAGCGTTATTGGGGATCGTGTCTGCCGAACTGCCATCATCACTGGAAAACATTTGCATCAAGTTACATCGTTACTGCGATAAAAGCCCAGAATCCGAGTCAAAATTCAAAATCGAAACAAGGAACGATTGCGTTGACCCATTGACCAATGTTAAGTTGACCAGACCAGTTGACCAAAAAGTCAAAATCAAAATCGATTAGTTTAATCAGAACCATCCGGTTCAAGATTAAACTAGTAAACCGGTCTAGTCAAAATCACTTTGACCAATTTTGACCCGGGTTGACCGATCCACCATCGATGTTTGCCACGCCCGCCAATCTCGATCTCGCCGCGCTGGAGCTCTGATGGTTGCCTCACCCCAATACCGCCGTCAAACAGATCTTTTGCAGAAGCTCGACCGCCTGACGTCGCAGAAGCTCCTCTTGTCCTCCGTCTGTCGAGATCCACCGTCTATCGAGCTTCTCTGTCTGTTTCCTGAAGCAGCGGCAGAGGACGACAACCGGAGATAATTCTTGAAGCTGCGATGGTCGCGATTCACGAGCAGAACACCGCGGTGAGGACGAAGCCTCTCTTCCATCTAATTCGTGGTTGGACCATGTCTGTCTGTAGCTGCCACGAACCACGACGACGACGGAGGCTCCTACGGCGGTCACGAATCACGACGGCTCGAGCTCACGAGCGAAAATCCATGACGACAATGAAGATCCATGGTGGCGGCACTGTCGGATCTCGAAGCTCCTCCATCAAGCAGCGGCGTTGGCAGAAGGCGGTGATGTGGAGGTCTAATCCTAAGCTCCTTCTCCTCTGCGTGTCTGCAGCCACGATTGAAGACCACGGCTGCGATTTCCGGCGATCGTAGGAAGCTCCAGCGGTGACGGCGGCGGCGCAGATCGGAGAAGAAGACAAAAAAAAAACCCTAATTTTGCTACAGGACAAAAAAAGGGGTTTCGATTTTTACCTCTTTACTGCATAAAAAGTCGGTTGGTAAAACAAATAAATCTGGAAAGAGGTTTATTTAAACTTGGGGATTTCTTAAAATTCCTAGGTTTTTAGAGAATATTCTAGAGGATTTTCAGGAAATATTCCAAAAGATTTTCAGGAAATATCTCATATATTCTTCAAACGGACTTCAAAATTCAACAAAGCAAAGTTCATCAGTCTCATCAGCCCACTAGGCTCATTCTTAACAAAAGAAGTAAGTCAGAAAATTACGGTAGCATCGGCTCAACATGGAATATCCAAAACTTCCCGAGTTCGGTGACAAGTCATCAACGCCTGGCTGCTTCACAATCCATCACATCTATCTCAAACTTTGACAGTTTTTAGCTCGGCATCATCATAACTCAATACTGCCAAGCTGGGGGGCTAACTGTAGGGGTCGGATTTCACCCCTATGAAATTGATGTAACGACAAAAACGATTCTGCAAAAGACTTGAAGAAAGCATTAAAGGGCTTGTAAAAGCCCAATTTCGAATTAGGCTCATAATTGTATTAATCTCATATTTAATGGATTTAATATCTTTTTGGGCCTAAAAGCTATTTAATTTCTTAATGGGTCAGACCCGAACCTAGCACTTAGACCTATGATAGATAAACTATAAGTAACTCATTGTATTCACCCAGAAAAAGGGATCTGAAACTCTTTACAAAAACTTTGTACTATTCTGCTTACAGCTTTCGAGCTAATAAAAACCTTCTTTGGATCTTTATCTTGTGTTTTCTAACATAGAAGCTTTCTACTCTTCCTAGAATCTTAAAAATTCAACTGTGTGAATCCAGCTCTCACAATGATGAGTATGATCATCTGTTTGTCCCGCAAATCCCACAAGGACAGGATGATGAGCGCGAGGAGAGTATGCAGTCTTAGCCCAAGGAGGATCTAGAGGAAGATCCAGAAGAGGATCCTGTTGAGGATCCTAGTGAAGCAGGTTCCGAGGAAGACGCAGCAGAATTCCCACAGGCGGATGTGCCAATGGACTCTCTCTAGTCAGCTCTAGTGCCGAACGCCGAGCCTAACTCCCTGGTCTATATAGATATCTCATCGGACAACACCCTGTCTATTGAGCGGATTGATAGTCCAGTCATAGTGGAATCGAGGATCTTGATGAAAACTTTGCCATGTCTGAACAAAGCGCTGCCAGCTCAGCAAGGGTCCATTATTGCGGAGGGAATAGCCAACGTTATTGGGGGCAGAACCCTGCCTTCATGCGTCTAATTAGGCCTCGCCCTCCTACAGTCCAAGATTACCGCAGCCCCCAGCTCTGCAGTGTGCTACTGCAAACCCAGTGGTCTCTTTCGGGCAGAGCTCGGGCGTCATTCGCCCAACGCCTCGGAGGGATAATACTAGACTTGGAGCCTACATTTCGAGCCAAAATGCAAGGAGGATTTATGTGACCGAGTGGGCTAGGTAGCGGGGACCATTCGGGTGATCAAAGTTCCCTTATCTGAGTATTTATCTTGAGGGGCATAGGCAGCAACGAAGGAGTTTGGGACTTGGTGTAGACCATTTGACACCGAGTTACGGCAATGGGCAGGCTTGATGGGGACTTGAACTGGGAGAGTCCAGTGGTGATCAGTATGAAGCTTCTGCACTTAGACGCTTGTACATTTCTGCTATGGAAAACAGAGGCAACATACCCGAATGACCCAGAGTGCAAAGCCTCATCCACCTCCTCCTCCTGCGACTGAACGATCTGGACAGCCAACCTTAGGGGATAGGCTATGTAGTAAGTGTAAGAACCTTAGGACCCCTTCGCCTTAGTATGGTGCCTCGTGAGGTAAGTCTGGGTTCTTAACTTCTCTCTTCATGGCTTCAAAGACTTAAATTTTATTTCGGTTTGTTTTCCTTTTTGAACAAACTTATTACGGAAATGTTGAGCCAAGGGGTTTTGTTGAAGGATTGTGCTTCTACGAAAACCTTGTAATATTTTCGAATGAGCCAAAACTTAAGTGTGTGGCAATTTCCCTTTTATTAAGTATAATCACGTTTTTCTTAAGGCTTTGTGTGATTCTGCT
This sequence comes from Draba incana, assembly GCA_963576765.1. Classification (NCBI taxonomy): domain Eukaryota; kingdom Viridiplantae; phylum Streptophyta; class Magnoliopsida; order Brassicales; family Brassicaceae; genus Draba; species Draba incana. The sequence continues at coordinate 21,648,798 of OY755215.1, forward strand.
ATTTTTGCTAAGTAAATATCTTGTTGTTAATGTGGTCATATAAGTTTTATTTTGCATTCATGAAATTTTGTAAGTGCATAATCTGAAAATTCTAAAGCATATTAGTCATTGAATATGGAATGGAAATGTAATAAATGCATAGTGTGATGGAGCTTCAGGTTGATCTAGAATTGTTAAAGTGGTTTCCTTAGAAATTGGATTTAGGTTGTGGCAGAAAATGAGCTCTAAAGATCTAAAATTAGACTTGCTAGTCTAAGTAAATGTGTAAATTGTGAGAATGAAATGTGCGTTCTAAAATTCTAGAGTTAGGCTTCGATTGTCCAATATTGCGTTAGCATTAAAATTAGAATGAAAATTCTAAAAGATCTAGATTTAAGTTCTATTGGTGTAAACCAATGTGCAAGTGCCGAAATGTTCCTAGTCACTTAGGTAACCCGAGTTCTAACCCTTAATGCCCGTGGAAGTACTCAAAGTGTAGCTAGCAAGAAAGTGGTCGGTTAATAAGGGTTGAACCATCGTGGATGGATGAGTCCAAGATCATGATGGAAAGCTTAAAAGAAAGGCAAGTTGGGGACAAAACCCAACCTTTAACAGGTATAGATTATTGAAGAAGAAGGCCAGGAGCGGAACCAGTCTTCAACCAGATCTCAAAGAGCGAAGAAAACTCCACTTGGCCAAAGGAACGGTCAAGGGTCTGGACCAAGTCGATGGATCGTTGGAGCAAACTCGAGGTCTTGGATGGCGCAAGGATAATTCAAAGGTGTGCGAAAGAAGGAAGGACAAGCTGAGGGAAGCAAGTACCAAGGAGGGTGCGATTTATATATTGGAAGTTGTCGGGAGCCAATGTTATTCTTGGAACCTTAGAGAATTCAGGACTAATTATTTTTAAGGAAGAGAGAATGTTGTGATTGGGTTAATGGCTAAGGCTGTCCCAAACCGGCCGCTCCAAAGACTGCTCCCAAATTATCGAGATATCAACCGGAAAGCATGTAAACACTTCGGAAAAGCATAGAAAGGCATGAGAAGACTTAGCAAGAAAAGCGTTCAAGGATGAATCGTGAGGGACCATGCAGTTAGCTTAGGGTCGAATGGTAAAACCAAAGGAAACAGTCTGAACCATTGCGATCTAACCAAAGACCGTTATCGGCTTTGATGATTCCTTAGTGGAATCACTTAGGAAAAGATAAAGGGAACGATTTGGATCATTTTTGAAGTGAGCCTAAGTCGGAGCCATCGGATCGGTCAAGTCCAGGAAAGGATCTAAAGATGATCTAGAAGCCCTTAGGTTAGAAAAGTTAGGGAATTATTAAAGATAGGTTTTGGTCAAAGAAATTTTAAGTTTGTTCAAACGAATGGGAATTTGGGTCGAGGAAAATGTTTGCGGATCAAAGTCGATTGGCACGAACCACAGTACGTGTTTGCGTGGTACGAGGTGCATGGAGCATGGCGCGTGTGGCAGTTTTTCCTGGTCGCAGGTCAGGCGCGTGGAAGGAGCGCAGGGCGTTGGTTGGGTACAACGGTTGGCATTGCCATGTGGTGTTCATGCGCTCATGCGCAACTTTCTCTTTCTTGGCAAAGGAGAAAGCGTTGTCACGTCTCTTCCATGCGCTTGTGCACAGTTTCTCTTTCTTGGCAAAAGGGAAAGCGTTGCCACGTGTCATCCATGCGCTCCTGCACAGACTTCTCTGCCTAAGCAGAGGGGACAACCCTACCACGTGTCAGCCATGCGCTCGTGCGCAGACTTCTCTATCTGCGCAGAGAGAAAGATACTGCCACGTGTCAGTAATGCGTGTGTTCGCGGTTTAAGCCTGTTTGGTAGAGTGGACAGCCCTACCACGTGTCAGTCATGCATTGTGTAGCCTGTGGTGTAGTTTTTCATGTAGATCTGAGCCAGTGCATGAGTTACACTTGGCGGAGAGAGGGCAGATCCAAAAATCCAAACCTTGAGCCTATAAATAGTTCCTCATTTCTTCCATTTCTCCAATTTTAGTTTTCTCTACCAAATCTCTGCTAAAATCTATCTAGAGCCATTCTTAGGCAAATTTCTCGATAATTAAGGGAATATTATGATCTAGTTCTAAGCCGATCTGACGGTAAGTCCTAGTTCCATTTAGCTTTATCAAATCTCGTAGATCAGTGGTTAGAATATTGTTTTAACCATATGATCGAAGGTTTGTGCAAGCACTAGGTTCTAGCTGTCAAAGAAGCTTCGCATCTAGCATTCCTCATCGAAATATGTGAGTAGGGGTCACAGGGGTTGATGAGTTGAATCTTCGTGGACTGTTCTTGTCTCAGATTTTTATTATCACTTAGATTATGTTGGATTATTACGGGAATTTATTAGTATGTTCATACTTATCATGTATGATGTTTATTAGAACATGCATAGTTCTATTAAGCTTTAATAGATGAATCTATGCATACATGAATTAATTCACCTAGATTATGTTGATCGCTATAAGAATTTGTTCCCATGTTCTGTCTCGTAGGATAATTTATAGGACATGCATATCTTGGTTAAGCTTGATTTGATGAACATATGCATTCATTTTATAGATTTGCTTAAAGTCTGCTTGAACGCTAAGAAACCCGGTTAAACATGTTTGAATTTATGGCATAGGTTGAGCATTAGATCTTGCAAAACCTGTTAACTTGGATATTGATTCTTGGTTGATTGTTTATGCTGGATTTTAGTAGACTTGACGCGGTGACTTCGGTCTCATGATGTGTGTTAAGCTTGTCTCTGTGTTTTGTTATTCTGCTTGAATATGTCTTAGTCTCGCATCTTGATTGCTTGTGGTATGATGATTTATATTGGTTATTGTTGGTAGTTTCGCAATAGATGCTTGTTGGCTACTAGAGAAAAAGACGTTGTATAGGGATGTCTGGTAGCACTTACCTTATGGGAAATCGATGATGTGTGCGGTTATGTGTGATGCTAGGGTACTAGTAGAGTCTAATTGTGGTATTGATGCTCAAAGTCATAGTTGCATATATGAATATGATTTGATGAGTGACGGTCTGACGTTCCCAGATGGTCATGATTAGTTATGCCCCGTAAGTGTTACAGATTAACCATGTAAGCGCGGAGGATACTGGGGTAGGTACCTTGCCTGTGCATACACGACGGTGGATCAGATTCATGGTGGACTTGGATTATGTGTGCCTTAGTGGCTGCATCTTCCATTGGTTCCTGGCAATGGATAACGAGACTGTAAGACCTTGAGATAATTAGAATCCGGATTTGCATTCATGTAGGTCGTAGGGGATGTTGTGAGAGACTTGTGTATGTCTTGATGGCTTGTTCAATTATTTGTCTTGAATTGTGTGTGACGTTGTGCTGCTTGTTATTTTGGATTTGGGCGAGAATCCTGATGTCTAAATTTTTAGTAGGCTCTAAGTCACTGGGTAATAGTATATTATTCATCTTACTATATTTGTTGCAGGTAATCTTAGTCGGGAAACCTTAGCGGGCTTGTTGGACGTTCTAGGATCATCAGACTAGGTGACTTTTCGATGGTTCTTGCCAAAACCTATAATTTGACAATGTATATTTAAACCTCGGATCCAACCTACACGATTGTAAAAACGTTTTCACAAAAAATATAATCTAAGTGTAAATCAAGTATTTTCAAAAGATTATCAAGTGATATTGGTGCCTGATGCAGTCCAGACCGAACCAACCCATGTCGCGTGTTTCCGGTTGGTAAGCCTATGGAGGCGCGGGATGGGGATGGACGCTCTGGGATAGTCGAGCCAAAACGTTTAAACTTATGCACGGTATATGGGGTGTTATAGGCGGTGCCTCCCATATCAGAGGGCCTAGTGGGTTTGCACCTATAAGGGCAGCTGGGTTTCTCGGGGATTGTTGCTGCAAGACTGTCCCGTGCATAAGTGCGGTATCAATCTCCGCTTGGGTAACTTGAGGGCCTTCAGGTGCTGGTTCCTCAGGGTTTGATGCTTCTGCCTGGGGTTGAACAAGTTCTTAAGGCGGAACCAGAGGTGCTTCCTCCGTGTTTGCCTAGGGGTTAATGATGTGTCGAGTTTTAAACCCAATTAAACAATGGCAAATGCACAACAATCACAATAGTATATATGAGATCGAATCCACAAGGAGCTAGTTATTGTACTACTAGTTTCTTGGAAACAATTCAAGCTAAAACAAAATATAGGTTTTGTTTTAATGTCTCGAAATTAAGCAATAAAGATGGTTGAAATTCAAATAAAACAGTAAATTCAAATTCAAATTAAACAATAAAGGTGCCATAGGGACATGTAAAAGTCGTATTTTCTTGGTCATCAGGATGAATAGGAATTTAGAAAAATCCTGAATATCCATCAAGAAAACAGTAGTAAGGATGATTAGCAAGACGTTCAAGCATTTGATTTATAAAAGAAAGAGGAAAGGAATCTTTGCGAGTTGCTGCATTAAGCTTCCTATAATCGATAGATATTCGGTGTCCTATGATCGTTCTTGTTGATATTAGCTCGTCATTCTCGTTCCTCACCACTATGACTCGTCCTTTCTTTGGGACTACGGAAACTGGGCTATCCTAAATAGCATATATAATCCCTAAATAGCATATATAATCACTCCTTCCAAAAATTTCATGATTTAACATCCTTAAGGTTTGGATTTAGCCTCCGTTGGTGTTCTATGGAGGATGAATATTCGTCTTCAAGATGAATTCTATGCATATATAAATCTGGAGGTATTCGTGTGATGTCTTGAAGAGAATACCCTAAACCTTTTCGATGTTTTCTCAACTCATAAAGAAGTAACGAAGTTTCGACATCACTAAGATTAGAGTTAATAATAACAGGATATGTTTGATTAGGACCAAGAAACGCGTACCTTAGTCTGACGGGAAGCTCTTTAAGATTGACCTTATGAGCATTTATTTCACTCCAAGGGTCGTTGCTTTATTTGATGGACGTTTTGGGTGGGTTGGGTTGGTTGCAATCCTTCTCCAAGGCAAGATATGGTACTAGCTTATCATATGAGTTTAGTGAGTCAAGAAGTCTTGCATAATCTTGGGCTTCGTCATTCAAGTAGCCATCTTCTCGAGATAGTTGAGTTAAGGCCACTTCTAATGGGTCATTTAGAATGAGTTCTTCAAACATCTCACCAGAGACTTTACTCAATTGATCCACTCAAAAAGCGTGTCCGTCGATGGTCGGTCTTTGCATAGAATTGTTGACTTCAAATTGCAGGGTTAGATCACCTAAGTTTAGCTCAATCTTCCCCCTGTAAGATGTATCATGGCTCCAACAGTAGCTAATAAAGGACTTCCAAGGATAATCGGGTCTCTAGGCTCTGGATCTAACTTTAATACCACAAAATCCGCATGTATGCAACATTCTCCAATTTTAACCAGTAAATCGACAATAACTCCGACTGGGCATTTCCTTAAGGCCATATTCCGAATTCATGACTCTAGCTCCTTGATATTGCGTCCCGACACAATCTACTTCTCTTAAATCATCTTCCATACCATCGTCCAAATAATCTTTACTAGATTCTTCATAAAATACTCCTTTATTCTTAGCTTGAGTCATCATAGCTCCTGCCTTTAGGGCATGAAAATCCATCATCATGATCTCCTTGTATTGCGTAGAGTTGGTGTTTATGGCTTTGACGATTTCTTCGTAGTTCGGTTGATTCATGTTTTCACTCGTGGCTAGATTTTCAATGAACGATTTCGTCTCGCTTATGGGTTTATGCATGAAGTTCCCGTTGCTGCCAACATCAAGACATCACTTATACTCTTGATTGATCCCTTGGTAAAAACCGTTCCATAAACCACTCTCGGAAAGACCATGGTGTGGGCAGTCTCTTATGTATTCCTTATAATGCTCTAAACTCTTAGGATATGGCTCGATAGGACCTTGCTGGAAATTTGTGATGTTACCCCTTAGTAAATGCAACCTCTTCTTCGTAAAGAACTTCTCAAGAAAGATTATCTTACAATCCTTCCATGTGGTAATAGATTGAGCCAGTAGTGACTTCATCCATCGAAGTGCGCTTCCCGTCAAAGAGAAAGTGAATAATCGGCATCTTAGGTGGTCTATGGGGGCTCCATTTGTGTTGAAAAAATTACACAAATCCTCAAAAGAATATATGTGGTCCAAAGGGTTTTCTCCTGAAAGTCCGCCAAACTCATTTTGCTTCACAAGCGCGATAACTTGAGGTTTTATCTCGAAATCACGATCATGTGGCGTGAGATAGAATGAATTTTGGTCTATCCCGTAACACTCTCCAATGATCTCATGATTAGGTGTTGGCTTTTCCATATCATGGTTTCGTTGTGAAAATTCGTCGTAATGCCGACCAAATCCCAATGGTTGATTATGAGCTACACCGTCAATGTATGGCTCAAAATTGTTTGCTTCGCGAGGTAGAAAAGGTTGTTTAGCTACTGGACGTGAACCGAAGTAGCCATACTTGCTTAAATGATCTCCTGAAACACTCAAAAACAAAAGAAAAAAAACGAAAATTAAATTAGCAATATAAAGAAAAACGTTTTAGACTAGTATCTAGTCCAAAACTTGTAGAGAAAGAGGAAAAGGTCCTCGGAAACGGCGCCAAAAACATGATGTGTCAAGTTTCAAATTTAATTAAATAATTGCAAGTGCACAACAATCACAATAGTATAGATGGAATCGAATCCACAGGGACCTAGTCATTGTACGAATCAAGCTAAAACAAAATATAGGTTTTGGTTTTAATGTCTTGGAATCAAGTAATAAAGATGCTTGAAATTCAAATATAACACACGTTAGGCAATAGGTTTATAGCGGAGATTTATAAATCATTAAACAATATATCAAAATTCAGGGAAATTGTTCCAGAACTCAAATCACAAAGGTATAATGTTTCCACTTTCGTGGCTCCGATCACTATACTTTAACACCCTAATAGACTCAACTTTTGATGGTTATTACAAAGTGAAAACTCGCAATAAGTTTATGATTCAATTGTTCATAATACTCCATAACTAACCTTTCGGATTGTTATGACGCATTAGTCATCAAATACTAGTTCAAGCAATATACAAGCTTTTGGGGAGTATATTAACCCCCAAGATCTGATGCTCGGTGATCATAAAAGCATGCAGCATTACGTTCATGTAAAGACGAAGAACTAATATAGCATCCCTAATTCTTTCGATAAAAGTTAACAATTCATGAACTCATTTATTTCCTATAACCTAACAAACGGAAATACTCAAGCGTGGTGCATGAAATACAACAAAGAGATATTGAATTAATGATAAATAAACTTGAATTAAAGAGTAAAGGTTAGAGATTCTTCTCTATACCGAAGTACAAAGCGAGATCATCCACCGGAAGCTCTAGAAACTCAAATCTAAGATGGATCCCCAAAGGGAACGTAGCTATTATTTCTCTATGCTAAAACCACTTTATTATTTTGGTACACACTTACACAAGAGGCTAAAAACAAATATATATATATATATATATATATATGTCTAGGGTCTTCTAGGGCTTCGTTTCAGGCAAAAACGTCTTTTCGGTCGAAACTGCGCTTGGCAATGGACGCTCACACCGGACAAAATCAAGTGTCTGGTTTCTGAGCCAAAAGTGCCTTACTCTTTTCAGGAAATGGTCTGTGACACCGGAACACGAGTATGTACGGTGTCAGGCTCGTTTCTGCCTTTGCTTCATTTCTAAGGCAGTTGGACATGTCTTCATTAAATCGTGTGTATCTTCTTGCTCACAGCTCGAAATAAGAAAATTCCAACTCCATTAGAAAGCTAACTCAAAGATTTTGAACATAATCAAGTTTCATCAAATTCCAAGTTGGTTTGATCTTCCTTAAGTGGTTAAAATTCAGACTCTTCCATTCTGTCTGACTTGATAAAATGTGATAACTTGAGAATTCTTTGGCTTGGACTAAGTCTTTGGCTTGTAGAACTTGTTGTAGCTTAGATAACACCTATTTAACCTCTTTTTGCTCCATTTTGATGTTTTTCCCTGTTAAGACTCTAAAACGACAAATACGAGGAAAACTCCTTCTTTTGGTGTTAAAGCTTATTAAAGTACTTAGAAAATGCATTGAAATAGGTAATAAAATAGGTAAAATATAGAGTATATCAGTTACCTGGTTCAACAATGGGGACCGTATTTATTCTTCATGTAGTTATCTTGAAAAAAAAACCGAGATTACTAAGCCTATTTATCGTTGGTAACCTAGGTGAACCGGCTGGACGAGAGTAGTGGCAACCGCGTGTTTTTTCCCAAGTAGTTCTCATAAATCTTAGTGTTGTTCTCCAGGTTAGAACTAGAGTAACTACCGAGCACTGATACCAAATTGTAACACCCGCACTTTTGACTAGAAGTCTACGACAATATATTAGTCAACATTACGTAGCATTTCATTGCTCAAAAATTTCTTTACAATGTTTGGTAAGATACAACGTATTTAGGTACTATACTACACTTCCTTGGAAAAGTCTCCACCATTGCCCGCTGCTCCATCTTTGGAATCTTCTGGTCTGCCTCCATGGTCACCTTTCTTGCCAATCTTGTAAGGGGTGAGTATTGAATATTCACTAAAATGGTCTTCTCCGTCTCACCACCTAACACATCCTAACTACACGTAACCATTACAACTTCCACATAATGCCTTAGCACCATGTGTCACCTTTCTTTACAAGTAACCTTTATCCTTAGTCACTTGTTCTCTTAACACTTAATCTCCATCTTAAGTTGCGCTTAGTCCGTCATATTCCGAGTAACCAGGATCCCAGATCCTTTCTATGGTTAAACGGAAAACATTCTTTCTCTCAGCAATTATGATCCCAGATCATAATCACCGTTATTCGGCTTGTGGGTGGAATATTTCTCTTTTTCTTCTAACAAGCCTCATTGGTCAAGTTAGGTCTTTGTGCCACTTTTTCAGGCCAAACACAAACAAGGCGGTGACATGTGTCCATACAAATGCCCCTATGCAATATATATTTATGGTGGCCTTATGAATCGACTATCATAACATTTTAGTATGCATTCTACTTTTGACTTTTTCCTCGGTTCACAAACAATACTTCTACTCCCATATTACCCTAGTCTTTAATACCTCTAGATTCTCAACCAATAGTCTAAGCATTTCACAGAATACCATTGCCCAGTTAAGCATGGCTATCCCATAACGTTACCTATGACAACATCTATTGCCATACGGTAGCCGTCTATCCAGAAATTCACACATAAAACTAATTGTTAGTTGTGGAAAGCTCATGAACCAAATTGTATTTGATTAATGTCTTTTCTCTAACCCTAGGTCGTATGCGGTCAAGTAAGAGTTTACTAGAACCTCTCGAGCTCTTCTCAAATAGACATCACCAATAGACCTATTATCGGGTTGACTAAGGATTGATGGAGCAATATTTCCAATCACACAACTTAATCATGTGTGAGTAACAACTTACCATAATGATACGTTATAGCCAGAAACCAACCGCGTCATGCAAGCGGGTAATGATATTTCTTACGATCAAAGCTCTTATTTAGTCTTATTTAGACATTCAATGAGTCCCCGAGAGTAGGATCGATTCTCATTCTACCTTGCGGTAGGCTAGTTTCCACGTACGGAAATTATGACTAAGCATACTTAAACTTAGGCCATCCTCTCTTGATCGTTTATCATACCATAGCTCTATTCTCATGATTTGATGATGATCGATCAAGCCACTTACGAGTAACCGCAATCATAACATACATTTGGCTCATGATAGCTCCATGGGTAGCATATAGATATACTATGCAAGACTCTATTAAAATAAGGGTAAACCATCATTCCTAACTTCCTAAACTATCCTAAACAATATGAATTTGAGTTTGGATTGCTCAAAACTCCTCTAAGTTCCTTTAAACCTCACCAAACAACGAGTCACTCTTCTCTTAGCCTTAGCCAAGTCAATTTTCCTCGAGGCATAGGTTGAATCTCATAGAAGAAATCCTTCATAGCCATGGCTCAATCCATAGCCCATCGTATTCATACTCTAGGTAACATGTCAAGAGCCTGGGCCTTGGTAAGTTTCTCTATATTCACCATTAAGTCCTTAGCTGGATCGCCATGATCCAACCGAATGCTTTGCCACTTCTCTTATGGCCAAGCTTACGCTTGTCATTACGGCCTTGTGATGGTTCCGGGTTGAGGCTGTATCGATCTCTCATCGAATTCTTATCAACCCGCGGACAACTTCTTTATATGTTAGCATTGATACGATCGCTGCTCCTACACTGCCCGTCTTGACCTTAAAGAAGATGTATCGAGGCATCCCCGATGCCATAGCGATGACACCTTCAGATCCTTTCTACTGAGGCACCCCGAGGTCGTACCAATATATACACTCTCTTTCCTTCGTGGTAAAGGGTCCGTTCCCGCAAATGTACGTCATGGATCCCATTTGTACCTAACACTTACGTAGTGGTTCGAGCCCTCGTCCGGAGCTGTCATCCGGATCGAGAGAAACTCGATCCATCTCTATTCTACCCTTAACTATTACTACTAAAACACTTCACGAAAGTAATAATGGAGAAAAGAAGAAAGGAATATGTCAAGTACGGATCGTGACTTACCATGGGTTTGAAACGCTCTCCTAGGGACTTGGGGTGCTAAGTTCCTTCTCAAGCTCCTCCTTATTCTCTTGTTCCTAAGCGCTTATCTTTGGCTCTAGAGTGAGAATGATTTTTATGAGCTCCATTTGCTCACTATTTATACTACACCAAAATTCTTAGGAAAATATTCACTTTTCTTATTTTTCTCCACCTCCTTTCCTTTTGGGCAAACCCAGCTTATTTCCCTCTTTTCCATTCTTAGAAGCCGCCGACTATAGGGGTCAAATTCCACTCCTAAGAATAAATGGCCTATAATGACTATGTATAGACTAGACCAATAATCCAATGAATCGGCTAGTCGATGGTTGAACTGGAGAATCAGAAGATTCGGGCGTTAACCGATGAACAAAATGAAACCAATGATCTTTGGACTTTAAGCTGGCAGCCAATTTCAAGTGAGCCTAGAAATCAAGCCCAAAAAACTAGGGCCCATTAAGGGTCTAGCCGACCTAGCGGCCGCCATGAATATAGAAAACCTAGAAGAATAAGGAAAACTTCCTTTTTCATTTAGGGTTAGGCTCAAACCGACCTAGAACACTATATTTATCATTGAACATCCTCATAAGAGGAGGATGAGGAAATTCTGCACCAAAACTCTGTATTTTTCTGCTTACATCTTTCCAGCTAATAAAAAACCATCTTTGGATCTTTGTCTTATGTTTTCTAAACTAGAGGCTTTCTAATATTCCAAGAACCCTACAAATCTAATTGTGAGAATCCAGCTCCCACAATTTGGCGCTAGAAGGAAGGGAACTCAAAGCTTCATACACAAAGAAACCGCTTAGTCAAGTCGAAGAACTCAGAGCTTAAGACCCTATAACGGTTAGCCAACCACACGGAGGAGGAATCTTCCGACAACCAATGGCTTGCATCACCCGAATAAACCTTTTCTCGATGCCAGCCGGTGCGCAAAGGGCTCGCGGATCGCACAAAGAACCATCTATTCAACAAAATGAGGAAAGGAAAGCGCTTGCCGCAAACAGAACAAATCGAATCGTCAAAATTATCGATGACACCGAAGAAGGGCACAACACTAATGACTCTGAATCGGCAAGCGATGGGTGAGCCGCTCTAACGAGAAGCCAATTCAAACACGAGCAAGAGCTCACCGAGAGAGAAAAGAACCTTCAATGGGTAGAGCAAGTTGAAACAACGAATGCAAGGAAGACGGCTGCCGACAACCACCAAAGGGAGATGGATGAGCTCAAAGCCTCTCTGCAGCACACCGCCCTCGATTTTAGGGATATGTGATTCGAAGTCCATCGTGTGATAAGCAAAGCTCCAAAAATCGATTGAGTACTTAAAGAGGCCCAGACCACGCCGTTCACAGAGTCAATCACTAGGGCTCGGCTCTCCCACCCTAAAATATCAAGGTGCCAACTTACCATGGAAAAACAGATCCAACCAAGCACATCACTGCGTTTTGCAATCGCGATGGACCGCGCTAACTTTCGACCTGAAGAAAAAGATATCGGTTGATGTCTCATATTCGTAGAACATTTCAAAGGAACAGCTCTCCATTGGTTCTCTGGCAATGAGAGAAACTTGATAGATAACTTTGGATAGCTCTCTGAAGCCTTTCTAAAGAAGTATGCTATTCTAATCAAGCAAAGATCTTTGGAATTTTATTGAACGTTTCAAGCTTGTGCTTACCCAAGTAAAAGGGATAGACGATAAATCCGCAATTTGTGCGCTAAAGAAAGCTCTGTGTTATAACTCCGACTTCCGGAAGGAGATGACCATAACAAGCCATCGACCATCTAAGAAGCTCTCCATCGGGCGACCGGCTTTGCCAAGACCAAAGAGGAAGTGAAAACTTTGGCACTGGAGTATGGAAAGTCCAAGAGCTCTAAATCTCAAACAACGCTAGCCTCGGCTAGAAAGAAGCAACAAGGGAACGCCGTTCAGCATGAAGGATGTTTCAAAGGCGCTCAAAAATACCAAGTCGACTTGCCCGACTACTGTCGCGGAAGAGAGCGAGGCCGAGGAAGAGGCAGAAGCTTCAACAATACTTGGACGAGGAACACGACTTACGACGAATCAGCCTACTACTATTTGCACCGTTATAGTAGACATTCCACTACCAACTGTCGAGTGTTTGGTTCGCGGCTAGCCGCAAACTCAGAAATAGCCTAAGTGTCAAGGACATCGAAATTGAGCACACCGTTGGTCAAGTCGAAGAGCCCAACAAACGAGAAAAGTAAAACGACAATGTGACTCAAGGAGAACAAAGAAGGAAAGTTCTCAACATGATCATGGGCGACTCTCTTTACTGCGCTGACACGGTCTTGTTAATCAAGGTCTTTCAGCGGTGAGTCAAAATTGGCGGCAACTTGCCCACACTGTCCAAGTTTCCAAACGACGTCATCTCGTTCGAAGACAAAGAGACTAATGACAATTATAAACCGCATGACGACCCACTTGTTATTCAGCTAGTCATTGACGATTGGGATATCGCACGCGTTCTAGTAGATACCGGGAGCACGATCAACATCATTTTCAAGGAAACCGTATCACAGATGGACATATACTTATCCCGGGTGAAATCTCATCCCAAGCCGCTTACTGGTTTCAATGATGAGATGATAAGGACTCTTGGAACAATCAACCTGCCGGTGTGTGCTGAGGGGATTACCAAAGTGATGAACTTCTTGGTATCCGACAACCTGGGTATTTGATAACGTGATTATGGCCGCCTTGGCTAAACTCAATGCAAGCTGTAGCTTCCACTTATCACCTTTGCTTCAAATTTCAAACTCCAGAAGGAATAAAGGCGATCAAAGAAAGTCAGATGGCATCCCATACTTGCTTACTAGCCGCGAATAAGCTGAGGAGTCAAGTGGGTATTCCTATTCTTATTGATAAGAAGAAGAAACAAAAGATAGACATAGAGCCCATCAAGAAGCCCTCCAACCTATTATAGCAATTACAAGTCACAGAGGTCCGCAAAGAAGAAGAGACGGGCCCAGTCTGCAAGCTAGTAATATTCATCTGCATAGCCGACAGAAACCCAGAGCGATGCATGGAGATAGGCGCAACCCTAAATGAATCAATCAACCAGGAGCTCATCTCTTTCTTGAAGAAAAACCCAAGTACATTTGCATGGTCAGCCGAGGACATGCCCAAGATTGACATTAATGTGGCTAGCCACGAGCTGATTGTCGACCTGACCTTTAAACCGGTCAAGCAGAAACGTAGAAGATTTGGATCGGATAGAGCTAAAGAAGTTAATGACAAGGTGGAAAGACTTTGGTGGGTCGGATCGATCTCAGAAGTTAAGTACCCGGATTGGCAAGCCAATACAGTTGTCGTAAAGAAGAATAATGACAAATGGCATGTATGTGTGGACTTCACATACCTAAACAAAGCTTGTCCTAAGGACAGTTTTCCGCTACCGCACATCGACTAGCTAGACGAATCTACAGAAGGGAACAAGTTGCTCTCTTTTATGGATGCATTTTCTAGCTATAATCAAATACTCATGAATCCCGATGATCACAAGAAGACGTCATTCATCACGGATCGCGGGATCTACTGCTACAAAGTCGTGTCATTTTGTTTGAAAATGCTGGAGCAACATATCAACGTCAAGTGAACAAAATGTTTGCCCACCAGCTTGGAAAAACGATGGAAGTCTATATAGACGACATGTTAGTGAAGTCACTAGAAGAAAAGGACCACGTCACTCACTTGGAAGAATGTTTCGAGAGACAAAATCTACACAACATGATGCTAAATTCAACTAAGTGTAGATTTGGAGTTACGTCTGACAAATTCCTTGGCTACCTGGTAACCATCGCGGAATCAAGGCTAACCCAAAGAAAATTGATGAACTTATCCAAATGGCCTCGCCAAAAATGAAGAGAGAAGTTCAAAGATTGACTAGACGAGTAGAACCACTCAATTGATTCATTTCGCGATCAACTGACAAGTGCTTACCTTTCTATAACACATTAAGAGGGAAAAAAACTTTCGAATGACGGAGAAGTTAGAAGAAACTTTCCAGCAGCTGAAGAAATATTTGGCGAGCCCACCAGTTCTCGCAAAACCTATTGTGGGCAAACCCTTTTTTCGTTATGTTGCAGTCTCTCTTACAGTTGTAAGTGGAGTCTTGGTTCAAGCCGACGGAAACGACCGAAAGGCTATGTTCTACACCAACAAGTCTCTTACCGATGCCAAATCGAGGTATCCTTTAACTAAAAAGTTGGCACTCGCCGTCATCATATCTGCCAGGAAGTTAAGGCCCCACATCCAATCACACTCCATTATAGGACTTAGTACATTCCCGTTGCGAGCTGTTCTGCATAGTCCAACCCAATCTAGAAGACTAGCCATTGATAAAGCTAAGCGAGTTAGACATTGAGTATTGTGGTGATAGAGCTAAGCGAGTTAGACATTGAGTATCGCAGCATAACAAGCATAACATCTCAAGTGTCAGCCAATTTTCCAATGGAGCTCCATGAAGCCACCGCAGTAGCAAAAGTTGAAGATCCAACACGTCGACGGATCATCATCCAAAAACGGATAAGGGATCGGCATTCGCTTATCTTCACGAGATGGAGAATCGTTGGAGCAATGAAGTTGAATATGAAGCGCTAATTGTTGGATTGCGTCTCACCCGCGGACTTTGAATAAATAAAATTAATGCCTTCTACGATTCTTAGCTCGTCGTCAACCAGTTTAATGGCGACTACGCAACAAAGGATGATCGAATAGAGGCTTATCTAAAACTTGTTAAGGAGCTACCCCCAGAGTTTGAAGAGTTCACAGTTACTCGAATTCCAAGAAGAAAACTCGAAGGCGGGTGCACTAACATCTCTCACCTCTTCGTCGCCACTCGACGATGATCTCCAGCGGATCATTCCAGTTGAATTCATTGAGAAACCCACTATTACTCTCCTGCAAACAGTGAATGTTTTGATACGAGCGCAAGCTGAAAAGAAGAAAGCACTCAAAGATCAGGCCAGGCTTACCGAGACAGATAGCCCCTGTGAGAAGATAGTAGCTCACACCAAAATCGGCGAGCCAGGTGCTGACTCGGCAGCTCACATGGAAATTGAGCAAAAAGAAGATAGCAGCCCGCCTGCAGTAGAAATAATTGCCATCAAAGAATACTCTAGTTCAGTTGAAGAATCGGTCACCATGGAAGAAGACGTCGAGCCCGGTTTAAGCGATATAACCATTGATCTTGGTCCACTTCCTGAGGTTACTAATCCATTTAACGATAAACCGCCACCGAAACATGGCACATCTGACATTGCAGACGACGAAGTAACCGAGTACGGCTGTGACATCAAATGGAGCGACGATATTCAAGGATATCTCGCTAAAGGTGAAGCACCAGCTGATAAATGGTTGGATTGCAAGCGTAAAGCCCAAGCCGCCCATTTCATTCTTTTCCATAGTGAAGTATTCAAGTGGTGACTTTCTAGCCCTTTTCTTGTTTGCGTAGAAGAGCGAGCCGCTCGTAAAATCATGGAAGAAGTAAACAGCAGAAAATGTGCTAAGCACTATGGTGGAAGAGCACTTGCCATCAAAATCAAGCGGCATGGTTACTTTTGACCTACCATGATAAAAGACTGCAAAATGTTTCCCGCCAAATGCGAGAAGTGTCAGCGTCATGACCTACCATTCATGCGATGGGCAATGGACATCGTCAGCTCGTTACATCCCTCAAAGTGCATCAAAGCATAGGCTTTTGGAAGCATCAAAGATAAGCAGGTAGAGAACTCATCTAGAAAAACATAACATGTCGTCATGGAGTTCCTTAGGAGATCGTTGTGGACAATGGCTCGCAGTGTATCTCCAAAAAATTCGATCTTTTCTGCAATAACAGGAAAATCAGGCTTAGCAAGTCTACACCACGTTGTCCTCAAGGAAATGGTCAATCTGAAGCATCAAATAAGACTGTCATCCATGGTTTGAAGACACGACTAGACACCAAGAAAGGTCACTAGGCCGATTAACTAGAAGGCCTTATACGGTCCTATCGCGCCACACCTCGGCGAGCTAAATACATTTCTTCCTTATTTATGGAACGGATTGTGTTATTCCGCCGGATGTTCATTTTCCCGGAGTACGCCGTCGACTCCTCCCAGAACAAGAAAGACTTAATCATCTATTTATGCTCCACAAGTTGGATCTAATCAACGAGCGACGTGACCAAGCGTTAATCAAAATGACCGAGTACCAGCAAGCCACAGCCAAGTACTATAATTCCAAAGTGTTTCTATGAAGGAGACTTCGTTCTCCGCGAAATTTTCTAGAACACGGCAGAGCCAAATGCCGGCAAGCTCGGTGCGCATTGGGAAAGACCTTATCAGATCACAAAAGTGGTTCGCCCATTCGTCTACGAAATTGCTAACATGAAAGGCGATATGATTCCACGTTCATGGAACGTAAGACACCTTAAGAAGTTCTATTACTAAGTAACTTGAGTTGAACTACAGAGTGACTTGATCATGCAAAAAGTATGTAGGCAGCTCGTTTTCGAACGAGTTTAGTTGCCCCTTCCTCAAAAGAGGGTGGGGGAAATGGGTACGTATACTCTCATGTTTGTAAACGATTATTTTGCTTAGCCGAAAGTCCAAATTTATAAGATCAAGTTTCGTACTTAACGTTTTTTTCAAAAGTCTTACTAAAACGACTACAGTTTATCAAAGTCCTGCTCAAACGACTATATCTATTTCATTTTTTCCGCTCCTGACCACAACGATGAACTCTAAACATCTTATCATAAGATTTAGACTAACACATCCTACCGGATTAAAAGCGCTCTATATAAATCTAAGTGTTCATTGTTAAAACGGGCGTGTTCATGGAAACATGTTTGTAAACCAAAGTGTTCAACTCAAAAAACCCAGTAAACAGATCGCTCGTCCAAACTTGACACTAAGAATCAATTATCGGAGCGAATGGGTTCACGAGAACTTGTTCGTAAACCAATAATCGTCTAAGTTATAAAACCCACCAAATGCATCGTTGGTCTAATACAATATGAAAAGAGATTGTCTTTGGAGCAGAATAATTCATGGGAATAGAAATTGTAAACCGAAATGATCATCTCAGAATCTAAGTAAACGCTCGCCAATAACACTTAAAATTTCCGTTTTCGGAAGAGTAGAACAGAGAACTAGAACGACTAAGTATTAAAATTTAGCTAACCGAAGAGGCTTAAAATTATATGGCAAAGCGAGATGATGCTGTTGAAATAAGATGCATAGAGTTTTAAAATTTATAAACCCTAGACTGCAAGTGCACAGTTGATAATTGTAGTACTTAGGGGTCAAACCACACGAGACTGGTTGTTACGCTACAAATCTATATGATGTAGAATAAGCTAAGTTAAATATATATTTGGTTTTTGGTTTGTGAAAACGTGATGAACAAAATAAAATAGATAAAACAAGTAAAGGGATAGATAAATCAAAACACGCAAGACATAAGCAATCTAAAGAACATATGAAATTTATAAGACACTGGTTTTTAAAGGGTTTTAATACTAGTGTTCTAGAACTCAAATCACGGAGGTAGAATCTTTCCACTTTCGTGGCTCCGATCCATATGCTTTTTACCCTAATAGACTCAACTATCGCAGGTTATTACAAGGTGAAAACACGCAGTAAAGTTGAGATTCGATTGTTCACTAAACTCCTTAACTAACCTTTTTAAATGTTAAGACGCCTAGCCTATCAAATACTAGATCCGGCGATATAAAATCTTTTGGAGAATATACCAACCTTAGATCAATCACTAGTTAGCTACGCTAGATCAGGTTTTAAGCATAATTAGAGAAAGAGAATCAATCTAGAATCAAACTCAATAAAGATGTCAAATATGAAACATAGAACTTTAAGAAAACCCAAAATCTAACAAGCAACTACTTTCGATGAACACGTAGCAGCAAGAGTAGAGGATAAAACATAGTGAATCATAAATCAATAAAGTGTTATGCATGGATGGATCTCTTAGATAGAAACTAGAGAATAACATCGATCCTTCATCGCTCTTGAAAATACATATTATTGAAGAACAATGAGAGAAACGAAATACATGTTTTATTATTGATTTGTGTGATGCCTAGGGCTGCTTATCTTCTTAGAGAGACTAAAAGCAAATATATATAGGGTTACAAGAGGTTCTAGGTCGGTTAGGTTTTAACGTCGGGCGTAAATGCCTTTTTGGTCAAAACTGCTCAAACACCGAACACTGGCAACAGACAAAATCACGTGTTCAGTGTCTGAGCCAAAAGTGCTTCATTGTGCTCTGGCAACAATCACGGACACCGGACCACAAGTTCGTTCGGTGTCTGGCTCAATTCTGTGTTTGCTTCATTTCCGATGTAGTTTGACATGTCTTCAGTAAATTTAAAATATCTTCCACACTACAACTCCAAATGATGTAATTCCAACTCCATTAGAAAGATGACTCAAAGGGGTATCTTCATTTCAAGTTGATTTGATCTTCTATTAATCAACAAATTTCTGACGTATATCTTCTGTCCAACTTAAGAATAAGATTTGGAACTTGGATTGGCTTCTTTGACTTGGATAAGTTGTTGTAGAATGTAGAAAACTCATTTTGCTTCTTTTCGCATCCTTTTTGATGATTTAACCTATAAGACTCTTAAAACCTACATATACGAGAAAACTACCTCTTTCGATTGAAAAGCTTATGATATAGCATTGAAAATATATGAAAATAGATAGTATAAGTTGTAAAATATAGGATAGATCAACTCCCCCAGACTTAAACCTTGCTTGTCCTCAAGCAAACAATGGTCTAGAATAAAGAAGATGATTTGAAAACGTGGGAACTCACATATTGTTTGGATCATTGCCTCGATTCCTAAATATATAAAGACAAGCTGAGTTCATAGACGTTTTTCATCGTCTCCCATCATGAATTCGAAAGTATGTCTTAAATTGTTGCCCTTGCAAAATTTCAACTTTAAATCAATCGACTGTTTTACTCTGTTAGATTCGTAAAAATCTCTCGTCAGAGATATTATCCAAGGAATACGGCTAGGTAATAGGAAAGACTGATTTTAGTGGTGAGGTTATAAGTGTTTAGGGTTCCTATAAGCTCCGGGTGCGAGATATTATGCAAAATCGCAAGAGAGAATGGATCTATTAAAGTCCACAATTTCCCAACCATTTCCTTGACGCCTTTTTCCCCAGACTTAGATTTTTCTCCGGGAATGAATGTAAAACTCTTCAATTCATCTCTCCATTGTATCATGACAATCCTTGGGTATTCTGCTTTGGCCATAAGACTCTTAGAATACCGTTTTCCCTTTTTTATTGTATATCACAAGCTTATCGCACAACAACGCTTAAACATAAAATCCAAATCCATATCGCATTGTCTTGCTTTTGACTAAAGTCAAAACAAGATAAAAATTAAGTGTCAACAGGTGGATAAAGCCATCCACGCACCAAAAGTCAAAGCAAAAGCTAAGTAAAAGCAAAATTCTTAAACACTTAGGCGAAAATATGAAAAACATGAAACATAAGGGAACTAGACGGTGTGATCCTCGCCTCCCTTCTCTCCAATTGGCTCGCCCTGATTATCTTTTTTAACCGGATCGACTACTGCCGTTTCAGTCGTGTTTTGCTCCTCGGATCTAATCAGTTTGCCATCTTCGAGATCACCACCTTTGGGTTCGGTAGATGTAGAAGTAGCTGCCGGAGGCACATTGTCTTCGATTGCCTAATCCTTGGTCTGACCAGCGATCACTCCCGTAGTCTCTTTTGAAGAAACAACAATTGTTTCTTAGGAGTTGGATCTCTGGAGTTGGACTCTTTCAACAGCTCGCTCTCCTCGACACTTGGTGTAACCAAATCAGCAATCTGATTAGCTAGGAGTCCCTTGCTTGGACTCCTTAATAGCATGACGAGAACTCCATCGTTAGAACTAGAGGTTGCATAAATACCAACAGTTTTAGCAGTCACTTTGATCTGTGGCGAGACGGGAATGTCCTTAACTTTAACAGAAGATATGAGTATAATACCTAGCTCAGTCTTCAGATCGGTGGCAATCCTGTCAAAGACCTCATAAGCATCGGCTAGCTCAGCTTTAACATGGGCGAGCTAAACTCTTTCTTTCTCGATCTCAGGCGGCTTGTCACTCCCCATAGACTCAATAAACTGATAGTTTACCTCATCTTGAGCCAAGTATAACATGTTATCCTTGGCATCTAGTCATCTGACCGACAAGCTCTCTAACACGATCGAGTTTCTTCTCAAACTTCGCTGCCATCTCTTGTCTTACTGCTGCAACGGCTAGATCGGTCACGTACTGCTGTTTGCTAGCCTACAAAGCCAAATCTTTTTCCAGATCGGCGATCTTCAGATCGTCCCTTTTCTTGAGTATTTTGAAGTCCATGATGTGCTTGTTCATCTCATTTGAACTCTTCTTCCACATCGCAACTTTGTCTTCAATATCCTTTATAGGCTTCGTGCTACGTTCCCGCTCAGCTAGCTCATTTTTGCTAGCCATCTCGATGAAATGCCTTTTGGATTGTGAGTCCACATCGTACTCTAGGACAATCCTGTTGAGATGAGCCATCATCTGCAAAACCAAATAGTGATAAGCGTAGAACGCACAACTTAGCAAAAAAAAAAACGATAAAAAGACTAAGTACCTTAACCTGGCGAGATGCCAATTCTGTATAGAGCTCGCTCTTTAACAGCCTCTCAGGGATAGGAAAGTTATTCCCATGATAGAAGACCTAAGACATGATTGCAGCTACCGCTAAAGGATCGTCATACAATTTCACAACAAGAGGCGAAGAGTTAGAGGTTAGATCGTGAAGGATCGACTAGCCAGGGTTAAGCGTCAGAATGGACGAGCTCTCTTTTGGCTAGGCTCACTACAAGAAAACAGGTCGTTAGTCACTCCGGGAAGAGTCACAAAAGATTCACAAATGAGTCATTTGCGACTAATTTGCGACTCAAAAACCGGAGTCACAATAGTCGAGTCGCTAATTTTTCGAGTCGCAAATGAGTTGCAAATTAGCGACTCTTCTGTGACTCTTTATTTTAGTCGCAAATTAGCGACTAATCTGTGTCGGTTCTATGAAGTCGTTAATTTGTGACTATTTAGAGACTAATATGGGTAGTGACAAAATAATGACTACTTAGCGACTTTTTTGTCACTCTTTAGAGATAAAAGTTAGTCACAAATTAGTCACTATGGTGTCACAAATTAGCTACCAAAAGTCACTAGTTTGGTCAATTATTTCTAATTGATTTGCTACTAATTTGGTTCTAAATGGGTCCTAAATTGCTACTAATTTGGTACTAAGAACATATTCATATTTGTTTGTTTTTGAGAAACCAAAATAGAAAGAAGAAAATTCTTAAAATTAAAACCAAACATTAGTACTACACAAAGCTTTAAGCTTGACAAAATAAATTCAAGAGTACAAAATACTTGGAAAAAAAAGTTCAAGTGTTTAACAAGCAGTCTAAGTGTTGGCGTGGATTGGTGGTGTGGTGTCTTGTGTTGCTAGTTCAACGGTAAGAGCAAATGGTACATAGTTCCACTGCCCATACTTGCAGTACTTTGAGAATGCGTTCCTGCAAAAGTCAAATTAAGTTAAGGAGCATATCACAAGGCAAAGAAAACCATGAACGATTATCTTTCTATAAGACAGTACCTTTAGAGCCTCAGCAGTAATTCTTCCAGATATGCTCCGATACAGACATCTGAAGATATATTTAAACAAGTATTTATGTTCAGCGATTCTATGAAGCATAGGATTGTCTGGAAAACTAAATGTCCCAATATATACAACAGTAATACCTCTCCAACTGCATCTGCATTATCTAAAGCAAAACCCATAACTTCCTTTATTTGACATAACTGAAATACCGCTCCATGATATTGACATAACTGAAATAAATTAGAATGGAGTCGTGTTGTTTAAATTCGGTTTCCTGAAAACTATTTTACAAAGATGAGAAGAAAATCGTAACTTACTGAGAATTTTTGGCAATTACCCGCTCTAGAGCATGCACGGATTCTTGTACAGACTGAACAAATTCAATCTCATTCGGATCTCGTTTCAAAGCACCCTCAACAATTGAACCAGCGTTCTTCGACATAAGAGCTTCATCGAGATGGAAAAGTACAATCAGTTAACAAAACATTACGCAGGGCCTTATCTTTGAAGCAATAATAGAGTAAATAACTTAGGCAATAGAATCACTTACTGTGTCAATGAAAAATCACAAACCGGATCCTCAAGGAAGGAAATCTCTCCCAACAACACTCTCTAGAACCGATGATTTTCCAGAACTCTACACTTAACAAAAGCAAAACCTTAGAGATAAGCGATTTAAGCGAATTAGGGGGAAAAAATCTAGAGTCGGGTTTTTTCCGATGAGACGGAACCTGACCACCAGTACCACGAGCAACCGCACAAGCTTTTCCTCTTCCACCGGATCTTTCAGAAGAACCAGCAACCTCCGCGGCTTTTCCCCTTCCACCGGTTCTTCTAGAATCACCGGTAACCTCAGTGGTTTTCCGGTTCCACCGCCTTTACCCTTCCACCGCCTTTACCCTTTAATGATACATTTCTGGAAGACGCAGATCTGGTGGAAGAAAACGGTGGCGAGTAGAGAGAAAGCAATCGCGTGGAGGAGGATGAAGAAGAGAGTGTGTCTTGAGATTCGATTGTTTACTTACTCCAAAAAACTGAAAATCGATTGGGTTATTTTCACGAAATCAAAGCTGGAAGAAGGAGAAGAAGGAGAGGAAACAGATCTGAAGATCTGAAGAAGGAGAGGAGACTGTGAACGGACGGACAAGATCTGTCCTTTTTGCCAGGTCAACGATCCTAGTGATCCTTTTCTACTGGCTCTCATCTCTCAAGTGTATTGTTTATTTTATTTTTGGGGTTTAGGGTATAAAATTGTTAAGTGATGTTTATTGATGAGATATAGTATAATTATAATTTATGATTAATTTTGGATTTGGTATAATAAGTGTTATGCATATAAATTTGGTATTATAATGAAACTAAAACTTAAGCTTTTATAGAAATTCAAACATTTATAGACAACTAAACTTTTAATGTGTATATAAAAAATATAAAACAATCAAATTAATTATTAAGTGTTGTTAAATCAAATGATTTAGGTTTCATTGTTCGTTGTTGTTTCCAATATCTTTAATGAAATATTTTTCACATGGAAACACCAAACAAATCAAATGAACTTGTAATTGAATCTATGTAGAAACTTAAACTTAATCTATTTCTAATATTTTTTTGATGAATTTCTTCATTATTTGTTTGGTTTTATTATAATCAAAAATGTAGAATACTTTTCAAAAAAATGAAATGGAAGAGATTAGTTATATAGGTTTTGATGTTGATAAGAAAACATTTGTGATGCAAATTTTTTAGGAAACTCTTTTTTTGTTTTTTTGACTTGTACTGTGTATTTACTACACACTTATTACTTGAATAAGATGTAAATACAAAATTAACTTATATATATTTACATTATGGTGTTTAATTTCCCAAAAATATACATGTAGTGGGTAATGAGTCGCAACAGAGTGGCTAATTTGCGACTCCTTTGTTACTAATACGCGAAACCCTGAAACGTTGCAAAGTAGTGGCTGATTAACGACTCTTTAGCGACTCAGTTAAAAGTGGCTAATTTGTGACTCTGTTATGTGTCACTAAGGAGTCGCTAATTTGTGACTCTGGTGTCAGTCGCTACGGAGTCGTAAATTTGAGACTCTTATGCGACTCCACCAAAACATACCAATCGTTGTCGCAGATTAGTCGCAAATTTGTGACTGGTTAACGACTACGGGATAGAGTCGCAAATGAGCGACTAATTTGTGACTCCGTCAAAAAGAGTCACGCTTTAGTCACAAAAGAGTCACAAAAGAGTCACAAATGAGTCGCAAATCTTTGTGACTAATTTGCCACTCGATAATTCGAGTGGCTAACGACCTGTTTTCTTGTAGTGGCTCGATAGTTGGGCCCTTAGCTTTTTCAGCAGCCGAATACGTTCTCTTACGCCCAACATCTTGATTCTTTCCCCCCGTTGTCTCTCGAACCAAGTCGACCTAGAAATGACTCAACCGGCCATGGTGCATTAGCCGAATCGGCTCTTGGCTCGCCATGATTTTGTGAGACAGAATATATGTTGGAAGGAACTGAGCGATCTCGCGAGTTGCGATTGGATTGCACACTTGAAGTGTTGTGCCTCGCCATGCTTCTTTTAGATGTATCCCTCTTATAAGAGGCAATAAACACATTCACATCGGTGGATTTCTCCACTGATGGAGCAACTGGACCATCAGCTTTCTTCTTGGCTTCCGCTTTCTCTTCGGCTAACCTCTTCATCTTGTTCCTGTCTCGGATCGTTGGCCTAGAACCCAAGTTCGGAAAGTCTTCGGAGTCACTTGGTAAATGATATGGATCGGCACCTAATGATTAAGACAACATGCGAGCTTTGACTACTCTTTGAAGAGAGAAATGGTGAATCCAAATACACTTTCTAGTGGCTAGCAGTTTGTGCAGATCGCTGATTCCGGGAACGGGAGTTAGGATGATTCGACGACCTGCAAAACAACGAAGAAAGTTAGAAATCAACAAAATATTTGAAGTATAAAAATTAGATCGAGTCGTAGCTTGAGAAAAGCTACAGATCGGCTGCCAATAACACCCCATTTCGCATTCACCGCGTCTTCATTCTCTTTGTCAACCGACGCAGCATTGATTGACACATAGAAAAAGAACTTTCTCCAGTTGTGATCCTTGTTCAGGAATTTATCGATGATCTTGTAGATCTTTTGGTTCGACAGGTTGTAAACTTGATCATTGGTTAGCCCTCTATTCTTACGAAACTCGAGGAAACTCAGGAAATGGCGAATGCCTAGCTGCATTCTGCACTCAAAACCCCTAGTCAAAATTCTCACCATATGACGAATCCCTCTTGGATTAATTTGTGCAAGGGCTAGCCGATGAATGAAGATGAAGCGGAGAATTTTTGGATGAATCGGAAACCCCAGCAGGCAAATCCTGATATAACATTAATATAAAGTGTATGTTCCAGCCGGTGGATTGTTATCTCGCTCACCACAAGATGGAAGAATCTGAGGATTGCATATCGCCTCCTAATTTTCCTTAAGGATTCTTCTGTGGACCATGTCGAACCAAGCGGCGGATGATTCTTTCGGGTCGTTGGTCTTTTCTTCTTTGTCTTTGTTATACCTGAGCTAGCTCAAGCTTCTAACCTTTCCTTTTCGATCAAAGCATTAGAATCCCAATTCCCTTTTTATATCTTCACAGGGAGATTGGGATCGGCTGAATCGTCTAACAACTCAACAAGAAGAGAAGAAACCTCAATGACTAAGCGCTCTCCGCCTGCGTTTTTTGCTTTTTCAGAGATCGGCGAATCCACAATTTTGCGCCTAAACCACATCGGCTTGTTGTCTTCATGAACATCATCATCCAAATTAACACGGATCGGTGAACTCCTCTCCATGGATTGATGCCTTAGACGACGATAAAAGATTAACATCGGTTTCGCATACGTGAATAGCTCGTCTAGCGGCTCACCACGAGCCTCACAATCCATCGGCTCACCGCGACAGGATGGACCAACTTCATCTGCATCGCCTTGACAAATTCTTTTGAAATAATATGGAATCGGATCGGCACTGCTACTCGAAACTTCAAATGGATCGTCATCACTTATGTAATCTCAATGGGATCGGATCGTCTTCCTTGGAGCAGGTGCTTCAGCAGCCACGACAGATTTACTTGAACTCGCGGATAACATCACTTTGATTATTGCTTAGATCAAATCAATGTCCCAATCGCAAACACGAACAAATCAAAAATCTTCTCAAAAACTTAGAAACTTTTCGATATTTCCCAAGAACGGATAGACGAAATCTTCAAGAACACTTGAAGATTGATTGGAGTCTTCAATGATTTGATCGGAAAACTCAAAGGACAATGGTGGCGAAGGACGAACACGGTGGTGGTGAAGTAATTTGATTGGCAAACCCTAAAAACACTTAACAAATAAATAGAGAGAAAATAGAGAAAAAGTGGCTACCTGTTTTGGAGAATTTTGGAGAAGTAAAAATTATGAGAGAAACTAAGGAGAAGTTTGGGCCGACCATGATGTCATTAGGCCTCGAAACTCTGCAAAGCATCAAAAAGATATCTTTACCCTTACAAACCGATGTGGAGAATTTCCTAAGTATAAAAGTTCACGATCCAACTTGACGACCGTGGGTCGGCATCGCATAGTATCACTTGGATCGTCATCGGTTGTTCACGCATTGTCCTTTGTCACAAGATGGATCAAATCAGATCGTCATGGTTTTGGTATATCGGATCAGTATTACGTCTGCGTCCGGATCGTCATATGTGCATCTTCACCTCGTCGTCACTTGGATCGTCGTTTTAGGGGTAATGGATCGGCATCATCGTGACCTTGTCTAAATTTTGGAACGTCACTAACATACGATCACGGCAACGGCTCGCTGAAAACATTGCACAATCGGATCGTTGTCCTCACTGCCAAGGGATCGCATTATCATACTTGACGTGATGCGTGTCGTTGGATCAGCACACCCGTCGTTGAATCGGCACGCTCATGCCTTTGGATTGGCACACTGAAGTCATCAGATCGACACGCCTGTTCGCGGCTCGCCAAGACCGTTGGCTCGTCGATCATTGGCTCACCAAAATAACGGGCTCGTCGGGGTCATCGACTCATTAACAATGATTCGGGTCGGCATCTTTGGCATCGTTGGCTCGTTATCATCATCGAATAGCCAAGAACGATTTGGCTGGCCATTGTCACCGGCTCATCAACAATGATTTGGGTTGGCACCAACTTCACAAAACGACATCGCCTCGACATCTTGGCCCTGTCACATCGACACATCTCACCATCGGCCCGTCGCCATAAAGATCCCTGCATGTTTTGTCGAATTGCCATGGTTCAGGTCGTTGTCAACACCGGATCGCCACTCTCGTCTGATCATTGCGATCGGGTCGACACATAATAAACCTTTGGATCGTCACTATCAAGTCATACCTTAGCTTTATAATGTTGGCATCGCATCAGTATCACCAAGGGTTTCGGATCGTCGACTTGGTGATAACGGCTCATCAATGAAACAACACCTCGGGTCGACATGTTAATCGGATCGGCGTTCCCACTACGAACGAATTGGCATTATTGTTTACACTGTCAAACGGCTGTTGATTCTCCAACTAACTGCTACTCAACTTCAACACTATCATCACTTGTTAACACTGTTGAACTGAGGGGCTAACTGTAGGGGTCGAATTCCACCCTGAAGAATCAACGGCCTAAAACGACTAAGTGTAGACTAGACTGATAATTCGATGAATCGGATAGCCGACGGTCGAACCGGAGAATCAGAAGATTTGGGCGTTAACCGATGAACCAGATGAAACCAATGATCTTTGGACTTTAAGCTGGCAACCCAATTCGAGTCAACCCGGAAATCAAGCCCAAAAAACTAGGGCCCATCAAAGTCTAGCCGACCTAGCAGCCACCATGAATATGGAAAACCTAAAAGAATAAGAAAAACTTCCTTATTCATTTAAGGCTAGGTCCAAACCGACCTAAAACACTATACATATCATTGTACATCCTCATAAAAGGAGGATCAAGAAATTATGCACCAAACTCTGTATTTTTCTGCTTACACCTTTCGAGCTAATAAAAAACCATCTTTGGATCTTTGTCTTGTGTTTACTAACCTAGAGGCTTTCTACTCTTCTAAGAACCTAACAAATCTAATTGTGAGAATCGAGCTCCCACACCGGCCATTTCCTTACATTTCTAGAGTTTCCTTTTCCTTTTCCTTTATTTTATGGATGGTTTGTTTACCTTTCGCGTGCCATAATTAGGTTCCCATTCTCAATTATCCATAATTTATCCAAAATGCAACTACCTAAAACTACCGAACTTCGCTAAATTTTTCCTAAGTATCAGATTTAACCTTACGTGCGAACACATGATGTTACAGATCCCCCGCGCATCCAATTCGCAGGCCGACGCCTTAACTCGTTCAGCTCGATCTCGTTTAATCAGTTTTTCTTATGTGAGGAACTTACTTCCACATTGGATAACCAATAGTGTGAATTCATATAATTAAATATTTTAAGGAAAATGACTTTAGTGTTATTAAAATAAGTTTTGATGATTTTTTTTTTACATGTTTTTGAATGGATATTATTCTAATGATATAAAAAAAAAATTAATGTTAATTTGACTAATTTTCATTAATAGTGACCTAAAATAGGTTTTACTCATTCCGTTCCAAAAAGATAAACTTTAATTCATAAAGTTAAATTTTTTATTGTTATTTTTATCATTGAATGATAATAGATTGTAAATCTCAACAGTTTATAGAAAATTTTCTTGACAACTGGTTATTGTGAAAATTAATACCTTTATAATAGAATATTATGTATTTTTAATTTTTGTGAACTTCTAAAATAATTTTTTTTAAACGAAAGGAGTATAATTCTTGAAATTTAGAGAAGTATTTATTTACAGTCATCTCTAATTTTAGTTGCATAAAGTAAATGTAATTTACAGGGTAAAAGAAAGATAGTGTTTTTTATTTGAATTATAATTTTTCCCAAATATGGAAAATGTCCCAAATTATGTAGTGTTCGAAGCATATAACAATGTCAAATAAAATAGAAGAGAATAAAAAAATCAAATGGGTGCATATATCTCTTATAACTAAACTAAGTTAGAGTTTTTTTTTTTTTTTGTGAAAAATTCGTTTTATTATTAATTACGGTAGGAGCTTTATTTGTCTTAGAATTTGTAAGATGAAACAAAATATATTTTGAGAGAAATTTTTGTTTATTTGCGTTTGTATTCACATTTATTTTATATTTATGCGTTTCAGTATTTTCTATACTCACGCAAAAACATTCTTGCGAAGAAAGTCATGATTTTTTCATATTTAAAACTTTCATTTTAAACATACATGCAAAAATTAACCTTAAAGATCTTAAATTAGTATGTTTGCCACTCTTTACAAGAAATACTTTTAAACTAATAGGAATACTTTAATTGTTTTTGAGCTTATATGTAAAATTATATTATGATATGACAAGTTTACTTTTATTCTATGCATATTAACTATTACTGTTAATTGTTAAACATAATGTTTTTTAATGTGAATCTTAATTATCAAATCTACTCCCACTTCTCTGTTATTTAAAAAAAAAAAGAGTTAAGGAATAAAAGACCCAAACTATTAGCGTATCCATTTTAAAACTCACCCTTCAAGATATTATAAAGAACATTAAAGAGAATTTTCTTTAACCAAAAAAAAAAACATTAAAGAGAATTTAATTCTCAATCTTTTTGTCTTTAAAAAAACACTAATCACATTACATGAAACCCTAGTGGCTGACCAAGATCGCAAATTATGGTCAAAATTCTCTTATCAAGAATAAACTTACGGGTTGTCGTTAATCTTTGTGTGCGTACTTTTGACCCCTACATGTTTATTACAGACATATAGTTTGTAAAATGATTAAAAAATAAACTTTTTATATAAACATATTTTGAATTACCTATATATTATTTAGGAGGTAATTTGTGAGAAGATGTTTATGTGTTATCTGTAACGCCCGTAACCCAAAAATATGTATTTTTGGGGGGTGTCGATCGACACCAAATTTTATTGAACCAGTCGGTTCGATTTTAATTATTCGGTTTGGACGTGGTTTCGGGTTGGAACCCTAGGGCTCGTATTCATAATCGAGCAGCCGTATTTTTTCAGAGGAGAAAGGTGGTTTTTTAGAAAGAAAATAGAGAAAAGAGATTGTTGGTGAGTTTGGTGGTTTTTAGAGAGAAAGAGAAGAGTTTTTTTGGCTCATTGGTGTGTGAAGGGCCCCAATTTCGTGTTTGTCTCTGTTCTCATCCTTAAATCCATCAGGAATCGAGGTGAGTGCACGATCGTGGCTTATCTAAGTTGTATATGGTGTTAGGATAGATGATTTGGTGGTTTTATGATGGAAATTGGCTTTTGATGTGTTGTTATATGTGTTCTTCGTTGTTTTGTGTGTTTGTATGATGGTTTTATGCAGGGATCGTTTGACACTGTCTCGTTTTGTGTGTCGATCCACACCAGGAGGGTGTCGATCGACACAGAGTGTGTTATGTGATTAAACTATTGATTATTCTTGTGTTTTGGACTTGTTGCATCATTTTAGCATTGTATATGGTTTGTTTGTATAGCCGGTAGACGGAATGACAATCTCACTAAGTATTTATGAAATACTTATGCATCTCTTTTTCCCATGTAATGTAGGTAAAGAGAAAGTGTGACCGTGGAATCATGGAGATGAGAAAAGGATGCTTAGGACTTGGTTTATGTGTTGTGTTGGAATTAAGAATCTGGTTAGGTTGCTGAATAGTTATGAGTATTGAATTTGGAATTGATGTTGATATTTGACTTGGTTTATTAGATTTATTGAATTTAATGGATTTAATTGTTGGTTTATTGGTTTAAGTGAATTTTGCTGGTTTGCTTGTTAACTCAATTATTGATGTTGAGAATTATTATTTATGGGAATAATAATTCTGAATTAAAAAAAAAATAACCAGCTTGGTTGTTTCAGTTTGGTATCAGAGCCTTTACGGTTTCAGGGCGGTAGAAATAGTGATTTGAGACTATGTGTTTAAATTGATTATGAATAATTAGTCAATTTATGAGTTGTAGAGTCTTTGATCATCCTCTTCGAACCTTCAATGACATTCCACAGTAAGTTGTGTTTGAAGTTTTAGCCTTCTAGTTTCTTATCTCTTTCTGTTCTATAGAGGTGCAGAGAGATGGATGTTGGTGCTAGAGGTCATGGTAGAGGTAAAGGTCGGGGACCAGTGAGTGAGTCTGCCGAGAGTGTAGCTCAGAGTGCTACGGAGGAGCAGGTTACTGAGACGTCGACGCACCAGGAGGGATTCGTGGGTGGGACCTGTGTGAGTGATGCCGGTGCTGGAGGTGGTGCCGAAGCAACTGGTGCTGCAGGAAGCCCAGGTGTGGGTGCTGCTGCAGGTGGAGCCCACGGTCGAGATGATTGTCTGGCAGATTTGCTAGCCTTAATATTGGAGCGGTTACCGAGTGTGGTGCAAGTGCAGGCTCCTTGTGCCATCAGTGGCAGAGGTTCAGCCGAGGGTTGTGGTTGCAGAGCAACGTTCATCTTATCTGGAGATGATGGGACAGATGCAGAGGCTTTGTACAGTGTTCTTCTCGAGTGGAGTTGGGCCTGAGAGAGCCGATGAGTGGTGTATGAGGATGGAGCGTAAATTTTGCTTGATCAGATGTCCTGCCGAGTTTTAGGTTGAGCTGGCAGTACATTACCTCGGCGGTGAAGCACATCTTTGGTGGAGAGGTGTTGAGGCCAGGAGGAGGCAGACGATGTGGACCTGGGGAGAATTATTTGTAGAGTTTAATGCTAAGTTTTTCCCTCAAGAGGTAGTGGATCATCTGGAGACAAGATTTGTGGAGCTGGTTCAAGGAGACCGGTCTGTGCGGGAGTATGATGCTGAGTTCAGCATACTTCTGGTGTATGCTGGTAGAGGCATGGAGGATGAGTAGACGCAGGTGAAGAGGTTCTTGAGAAAACTTCGGCTTAGTGTGAGGACGCAGTGCAGAGCGTCCAAGTTTGCCTCAAGGGCAGAGTCGGTTGAGGCAGCTACGACTATTGAGGAGGATCTGCAAGATCAGGTGGCAGCAGTGGTTGTCCCGCTAGTGGTTGCTCTAGTTGTTTACCCGAGGAGGCAGCAGCAGCATGTGGTTCCTAGCAAATGTGGTAAGCATGAGCAAGGACAGAAAAGGAAGTAGGAGGACACTTTTAAGTCGAGTTCGGGTGGTCGTGGTTGCTTCGGGTGTGGAAGCATGGAGCACCGTGTGGCGAGCTGTTTTAGGAGGTAGGGGTCCCGGGAGGCTCGAGTTTGTTTCCACTGCGGGGAACCTGGGCATATCAAGCCCAAATGTCCCATGTTGCCACAGATGGCAGTGGCAGCGATGCAGTCAGTACCGCAGATAGCAACATTGCGGCCGTTGTCTCAAAATTGCAGTGGCACTGCATTTATCCACGTCGGTGGAGGCGGGCATGCAGAGTGCCAGGCCGATCACATGTAAATCTCAGACTCATACTTTGAAAATTCTGTAGTTTTCGAATTTTTGTTGTTTATTTCTTTTATATCATGTGGTAAAAATGTTAGGGTTCTCAGCATATGGGGTTTGTGCAGGGACCTTAATAGTGGGAGGTTTCGAGTCTCTTGTTTTTTTTTATTCGGGAGCATCGAATTGCAAGGCTTATTTGGCGACAATCGTTATGCCGAAGTCTAGGGGTGAGGTTGTTATTGGAGATATCTGTGTTGTTCCTGATTTTGAAGATGTATTTCGGTCATTGAAGGGATTAGCGCCATCTCGGTCTGATCCTTTCACGATTGAGCTAGAGCCCGGGACAGCTCTGATATCTAAGGTACCTTACAGGATGGTTCCAGCAGAGTTGGAAGAGCTGAAGAAGCAGCTAGAGGATTTGATGAGTAAGGGATTTATTCGTCCGAGTACTTCACCGTGGAGAGCACCGATGTTGTTTGTAAAGAAAAAGGACGGGAGTTTTCGGTTATGTATTGATTACCGGGAACTTAACCGAGTCACTGTGAAGAACAAGTACCCTCTTCCGCGGATTGATGAGTTGTTAGATCAGCTGAGGGGAGCTACTTGGTTCTTCAAATTTGATAACTTGGGGTCGAGATATCATCAGATTTTGATTGATGAGGCAGATGTTAGTAAGACGGCTTTCAGGACGAGGTACGACATTTTGAATTTGTGGTGATGCCGTTTGGGTTGACGAATGCACCAGTAGCGTCCATGAGTCTTATGAACTAAGTGTTTTAGGAGTATCTAGATGTGTTTGTGATCATCTTCATTGATGATATTCTGGTGTACTCGAGGAGTCCTGAGGATCATGAGCTGCATCTGAGGTTGGTTTTAGAGAAGCTTCGGGAGCATAAGTTATTTGTTAAGTTAAGCAAGTGTAGTTTCTGGCCGCGAGAGACAGATTTTCATGGATTTTCTGGCAATCTTAGGGAGTTTCTGTGGACCCGGCGAAGATAGAGGCTATCAGGGAGTGGCCTAGACCGAGTAACACCACCGAGATCAGGAGTTTTCTTGGGTTGGCAGGTTATTACGAGAGGTTTGTCAAGGGATTTGCGAGCATGACGTAGTCTATGACGAAGCAGGGAAGGATATTCCTTTTGTTTGGTCTCCAGAGTGCAAGGAGAGCTTTGCAAAGCTCAAAGAGATGCTGACGAGTGCACCTGTGTTGGTGTTGCCCGAGCCAGGTAAGCCTTATGCGGTGTACACAGACGCTTCGGGAGTTGGGTTGGGATGCGTGCTGATGCAGCAGGGACATGTTATTGCTTATGCTTTGAGGCAATTAAGGGGAAGCGAGTGCAATTACCCTGTTCACGATCTTGAGTTGGGTGCAGTGGTCTTCGCTTTAAAGATTCGGAGATCTTATCTTTACGGCGGGAAGGTGCAGATATTCACGGATCACAAGTGTAACGCCCGTGAACCAAATTATGCGAATTTGGTACGTGTGTCGATCGACACAAGGGATACATCGATCGATACATAGTTTTTGGGTCAGATTTAGTTTTGATTTTTAATTGATTGGTTTGTGCTGTTTGGGTTAAAAACCCTAGACTCATGTTTAAATGGTCGAGCAGCCGTGTTTCAATCCGAGAGGATTGATATTTGAGAGAGAAAAGAGATTGTGAGAGAGTTTTGGGATTTTGATTTGTTCTTGAGCTTGATTAGTGACGTTTGATTAGAGCAAAATTTTGAATCGTGGTGTTGATCTTCGTGCTTTTAGAAGAGAAATCATAGTTTTTGGGTGGTGATCGAGTCTGATTTCATGAGTCCTTCCATTCTCGTGTTCTTTCGATCCAAAAAAGCATAAGGTGAGTGTGCGACCATGGCTTCTGGGTGATTTAGGATTGTATTGATGCGATTTATGTGGTTTGGTTGATTTGAAATTGTTGCTTGCTGAGTTATTACAATTTGGATGTATATGTTGACGTTTTTTTATGCAGAGTTTGTTAATTGAGGCTGATCGGATTTGGACTAAAGAGGAGAAAGTTTGAGTCCGATGTTCTGCAACTGTGTGTCGATCGACACACATTTTGTGTCGATCGACAATGTGTTTTGTTGGTCGTGTCGATCGACACGGGTGGTGTGTCGATCGACACGAGTTGTTTTTGTTGGTTCGGTGTTGTTTGGTTATTGTGTGTTGTATTGGTATCGTATTGTTCTAATAAGCCTGAGTGATAGGCCGTAGATGGTATGACCGTCTCACTAAGTATTTATGAAATACTTACATATCTCTGTTTCCCATGTGATGCAGGTAAAGATAAAGTGTGACTGTGTAATCATGGCAAGGAGAGGAGAATGATTTAGGGACTCAAGTCTATTATTTCGTTTTGCTAGAATTTAGAACCTGGTTTTTAGGTTGCTAGTGATTCCTGGTTTGGATGTTAAAAATGTTTCATGATTTGATGGTTTACTAGATTTATTGATTATTCCTTGGTTAGTTGGTTATTATGTTCCGCTGTTTTATATTGGTTTGTTGGTGGTTTGAGTTGAATTGATATTGAGAATTAATATTAATGGAAATATTAATTCGAGTCAACAAAAAAAATATTAAATAAATAATAGGGCTAGGTTGTTTCAACAAGAATCTGCAGCATATCTTTACTCAGCCATTGATGTATGTGAGGCAGAGGCGTTAGGTGGAGTTGTTGGCAGATTACGATCTGGACATTTTTTACCATCTGGATAAGGCTAACCTGGTGGTAGATGCTCTGAGTCGACGAAGATTGGTTCGGCTCGGGAGTAGGATGTTGCGGCTTTGGTGAGTGAGATTAGCACCTTAAGGTTATGTGCCATTTCGCAGGGGCCTTTGGATTTGGAGGCAGCTAATCAGGCATATCTTTTGAGTAGGATTCGGTGTGGCTCAGGAGAAGGATCAGGGATTGGTTGATGCGTCTAGAGTTGTTGGTTTTGAGTATCAGGTCTCTTCTAATGGGACGAATCTCATGCGTGGGCGAGTTTGTTTTCCTAAGGATGAGATCCTAAGGCATGAGATCCTGAGTGAGGCTAACTCGAGCAAGTTTTCAATTCATCCGAGAGCGACTAAGATATATCGTGATCTGAAACGGTAGTATCACTGGGTCGGGATGAAGAGAGATGTGGCTAACTGGGTCGTAGCCTGCGATACGTGCCAGTTAGTGAAGGCTGAGCATCAGGTTTCGAGTGATTTATTGCAGAGCTTACCCATTCCAGAGTGGAAGTGGAATATGATTACGATGAATTTCGTGGTAGGATTGCCTTACCCTCGGACATTTGATGCTATCTGGGTGATTGTGGATTGTCTGACTAAGTCAATACATTTTATGGGCATTAAAAAGACCGATGGAGCGGCTGTTTAGGCTAAGAAGTATGTGAAGGAGATTGTGAGGCTGCATGGGGTGCCAGCTAGCATTGTGTCAGACAGAGATCATAAGTTCACGTCTAAGTTTTGGAGAGCGTTTCAGGCTGAGATGGGCACTAAGGTTTATATATGTACAGCTTATCATCCGCAGACAGATGTGCAGTCTGCGAGGACGATTCAGACACTTGAGGATTTACTGAGGATGTGTATTCTGGATTGGGGTGGTCATTGGGTGGATCACTTTTGCTTGGCTGAGTTTGCATATAATAACAGCTTTCAGGCGAGTATTGGGATGGCTCATTATGAGGCTTTGTATGGGAGGCCGTGTCGGACACCGTTTTGCTGGACACAAGTGAGGGAGTGGAGCATTTATTGTGCAGAGTTTATTCAGGAAATGACGAAGAAGATCCGTGTTTTGAAGAGGAGGCTCAGGATCAGCAGAGGAGTTATGTTGATAAGAGGAGAAAAGATTTGGAGTTCGCGGTCGGAGATAGAGTGTATCTCAATATAGCCATGTTGTGAGGTCCTAATTGATCGATTTCAGAGAATAAGCTGAGTTCGAGGTTTATGGGTCCGTTTCCGGTGGTGAAGCGAGTTAGACCGGTGGCTTATCGGTTAGACTTACCTCCGATTATGAAGGCATTTCATAAGGTTTTTCATGTGTCGATGTTGAGGAAGTGCATGCATAAGTCGGAGGAGGTTGTGGCTAAGATTTTGGAGCATCTTCAGCCTATTTTGACTACAGCGGCGAGACCTGTGCGGATTCTCGAGAGGAGAGTCAAGGTTCCGCGTCGGAAGAAGATACCATTGTTGAGACTCTTGTGGGACTGTGACGGTGTTGAGGAGGAGACTTGGGAATCACAGGCAAAGATGAAATTGAATTTCAGCAAGTGGTTCGACAAGCAGGTCGCGGTTTAAGCTTCGTTTTTCCTTGTGGTTCTAGTTTCAGAGTTTAGCGTGGTGTTATGTTGTTTTTTATTCATGTATTTTTGTTTGAGTTGTAACGATTTTACATTTAAGAATTATAAGATGGAATTCCTTATATTTTTGTGTTTTATAAGATAAGCAGTTCTTATATGTGGTTGTTTAGAGTTGACCAGTGGTTGGTCATGATTGTGATGATATTCCAGGTTAGGGAATATCGTGTTTGGACCACATGAGATAGTTCTAGTCGATAGATGTTTATAAACGTTTAAGAATTTATTACTCTGAGGGAAAACGGTTTTCCTTGAATAACTTATTTGGAGATGATTAGTTCTCCTGTATACTTATTGAGATGGTGGTTCCCAGTATACTTATTTGGGATGGCGGTTCCCAGTATAAGTATTGAGAGATGAGTAGTTCTCTCGAGGGGATGGTGGTTCACTCTATACCGATAGCTTAAATGATTGGATTCTGAGAGTGTGAGTGGTATGATGCACCGATAGCTCAAAGGATGTGTTCCTGCGAGTGGGAGGGGTGTAATAATGAGTTACGAGTAATAAACGTCTGAAAACGTAGTTATAAGCATGAGACTGGATGTGGGTCTTTGATATCAGGAGAGATGATCTCGAGTGGTGCTGAACGAGTTGGGTCAGGAGTTTTGGTCTATGGTAGACGGTTTTGCGGGATTCGAGGTCAAATCCATTGATAGTGGCGGAGAGTTGTAACGCCTGTAACCCAAAAATATGTATTTTTGGGGGTGTCGATCAACACAAGGCATGTGTCGATCGACACCAAGTTTTATTGAACCGGTCGGTTCGATTTTAATTGTTTGGTTTGGGCGTGGTTTCGGGTTGGAAACCCTAGGGCTCGTATTTATAATCGAGCAGTCATATTTTTTCAGAGGAGAAAGGTGGTTTTTGAGAAAGAAGAGAGAGAAAGAGATTGTTGGTGAGTTGGGTGATTTTTAGAGAGAAAGAGAAGAGTTTTGTGGCTCATTGGTGTGAGAAGGGCCGCAATTTCGTGTTTGTCTCTGTTCTCGTCCTTAAATCCATCACGAATCGAGGTGAGTGCGCGACCGTGGTTTATCTAAGCCGTATATGGTGTTAGGATAGATGATTTGGTGGTTTAATGATGGAAATTGGCTTTTGATGTGTTGTTCTATATGTTATTCGCTGTTTCGTGTGTTTGTATGATGGTTTTATGCAGGGATAGTTTGACACAGAGTGTGTTATGTGATTAAACTTTTGATTATTCTTGTGTGTTGGACTTGTTGCATCATTTTAGCATTATATGTGGTTTGTGTGTCTAGCCGGTAGACGGAATAACTGTCTCACTAAGTATTTATGAAATACTTACGTATCTCTTTTTCTCATGTGATGCAGGTAAAGAGAAAGTGTGACCGTGGAATCATGGCGATGAGAAGAAGATGATTAGGACTTGGTTTATGTGTTGTGTTGGTATTTAAAACCTAGTTAGGTTGCTGAATAGTTATGAGTATTGAATTTGGAATTGATGTTGGTATTTGACTTGGTTTATTAGATTTATTAAATTTAATGGATCTAATTGATGGTTTGTTGGTTTATGTGAATTTCCCCTGGTTTGCTTGTTAACTCAATTATTGATGTTGAGAATTATTATTTATGGAAATAATAATTCGGAATTAAAAAAAAAAAAATAACCGGCTAGGTTGTTTCATTATCTCATTAATAACTCTCACCGAAACAAATGTGACATGGTTTGAAAAAAATATGACATAGCAAAATATTAAATATTTATTATCTTTAAAGTTTTAATTGTCACAAAACATCTTTGCAAATCTTTCTTTTCGAAATATTTTAAATAAATTTCAAAAATATTTACATTAAATCTTAAAAAAAGTAATCGAATTTAAAGTTATAACATTAGGATATGTAACTTGTATGAAGAAAAATATAGGTTTATTGTGTGAAAAAGAATATTAATTTTTCTTTGTTTAAGAAGATTTGCTCATATTACGAAGATTATATTTCGATGTGGAATTCAATTTTTATTACAAATTATCAATGAGAAAAAAAATTAAAAAGATATGTTCAAATAGAAGATGTTTACATGTCAATCTCTTATAAAAGGAAACTTAATTTATATATAATAGATTTTACAATCCAACGTACTAAATTATGAATTATACATTTTAATTTGAGTACCCGTTTACGTATATGAAATAATAAAATGGAAAAATTAAAATTTCGAAAATTTATATTACTAACAAATAAAATATTATTAACAGACAAAAAATAACAATAAATATATGAACAACAATGTCACCATCTAATTATTTTTAGTTGTATAATAAATAAAAAACTTAGTAGTTAACAATTATTTTAAAGTTAATAGTAAGAAGATACTCCCTCCGTTTCATTATATAAGATTTTTAAGAGAATTTTTTTAGTTTCATTTTATAAGATGTTTTACTAGTTTCTATGCAGATTTTAATGTGATTTGATACTTTTGTCCTTCTAAATTCCGTAGTCTTATATATGATTGGTTGAGTTATAATTTTAATTAATTATTAAATGAGATTTTGTTTGTATTTATTGTTTTCTTAATTCTCGCGAAATAAATCAAAAAATCTTATATAATGAAACGGAGGGAGTATTTATTAATGTGATATTAATTATAGAAGTTCAAATGTCATTTCAAAAGTTTAATGTCAAAAATAATA
The DNA here is from genome assembly GCA_963576765.1 of Draba incana. Classification (NCBI taxonomy): domain Eukaryota; kingdom Viridiplantae; phylum Streptophyta; class Magnoliopsida; order Brassicales; family Brassicaceae; genus Draba; species Draba incana. Next base: position 21,688,622 of record OY755215.1, read on the forward strand.
CATAAAATCTCAAAACAAAAATGAATAAAAAACTAATTCTTAAAATAAAAATATAAACCCATATATAATGAAGATAAAGAAGATGAAAAACAATAAGTAATCATAATATACATGCAAGAAAATATTTTCAAAATATATATAAAAAGAAAAAAGGCGAAAAGATAAATAACTTTACTTTTGTAAAAGATTGAAAAACAGTTGACAATTTTAATTCTCAAAATGTTAATCGGTTATTTAAATAACATGTTTATCCAATAATAAATACATATATACTAGATGACTTCCCGCGTAATACGCAGATAAACTCTTCTTTAATTTTATAAGTATCAAAGTAATTAGAAACTCGGGAAGGTAGTTATATTAAAATTTATAAGGGAGTGATTGTCAATCTCTAGTTTATTAATCAAAATTGTAAGAGAGTGATTGTAATTATATATAGTTTGTTATTCTTATTAATGATTGATGATATGTTGGTTGTGTTTGTATATTATTATAAAGTACTTCATTTAGCTTATAAAGTACTTCTCACTATTTCTTAGATTCATGGACCCAATTCAATTCAATGGGATCTTTCAGACTTGGTTTTAAATTTTGCTTGTAACAATAGTTCAATAAATATAGAAGATGATAATATGATTATTCAAAAAAACATATTATGAAACGAAATTGCCAAACTTTATTCGACCGTAACAAAGAAGGCTAAAAAAATAATGGAAAATACGAAATTGTAAAATAGAGAAACCAACGATAATGAATATGAAGATCCAAAAATAAAACAAATGGGAAACACAATCATTATTTTTAGGAAGTCAAATTAGCCACTAATCATATTAGTTTGATTAAAATGCATGGAGGATTTGGCCCACTATCACTATGATTTTTGTCATGTCACATTTTAGTGAATATCATGTCATATTAAAATTGTGAGAATGAATGAGGAGATATGACATAAAGGATTCTTAGGAGAAATCACCTCTCTAATAATATATAGGGGATAACAAAGTTTCAAACAAACATATTTATTTTCAAATAGTAACCATTTATATCAACTATTCCTTGTTAATTGAGACGTTGATTTTTTTTCTTTTTATGTGCAACACTTTGTTTTTCATTCAAGTTATATTCAATCATGTCCTAATGCATGGAAACATTAAGAATTAACACAAAAGTAACATAATTATACGACTTCGAATCAAAGAACATTTCTTGATGTGTCAGTGTAAAGCTCACGGCTAATCTGGAAAGCATTGATTTGGTCACTTTGAGTGGTGATGTTGGAATTTTACCCATATCTCTGAGTTTTGTCAAGACGGTTAGGGAGTTACTCGGTATTGAATCCGGGAAGGAATTTATTCTTAATGAAAGAAGAAAAGGTATATGAGTTCTCCCCCAAAAGGAGGAAGGTGCAAGATTTGTGAATCCAAAAAACTTTAATCTTCCCTCAGTAGAAGAGTTATCGGGCTCAGAAATACATGATTTGGCAATCCAGAAAACTTTGATCTCACCAAGTTGAGCTATAGAACCCTCAGATGGTTATCGATTCCCATATCAGTAGGAGCTAATACACTTTCGACATTAGAGCAACAAAAGGAATCACCACCTATGAAATTTGAGTGCATTAGGTTTGGACCTGAAAAAACCTGAGTTAATCCATAAAATGTATATTGGGCCAAACCCATCAATATAAGAAATCGGACAAGGTTGGTGGTGGATCTAGCATCGGTGATATCACCCGAAGGAGGAAAGGAGGATGTGGAGGTGGATTCAGTGAAGCACAGGATGAAGCTTGCGGCTGGATTGTAGGGTTGATTCTCTTGCTGGAGCAAGAATATTGAACAACAAGGATGAAATCCACGAAGAGAGAAAGAGAGGCATAAGATCTCGGTGGCGTCAACGGAGCTAGAGTTTAACCCGGAGGGTGAGATGGGGGTGAGAGAGTGGTGGGTAACCATCGTCGGCTATAACAAAAGAGCAAATGATAAACAGACCATATTTAATGATGCACGGATCCGGTGGATCAACAATCGATGTCGATAGAAGGTAAAAGAATATCCCGTCCGGAGAAGCACAAAGTTCCAATTATGAGGAAGGGGCTCCTAAATCGCCGGATCACAACGGAGGAAAAGACTTATGACAGCTACCTTAGGGAATGTGCCTGAGAAAACCCTTAATTGAGATGTTGATTATTATTTTTTTTGTCAACAATTGAGATGTTGATTATAACCTCTAATTTGCACTCCTAACGATATATCAATGTCATATTATGGTATAACTCTTTTTTTTTTGTCGATATTATGGTATAAATCTTAAATTTCAACATTAGCATTGTGGTAATCTAAAAATGAAATCAGCACATATAAAAAAAACAATAAAATCAACATTACTTGATTTCTCCAAAATACATTTATTTTAAACAATAGTGCTTAATTAATTAAGGTTTGATAGAGTATAAAGGGCAACCTTAATTATCCTAAGGCATCTAGTCCTTTCTTTAAAATATTCAATTTCGATGGGACCATAAGTTTAGAGCTCTTTGTAGAATTAGATATTTAGAATTTCTACGTGGTATTTTCCTCTTTCTGGTTCTAATTATTATCTCTCACACACAGCCATCAAATATATAATGCATACATATGTCTTATGTTTCGGAATTAATTATTTACGATACCATTGACTTGAGTGTTTACTGAATTACTATATATCTTGTTAAGAGTGTCTAATAGGTCTACTTCGCACCATAAACATAAAAACTCATTGAAGCAAAAAAAAAAACATAAAAAAACATAAGAGCAATTCTCAAAAATACCACACTTTCAAGTTTTGTTTCCAAAACTACCACCAATTTTCAAAAATTTCTTAATTACTACAAATTAAAATTAATTTTGAATATTCAAAACAAAACCTTAAACCCTAAAACTATACCCTACCCCCGAAAACTATACCCTAATTTTGGAATAGTTAACTCAACTTCGAAAATTTAAATTCTAAACCCTTAAAAATCAATCTTTGTGTTAGTGGTATATGTGGAACTTTTGAAAATCAGTGTTATATGTGACAATTTTAAAAATTGATGGTAGTTTTGGAAACAAAACTTCAAAATGTGGTATTCTAAGGAGTTTCTCAAAAAGATATAAAGGTTTATTTGTTCAATAGCAAAGAAAAAAGATTAACCTATATAAGTAACCAAAAACCCCAAATCTATTGACCATCTATTTGCCACCTTAGCAACTTTTTGTTAGTTATTTAGTTTAAATTTTTTTCTTTGCTATTTTACAAATTAACCCAACATAAAACTCAAGTTTTGAACATGATCAAGAGGGAAAAAAAATGAGTCACTGACTTATACTGCTCTAAACCGGAAATTGTTTATACGAGGTATTTTTAATGGTGGTAAAACTTAAATGGTTTAAAACCAAAAAAAATGGTTATTTTATTATTAGATCCATATATTCGAAGAAATTATTGGTTCGAATGTCTAACAATACTATTTAGATTATCCCATAATATACTAATGCATATATTAAAGATATCTCAAGAAAACCACTATCGCAGATCGCAATGTACATAACCTTCATAGTTAAATTAAAAGCATACATTATGATAATTAAATAATATACATGTAAATAAATAAATTAAATTAAAAGGAGTGGAGAATTGATATACTCCATTTTTGGAGTATTCTAACCATTGTTTTGTAGGGTTTTATCGAGTCTTTCTCCTTTGTATCGAGTCTTTTTAGGTCCAAAGGTGGCTGGAATGAAGAATTGAACTTTGCTAGGAGGTTTGGTGAAAAGGAAGGAAAGAACACGATCTTTTGGAGGTTTTTGAAGCAGAAAACGGGAGCACCTGCTCCCAGAATGGATTTGACTGCTCCCCAGAAGATTACCTAGAAGATTGCCGCCGTTTAAGTGAATATCTAGAAGATTTGAAGAAAAGGAATATTCACTAAACTCAATATTTACTCAGAAGATTTGCAAAAGAGGATATTCACTAAATAGAAGATCTACCTAGAAGATTTATCCAAGATTTACTTCCTTATTTTCCTAGCCGCCTCTTTCTCCTTTAAAAGAGGAAGTATTCCTTTGGAAAAAGATACGCTTCTTTGACGCCACTTTCACACCCCTTTTACACTTCTTTTACACAGAGACTTACATCACGCTTCTTTTACACAGTTTTTACACGTTCACTGTTCACGTTTACTATTCACGTTCACTGTTCACGTTTACTATTCACGTTCACTGTTCACGATTACTGTTCACGACTACTGTTCACGACTTTTGGATTTGCAATTTGGAGATTCATTCCACAACTCTATTGAGAAGAATTCTAAACCCTAATCTATTTCCATATCATCATGAATTCTCTTTATTGCTTTGTTGTGTTTGATTTCACCATGTGCGAGTAGTCATCCTTGTTAGGTTAGGGTTTTCGATGGGAATTAGGAATTCTTGAACTAAGCATAGATAGGTTTTATATATGTTTTGATATCTTCATCTAAGTTGAACTTATTGCCTAGACTAGCTTAATTACCTAGCCTTTGATTTTAGGTTGAATTTACTCATCAAAAGTGTAGTGAATTACTTGAATGAACTTAGATGGGCGTGTTGACCCTTAGCCAACGACAGTTGAAGTTAAGGCAACTCGTGAACAAATCAATCCTATTCGTTATGCTCATCGATTCTCTTTAGTCTCAAACGACAGTTTAGGGTGCTAGATTAATTGATGAAGTAGTGGATGCCACGACAGTGGATTCTCTTGAATTTATGATTGAGTTCTAGATTGGCACTTAATTGATATCCTGAATAATTGCTTGGTTCTTGATGATCTATTCCCTGAGATATTTACCCTAGCTTAACGTTTTTCTCATTATTGTTTACATCGAATTTTATTTGTTTTGCTTATTTAAATTGTGACAACTTAAACCAACTTGAATTACTTAGCTAAATTTGTATTTACATAAGATTAGAGTGTATTGCCGGTCCTTGAAAAGAACCTGACTATTCTACATCTGATTAGAATAGGTTTGAAATCTTAGATAGGATAAAAACCTGTTATCAAATTGGCGCCGTTGCGACTTGGACCCCTTCGATACCTCTAGTTTTAAAATACGTTTTTTGACTAAGTACTAACTTGTTCTTCTTTTCTTCTCTTTTGTGTGTTTCAGGTGTAGTCAAGGTTCTCAAAACCTTCCCGCACTCGACAATCAAGAGTTAGCAAGGGTAGAACGAGCAGAAACAAAACAGAAGTCGAATCTAGCCAACATGGGCGACGAAACCGACAACCGAGCTGCAAATGGTCATGTAGCTGCTGCTATTCGGAGGCTGGAACAACAAATGCAGCAGCTGCAACAGCAGCGTGCCATTGGGGATATGGACAATCCTCATGCTTTCTACCGGAACCGAGCGGCAATCGTTCCACCTGCTGATGAGAGGCAAGATTATGAGATTAAGCCTCAGCTGATATCGCTGGTCAAGCAACATCTATTCCACGGACTACCCGCTGAAATTCCGATGGACCACATAGAAAATTTCGAGAAAATCTGCTCCACGACAAGCTCCAACGGGATGAATCCGGATTTCTTAAAGTGCAAGCTTTTTCCGTTCTCGCTCGCGGATAAGGCTTCACGATGGCTCAAGTCTTTACCTGCTGGATCTATCACGACTTGGCCACAGTGCAGGGCAGCGTTCTTGGATCACTTCTATACCAAAGCTAAGACCGCGGGATTGAGAAACAAGATCTCCACGTTTCAACAGCAAACTGGAGAATCTTTCTATGAGGCATGGGAGAGATTTAAGGAGTATAAAAGGGAGTGTCCACATCACGGATTTACGGATGAGAACTTGCTGGGAATTTTCTACGACGGTGTTGATTGGGATTACCGGAACACGTTGAACGCTGCTAGTAATGGGGACTTTATGTCCAAGACAAAGGAGAATGCTTACAAGCTTATTGAGAACCTAGCCGCAAGCTCAAGCAACAAGTCTCAGGAGTATGATCGGACTACGAAATCTAATGGAACGGATTCTCGTAAGATCGATGACCTAACGGCTAAGGTTAACTTGCTGCTCAAAGGGAACCAAAGGATGGTTCACTTTGCCGATGAGAATGGAGAAGCATTAGCTGAGGATGTGACCGATGGAGGAGAATTTGATCCGGAGGAGGTGAGTTATGTGAATGGGCAAGGGTATGTCCGAAACCAAGGGTTCAACTCAAACTATAGGAACCATCCGAATTTCTCTTACAGGAGTACGAATGTAGAGAATCCGCAGGATCAGGTATACCCGCAACAAACCGGTTATCAGAACCAAAAACTTCAGGATCAAGGTTTCCAGAAGACGGTACCTCAGGGTTTTCAAGGCAAGACATTCGTTCCGTTTCAAGGTCAAAAGCCCAGGTTCAACAACTTCCAAGCTCCTGCGAGCTCCGGTGGTAGTTCTCAAGACGAACTTAAGAGTATGATGCAACAGTTGATGGAAAACCAGAATAAGACAGCTGCTGAACTGAACACTAAGGTAGACTCCATGTACTCGGACCTAAACAGTAGACTTGAAGCCGTGACTAACCATGTTAAGAAGCTTGACACGCAAGTAGCCCAAACCGCGGAGGCCGCTAAAAGCCCACAGGGAGTGCTGCCAGGAAAGCCGACCACAAACCCCAGAGAGGTTGCTGCTGTCACGCTGCGCAGTGGAAGAACTTTACCCCCGGTTGTGGAGGCAGTACCTAAAAACTGCCCAGAAAAATCTGCGGAGCACCCGCTCCAACAGGGAGCACCTGCTCCAACTGAAAAACAGGATGAAACAGTTGCTGGATCATCTCGTCCTGTACTTAGACCGAATGAGCTAGTTGACCAAGTTCGGTCTCGTGTTTACAAACCCCCAGTCCCTTACCCAGTACCCCCAAGGAAATCGCAGAAAGATTTAGAGGAGGCAAAGTGTAAGGAGATGTTAGATCAACTCACGGTTAAACTCACACTAACCGATGCTATACAGATGATGCCGGCTATGAAGAAGTACGTTAAAGGTTTGATCACTGGTAAGGTTTCATCAGAGCAAGGTACTACATTGGTCTCTAAGGATTGCAGTGCCGTTCTGCAAAACCGGATGGTTAAGAAGCTCGATGATCCCGAGAAATTTGTGTTGGCCGTGCAGATTGGTTCTACGTGTTTCAAGTGTTCCTTGTGTGACTTGGGTTCCAGCGTGAATCTCATGCCCTATTCGGTTGCAAGGAAACTTGGTTATACTAACTTTAAACCAACTCGTATTTCTTTGGTTTTTGCTGACAGGTCGGTGAAGTTACCCGTGGGAATCCTAGAGGATTTACATGTCAGGATAGGCAACACGTTGATCCCAGCTGATTTTGTAGTGCTGGAACTCGATGAAGAACCGAAGGATCCCTTGATTTTGGGACGTCCTTTCCTGCGCACAGCTGGTGCGATTATCGATGTGAGGAATGGTATAATTGGTCTCCAGCTGGGAGACATTATCATGGAGTTTAAGATGGATAGATTGCTCAAACAGCCAACCATTGATGGGCAAACCTTTGCCATCGAAGGAGACCTTGAGATCTCGGAAGACGACATGGAAGGACTCCTAACCGATGATCCGCTTGAAGTGGTGCTAACCAAGGCCGAAAGTGAACATGGTTATTTAAGTGAGGATGCAGTTGGGTTACCCAGGATAATGGATTCGGGTCAGAACGAAAAGTCCACCGGTTTCTTGAATCTTAAATCGGACGATGCTGAAAGAGCAGCTGCTCCCGAAGACGAGACCCCACCTTCTGGAAACATTGTTGACAGCCCTTGGAGCGAGCTGAAAGCTCCAAAACTCGAGCTCAAAACCCTTCCTGTCGGGCTAAGGTACGCGTTCCTAGGCCCCAACTCTACTTACCCCGTAATTATTAATGCTGAGTTGAATAATGTGGAAACCGCTTTGCTTTTGTGCGAACTAAGGAAGTATAGACGAGCTTTAGGGTATTCACTAGATGATATTCCTGGAATTTCACCTGAACTTTGCATGCATAGGATACACCTAGAAGATGAATCAAAGAATTCTATTGAGCATCAGAGAAGGTTAAACCCGAATCTGAAGGACGTAGTTAAAAAGGAAATCATGAAACTTCTAGACGCAGGTGTAATTTATGCAATTTCGGATAGTAAGTGGGTTAGCCCAGTTCACGTAGTACCTAAGAAAGGCGGAATAACTGTGATCACTAATGCGAAAAATGAATTGATACCTACTAGGACAGTTACTGGCCATAGAATGTGTATTGATTATAGAAAGTTAAATGTTGCCACACGAAAAGATCATTTTCCCCTGCCATTTATTGACCAAATGCTTGAGAGATTAGCTAACCACCCATACTACTGCTTTTTAGATGGGTATTCAGGTTTTTTTCAGATTCCCATCCACCCGGATGATCAGGAGAAAACGACATTCACATGTCCATACGGCACGTTTGCTTATCGCCGCATGCCGTTCGGGTTATGTAATGCCCCTGCGACTTTTCAAAGGTGCATGATGTCAATTTTTACCGATTTGATTGAGGAGATAATGGAAGTTTTCATGGACGATTTCTCCGTCTATGGAAGCTCTTTTTCCGTGTGTTTGTCGAATTTGTGCAGGGTGTTACAGCGATGCGAGGAGAAGCATCTAGTGCTCAACTGGGAAAAATGTCATTTCATGGTTCGAGACGGTATTGTTCTAGGTCACCGAATTTCTGAAAAGGGTATAGAGGTTGACCGAGCAAAAGTTGAGGTTATGATGAGTTTGCAACCGCCGGATTCAGTCAAGGGAATAAGGAGTTTCTTAGGTCATGCTGGATTTTATCGCCGTTTTATCAAAGACTTTTCGAAGATAGCAAGGCCACTCACGCAACTTTTGTGTAAGGAGACTAAGTTCGAGTTCGATGCAGCATGCCTTGAAGCCTTTCACACAATAAAGGGAGCTCTGGTAAGTGCACCCATTGTCCAACCACCGGACTGGGATCTCCCTTTTGAAGTGATGACGGACGCAAGCGACTACACAGTAGGAGCGGTTTTGGGGCAGAGAAAAGATAAAAAGCTTCACGTGATATACTATGCGAGCCGAACCTTAGACGAAGCTCAGTGTCGATACGCGACTACCGAGAAGGAACTTCTAGCAGTTGTATTCGCTTTTGAGAAGTTCAGGACTTATCTTGTTGGTTCCAAGGTGATCGTGCAAACCGACCATGCGGCTTTGAAATATTTGCTCACCAAAAAGGATGCTAAGCCGAGACTTTTGAGGTGGATACTATTACTCCAAGAATTCGATCTTCAAATGGTTGATAGGAAAGGGACAGAGAACGGAGTTGCTGATCACTTGTCACGCATGAGGGTTGATGATGAGGTACCTCTTGATGATTCCCTTCCGGATGAACATGTTTATGCAGTTGGAATCCGTTTGCAAGAACCGTCAATCCGGACAGGAGCCTTTTGTGAGGCTATATCTAGAGAAGTTATTCCGAGCTTTCCTTGGTTTGGGGAGATAGCGAACTACTTAGCTGCTGAGCAGGAACCGGTCAATTTTGTGGGAGATAAGAAGAGGAAGTTTCTCTGTGATATACGAAGATATTTTTGGGACGAGCCCTTTCTCTACAAACATTGCTCGGATGGTATTTTTAGAAGGTGTGTACCGGATGAGGAGATTCCTGGAATTCTCTTTCATTGCCATAGTTCTAATTACGCCGGTCACTTCGCCACCTTCAAGACAGTCTCTAAGGTACTTCAAGCCGGGTATTGGTGGCCAACTATGTTCAGAGATGCGCAAGATTTCATATCACGATGTGATACATGCCAACGGCAAGGAAACATCTCTAGAAGGAACGAGATGCCTCAACACTTTATTCTGGAAGTTGAAGTGTTTGACGTATGGGGAATAGACTTTATGGGACCATTTCCATCCTCCTACGGAAACAAGTGTATCCTAGTGGCAGTTGATTACGTTTCCAAGTGGGTGGAGGCTATTGCGTCCCCAACAAATGACTCCCGCGTTGTGGTGAAGATGTTTAAGTCTATCATATTCCCTAGGTTTGGAGTGCCGCGTGTGGTCATAAGCGATGGAGGCTCTCACTTCATCAACAAGATCTTCGAAGGACTGTTGAAAAAGAATGGTGTAACGCACAAGGTCGCAACGCCATATCATCCACAAACTAGCGGACAGGTTGAAGTTTCCAACAGGGAAATCAAGAGTATCTTGCAAAAGACCGTGGGAGTGTCTAGGAAAGACTGGTCTTCCAAGTTGGATGATGCGTTGTGGGCTTACCGAACCGCGTACAAGACTCCGTTGGGAACGACTCCTTTTCACTTGGTATACGGGAAGTCTTGTCATCTTCCGGTTGAACTAGAGTATAAAGCAGCATGGGCGGTTAAGTTATTGAATTATGACATCAAACCAGCGTTTGAAAGACGATCCATGCAACTTCACGCGCTAGATGAGATAAGGCACCTGGCCTATGAGAGTTCTAAGATCTACAAGGAGAGGACCAAACGTTATCATGACAAAAGAATCCTCAACCGAAACTTCCAACCAAACGATCAAGTACTTCTCTTTAACTCTCGTCTCAAGCTCTTTCCTGGAAAGTTGAGATCCAGATGGTCCGGACCCTTTGTCATCAAGGAGGTCCGTTCTTATGGAGTTGTGGTGTTACTGGACGCTAAAGGAGCCGAATTCGTGGTCAATGGCCAGAGGCTTAAGCCGTATCTTGGCGAGACAACCCAAGCCGAAGGTGGATTCATCCCCTTAGGCGATGCACCAAAAGCCTAAAATGGCTAACCAAGTCGAGCTAATGACTTTAACCAAGCGCTTGGTGGGAGGCAACCCACCGGTATGTTTTCTAACTCTTTTAAATTCGATTTCTTTTTCAACTAATTTTGGTTTTTAGCTTTGAATTTTTCAGATTTTCCTTTAAAAAAAAAATACAAAAGAAAGATCGGGAGCAGCCTCTGGAAATGAGACCGGTCGATCCCCAGATCGGACCGGTCGGTCCCGTGCCCGAGCACACATTCTGCCCAGACTGAAACGAAGCACCTGCTCCAACTTACAGAGCACCTGCTCTCGAGGGTAAAAAAAAAAAAAAAAAAATCAAAAACAATTTTATGCTTTTCCTTCTGATTTATTTTCTTTCACTCTCTTTTTTCTTATTCTCACACCGGGACGGTGTGAAGTAAGTCCGGGGGGAGTTGTTGCTAATGTTGTTTATTTTGGATATTTTCTTTTCTTATGTCCTTTTGAGTCTGCTTTTCTTTGTTTTATTGAGTCAAGACTTTTTAGTTGGGAATTAGGACTTTATTCTATGACGATTTCTGAATCACTTGTGCTAATTAACTCTCTTTCTAGTGACCATTTCTTCAGAGCATGGATTACAAGGATTAACTGGAATACTTCAATGCACCATCTTCCAGGTTCCAGATTGACCAAAATTCTCTCGCTATTGACACTAGATTAGGAAAACGATTAATATTCAGGACTTCTTTTTCCTTTTTACCACTCTTGCTGATCCTGAATAGCTAGCTCATTTTTAGCTAGTACCTTCCTTTAACCTTACCTCTTTTCAAACCCCTTGCCGTCTTGTTACTTCATTGTCATATGTGCAGCATATGTACAAAAGGGCCGGAGAGAGAAGGATCGACACAACCTCTAGATCACTCGTTCTGAAGGACAGAGCACCTGCTCTTATTTATGAGGATTTGTGGACGAAGGAGTGAAAGGAACTTTATCAAGATCCACTTGGGTATGAACATCACTTCTAATATTTTCGTTTTTGAGAGGCATATCTGTGCAATTAAAAACCCTCTTCATCATCATCAGTACAAAAAAAAAAAAAAAAAAAAAAAAAATTCGGTGATGAAGAGCGGAAATCTGTAAGAATATATGTCTCTCAAACCCAGCAAATATACCCAAGGGGAACAGCAGTTCACGGGAAGAAGAAGGAAAACAAACAAGGATGGAATGAGTGATTTAGAGAATGAGGACATCAAACAGACCCGCTCTCTCTTGCAATTTTGTGCGATATCCTGCATCCTCTACGAAACATCGGTAACCCTTAAACACTCTAAACACCTTTAACTCCACCCTTAAATGGCCTTAAACCCTTTAGCGCCGTATTTCCTGAGAAAGTGTTTTTAGCGAGATCCTTACGTATACTTTGATTACGTTTGGTTTGTGTTTTACAACGAATTATTTGGGAAATGGCCTGGTCAGGAAGTGTGTTGAGGTTGTTTTGGCGAAGCTTTGTCGTTCGTAATCTGAGTTATGTGGTCTGCGGATCGAAAGCCAAAGGTACGGTTCGCTGAGAATAAAAGAGTTTCCACGTTTTCAAACCTTTTTCCTTTACTTGGTTTTGAGTTTGTTTGAGGACAAACAAAGATCTAAGTCTGGGGGAATTGATATACTCCATTTTTGGAGTATTCTAACCATTGTTTTGTAGGGTTTTATCGAGTCTTTCTCCTTTGTATCGAGTCTTTTTAGGTCCAAAGGTGGCTGGAATGAAGAATTGGACTTTGCTAGGAGGTTTGGTGAAAAGGAAGGAAAACACGATCTTTTGGAGGTTTTTGAAGCAGAAAACGGGAGCACCTGCTCCCAGAATGGATTTGACTGCTCCCCAGAAGATTACCTAGAAGATTGCCGCCGTTTAAGTGAATATCTAGAAGATTTGAAGAAAAGGAATATTCACTAAACTCAATATTTACTCAGAAGATTTGCAAAAGAGGATATTCACTAAATAGAAGATCTACCTAGAAGATTTATCCAAGATTTACTTCCTTATTTTCCTAGCCGCCTCTTTCTCCTTTAAAAGAGGAAGTATTCCTTTGGAAAAAGATACGCTTCTTTGACGCCACTTTCACACCCCTTTTACACTTCTTTTACACAGAGACTTACATCACGCTTCTTTTACACAGTTTTTACACGTTCACTGTTCACGTTTACTATTCACGTTCACTGTTCACGTTTACTATTCACGTTCACTGTTCACGTTTACTATTCACGTTCACTGTTCACGATTACTGTTCACGAGTACTGTTCACGACTACTGTTCACGACTTTTGGATTTGCAATTTGGAGATTCATTCCACAACTCTATTGAGAAGAATTCTAAACCCTAATCTCTTTCCATATCATCATGAATTCTCTTTATTGCTTTGTTGTGTTTGATTTCACCATGTGCGAGTAGTCATCCTTGTTAGGTTAGGGTTTTCGATGGGAATTAGGAATTCTTGAACTAAGCATAGATAGGTTTTATATATGTTTTGATATCTTCATCTAAGTTGAACTTATTGCCTAGACTAGCTTAATTACCTAGCCTTTGATTTTAGGTTGAATTTACTCATCAAAAGTGTAGTGAATTACTTGAATGAACTTAGATGGGCGTGTTGACCCTTAGCCAACGACAGTTGAAGTTAAGGCAACTCGTGAACAAATCAATCCTATTCGTTATGCTCATCGATTCTCTTTAGTCTCAAACGATAGTTTAGGGTGCTAGATTAATTGATGAAGTAGTGGATGCCACGACAGTGGATTCTCTTGAATTTATGATTGAGTTCTAGATTGGCACTTAATTGATATCCTGAATAATTGCTTGGTTCTTGATGATCTATTCCCTGAGATATTTACCCTAGCTTAACGTTTTTCTCATTATTGTTTACATCGAATTTTATTTGTTTTGCTTATTTAAATTGTGACAACTTAAACCAACTTGAATTACTTAGCTAAATTTGTATTTACATAAGATTAGAGTGTATTGCCGGTCCTTGAAAAGAACCTGACTATTCTACATCTGATTAGAATAGGTTTGAAATCTTAGATAGGATAAAAACCTGTTATCAAGAATCAAAAAAAGCTTTATGCTACTATAAGACAAAGAAAAGCAAACCAAGTGTCAATCATAGATACGATCTTGAGAGCCAATGAGCGTAAAGATGCGAGGGAAAAACAGATCGATCACACACTTTCTAATTGGGAGTACTGAAATAATTTGTGCCCCTGATTCAAGCTAGGGTTTGTACTACAATTGTATAATCATTCTATGGTGCATACCTAACTATACAAATTAAGGTGAGTATTGAGTTGTAACACCTAACCTTTCGGACCTATTATGTGATATGAGGTTCAGACACCACATTTATCAATCTGAATGCTCATATAAACATGAAGGGTTTGTAAACCTTCTCCTCCTGGCTTTTCACTATAATTTATTGCTTAAAATTTTATTAAAATACTAGGTGATTATCCGCGCGTACGCACGGGTTATTTTCCTTTTCTGTTTTTCCAAAACTCTAAATACTAAAAAAAAAATGAAGTATTTATCAAAATTACTTTTTCTTAGAAACTGATTTTAACTCATTTCTTCCATAATTTCAAATGCTCAAATATCATACATTCTTCGTATTGACATTTTGTGATGTCAACTATATAAAACACCAGACAAATAGACAGAGGACTTTATGCAAAATCAACATACATAAGGAATTGAAAGCTTGAGAGAAGACAAGCACTTCTAAAACAGCATAATGATTTAAAAGTTAAAAATATCAAGCTTGTCTCATTATATGCTGCTTGCATAATTTTGTTTTTTTCATCTTAATTTTGTCAATGCACATGCAAATATGGATTGAACATGAGAAATAATCAACACTAATATAACCAATATTCTAAAACAAATAAGAGAGATGTTCACATAGGGAAAATGCTCCTCCGGGAACAATTATTTCCCATCACCAAATGAATCTGAGTACTTAACAATCTACAAAAGACTACAAACAGTGTATGAGGTTGATATGATCCTAGACGGCTCAACAGAGGTTCATCACGCCGAGGAAGACCTTGCCGAGGAGACATCTACCGAGGAGGAGCTTGAACCGGAGGAGCTTGAACCCGAGGAAGCTTTGCATGTCCCGGAAGGACCTATGACGAGAGATAAGGCGAGGAAACTCAAGGAAGCACTAGGAGGACTCATTCAAGATCGTTCACGATATTTGGGTGCTAAGGAAGAGGTGGTTCAAACCGCTTTGGTTTTGATTCAAGCCCAAGTGTGCTCTTTTCCTTAGCCACGGTTTTTACCCATTTTACGTGGCAAGGTTTTTAACGAGGCTTTGGCACCTCCTCCCCAAGCCCAAATTCGGCCATGTTTTAAATCTCATTTTCGGCCAAGGAAGAGCAAGAGTCATTTTTTTGTTTCTTCCTTAGTCAAATTTTTCATTTAAAACCCTCTTTAATGTTTTGTTATTTCCGAGTTATTCTTCTTGTATTTTCGAGGAAGGTTTAGTCCCTTGGACTCCCTTGCCTATTTAAACACTTGAGATCATTTGTGATCTCTCATCAATCAATTAAGTAATTTCAATCTCTTTTCTCTCTCGATTTTTCTTTAGTAGATTCTAAGGATTTTTCGATTCGGTTTATCAAAGAGATTTCCATCTCTCTTTGTGGATAACAACTCTACCAATCGTCGTGTCGTGAGCGTCAATAGCGAGCTAAGTGTTGGAAGGATTTTCGGGTGGATTCCCACGCCTTCGAGCCTGCTCCACGTTTCGGGGTTACGATTTCACCGCCTTGAACCGTCGTTCAAGGATTATCCCTTCATTACCGCTCCTATGAGAAGATCCCGTGGACTAGGGGTGTATCAAGTGGTATCAGAGCAACTCAAGGACCCGGTAATATCGTTTCATCTATCCTTTTATCATTTCGATCATTTCGTTTTATTTTCTAGCATTTTTGAAATTTTGTCCGATCATCTTCTTTGTGTTCATCGAATAGTTCATCATTTTTCTGGGTTGAATCCGAATTTGTTTTAATTTAATTATTGCATTTAGATCATTGTTAGGTTGTTTAGTTCCATCATATTTTAAAAAATAAAAAAAATTCTCTTATATATATTGGTTTGATTGTGTTTGATTCCTAGAACTATCTAAGTTGTGTTTTTGTGAAATTTTTTTTTTTTTGCAAGGAATTCAAGATTTGCAATTTTCGGAAGTTCAAAGGTCCGAGAGTATGGCATCGGACGAGGCATCGGACGAGTCATCAGACTCAAGCTTACCCAACAACCAAGCTGTGATGGAAGAAGTGACGCGATTGATCAACGATTTAGGATCTAAACTCTTACCCGATGGAAAAGCGGTTCATGAGGCCGCAACCAACGAGATCACTAGGCTACTTGGCGAGATGTCAACACGTATGGATCTCATGCAAAGAGAGCTACTAAGAGTTGCCGAGGAAGTTTCGGCGCGAGTCAATCCCGCAAACCGACCTAATGGCAACAATCCGGCAAATGGTCCTAACAACGACTTCATCAATCGACCCTTGCATGGTAATGAGTACTATGATGAATTCTCCGATCCTGAACATCAAGGCCGACCGCGACGAGTTAGAGGCGAAAGGAGACAAAATGAATCCAAAGGTCATTCATCCAATAATTATCAAAGGAGGCCGAGACGAGAAAACACGAGAGGTGTTATGGCGAAAATTCCTCCTTTCCATGGGAAAAATGATCCGGATGCGTATTTGGCATGGGAAATTAAGGTGGAGCTGGTTTTTGATTGCAATGAGTCTACGGAAGCTCAAATGGTGCGTGTTGTGGTAACGGAATTCTATGATTACGCACTTAGTTGGTAGGAACAATTGGTGAGTTCGCGGAGACGTAATGACGAAGATCCGATAGTAACTTGGAGATAATTAAAAGCTGTCATGCGCAAAAGGTTCGTACCTAGCCATCATCAACGTGACCTTCACAATAGGTTAAGGAGACTTGTTCAAGGAGCCTGGAGTGTCGAGGAATATTACCAAGAGTTGTAAATGCTCATGACCCGCGCTCGTTTAGAGGAAGATAGTGAAGTTACTATGTCGCGATTTTTAGGAGGTCTTAACCGTGAGATTCAAGACTCTCTTGAACTTCAGTACTATGGGGATCTTGAGGAGATGCTACAAAAGGCAAACATCATCGAAAGACAACTCAAAAGGAGAAATGCCACAAAACCTTCCTACGGTTCTAACATCCGACCTAATCCGGTCAACGATGGGTTCGGTTTTCGATCGAGAACGGATGTGAGGCTGGGAACGGGTTCAAAGCCTTTCACTCCAAATTACATGAGGAATCCCAATGAGAAGGCCGAGACTTCCCAAGCCAGAAGCACGGATCTTCGATGCTTCAATTGCCAAGGCAAAGGGCATATGGCTAAAGATTGTCCGAACAAGAGGTCGATGATACTTAAGGCCGACGGTGAGATTGAATCCGAACCGGAAGATGAGTGTGAGGACTCACAATTTGTTGAGGAAACCTCCGAGGAAGCTCAGTATGGAGATTTATTAGTGGCAAGAGGAACGTTACTTTTCCAAGACCGGCCTAAGGAGGAAGAACAACGAGAGAATATGTTTCATACTCGATGCCGCGTCAAAGAGAAAGTGTGTAGCCTTATCATCGATGGGGGCAGTTGTATGAATGTGGCAAGCACTACCCTTGTAGAGAAACTGGGTTTAGAAACCATGAAGGACCCCCAACCGTATTATCTTCAATGGTTGAACAACGAAGGACATTTAAAGGTAACAAAACAAGTTTTTGTTCCTATGTCTATAGGAAGCTACGTGGATGAAGTTCTTTGCGATGTGCTACCTATGGAGGCTGGGCATATATTGTTGGGATGACCGTGGCAATTTGATCGCAAGATTACTCATGACGTTTTTACGAATAAGCACTCTTTCGCATACAAACGAAAAAAACGTGGTTCTGGTTCCTATGACCCCTCTCGAAATTTACCAAGACCAGACCATCCGTGATAAGAAGAAAGAGTCTGAGGCTAAGAGTGACATCCGTACCGACCAATCCCAAGTCAACCCAGGTATGAGTTTGAGCACTAATCCGAAGCAAACTTAAAAGTTAAAAACTGTAAGGAATTCTACTCTTTTTGCAAAATCTAGTGTGGTTAAACAAGCTTTATTTACAAAGAAGTCTTTCATTATTCTTATGTTTAGAGAAACTCTTATGAGTTATACTGACCTTGAGCAGAGCTCCCGAGCAAGATGATTTCAGTTTTACAGGATTTTGAAGACGTCTTTCCCGAAGACAATCCGCATGGTCTACCGCCGATCCGAGGAATTGAACATCAAATAGACTTTGTGCCCAGAGCTGCTCTCTCGAACTGACCAGCATATAGGACTAATCCCGTGGAGACCAAAGAACTTCAAAGACAGGTCACGGAGCTTATGGAGAAAGGCCATATCCGCGAAAGCATGAGTCTTCGTGCGGTGCCGGTCTTGCTTGTTCCGAAGGACGGAACGTGGCGTATGTGCGTCGACTGCCGCACCATATATAACATCACAGTAAAGTATCGACATCCCATTCCTTGCTTAGATGACATGCTAGATGAACTCTATTGGTCTTGCATATTTTCTAAGATTGATCTTAAAAGCGGATATCATCAAATTAGGATGAAAGAGGGGGATGAATGGAAAACGGCATTTAAAACTAAACATGGTTTGTATGAATGGTTAGTGATGCCTTTCGGGTTAACTAATGCACCTAGTATATTCATGAGGCTAATAAACCATATTTTGCGATCATTTATAGGAGTCTTTGTTGTTGTATACTTTGATGATATCCTAGTATATAGCAAGAACATAGACGAGCATGTTATGCATGTTAGAGCCATTTTGGATATTCTTAGAAAGGAGAAACTTTTTGCAAACTTGAAGAAGTGCACCTTTTGCACAGATAACTTGGTTTTTTTAGGTTTTGTTGTTAGTGCCCAGGGAATCAAAGTTGACGAAGAAAAGGTGAAAGCCATCCGCGATTGGCCTAGTCCGAAGTCCGTTGGTGAAGTAAGGAGTTTTCACGAACTTACGGGATTTTACCATCGTTTCGTGAAGGATTTCAGTACCTTGGCCGCACCTCTAACCAAATTTATCAAGAAAGATGTGGGGTTCAAGTGGGAAGAAGCACAAGAAACCGCCTTTCAAGCGTTGAAAGACAAACTCACAAACGCACCAATTCTTTCCTTACCTAATTTTTCAAAAACTTTTGAAATTGAATGTGTTGCCTCTGGTATAGGTATCGGTGCCATTCTTATGCAGGAGAAGAGATTAATCGCCTACTTTAGCGAAAAGCTTGGAGGAGCCACCTTGAATTACCCGACGTACTATAAGGAGCTCTACGCGTTGGTGCGAGCTTTGCAAACGTGGCAACACTACCTCTGGCCTAAAGAGATTGTAATCCACACGGATCATGAGTCTCTCAAATATCTCAAGGGTCAACAGAAGTTGAACAAACGTCACGCACGGTGGGTTGAATTCATCGAAACCTTTCTATACGTCATTCGGTATAAACAAGGTAAGGACAATGTAGTTGCCGATGCATTGTCAAGGAGGTTTCTTCTTATTTCTACTCTTGAAGCTAAATTTCTGGGTTTTGAACAAATCAAGAATTTATATGCGACTGATTCGGATTTTAAAGAAACTTATCACGCAACCGAAAAATTTACCTTCGGGAAATTTTTTTGAAATGATGGAATTCTTTTTTTTGAAAACCGCCTTTGTGTGCCTCACTATTCTTTGCGAGAATTATTTGTTAGAGAATCACATGGAGGAGGACTTATGGGCCACTTTGGACTCGCCAAAACGCTAAGTACTTTGCAAGTCCATTTCTATTGGCCGCGTATGAAGAAAGACGTGGAGAGAATTTGCGGAAGATGTGTTACATGCAAACAAGCCAAATCTAATGTATAGTCGCAAGGTTTGTATTCTCCCTTACCTATCCCTACTGCTCCGTGGGTTGATGTGTCTATGGATTTCATTCTTGGATTGCCTAGAACTAGGAAGGGCCGAGATTCCATCTTTGTTGTCGTTGATAGATTTTCTAAGATGGCTCACTTTATTCCTTGTCATAAAACGGATGATGGTTCACTAGTTGCGGAATTGTTCTTTAGGGAAGTAATTCGTTTACATGGCATGCCTAGGACGATAGTTTCCGACCGTGACACTAAGTTCTTAAGTTGTTTTTGAAAAACTTTGTGGTCTAAGTTTGACACTAAACTTTTGTTTTCTACTACTTGTCACCCACAAACTGATGGGCAAACGGAAGTCGTGAATAGAACTTTGTCCACTCTCTTGCGTGCTGTCATTAACAAGAATATTAATACATGGGAAGATTGCTTACCGCATGTTGAGTTTTCTTATAATCATGATGTTCACTCCGCTACTAAGTTTTCACCGTTTCAATTGGTTTATGGCTTTAATCCTATTACTCCTTTGGATATAACCGAATTACCTTCCAATGAGCGTTTGAATTTTGATGGGAAAAAGAAGGCCGAGCTCGTGAAAACGATGCATGAACAAGCGCGGTTGAACATCGAAAAGAGGACCGAACAATACCGCAAGCAAGCTAACATAGGACGGCGTGAGCTGATTTTCGAACCGGGAGATCTCGTTTGGGTTCATTTGCGGAAAGAACGATTTCCGGATGAACGAAAGTCTAAGCTCATGCCCTGGACAAATGGTCCATTTCGTGTGATAAAACGGATCAACAACAACGCCTACGTCATCGATTTGCAATGTAAGTACGCTATTAGTTTGAGCTTCAATGTTGCTGACTTAATTCCTTTTGTTGTAGATAGTCCAGATTTGAGGACAAATCCTTTTGAAGAGGAGGGGCATGATATGATCCTAGACGGCTCAACAGAGGTTCATCACGCCGAGGAAGACCTTGCCGAGGAGACATCTGCCGAGGAGGAGCTTGAACCGGAGGAGCTTGAGCCCGAGGAAGCTTTGCATGTCCCGGAAGGACCTATGACGAGAGCTAAGGCGAGGAAGCTCAAGGAAGCACTAGGAGGACTCATTCAAGATCGTTCACTATATTTGGGTGCTAAGGAAGAGGTGGTTCAAACCGCTTTGGTTTTTATTCAAGCCCAAGTGTTCTCTTTTCCTTAGCCACGGTTTTTACCCATTGGGTTTTACGTGGCAAGGTTTTTAACGAGGCCTTGGCACCTCTTCCCCAAGCCCAAATCCGGCCCATGTTTTAAATCTCATTTTCGGCCAAGGAAGAGCAAGAATCATTTTTTTGTTTCTTCCTTAGTCAAATTTTTCATTTAAAACTCTCTTTAATGGTTTGTTATTTCCGAGTTATTCGTCTTGTATTTTCGAAGAAGGTTTTGGACTCCCTTGCCTATTTAAACACTTGAGATCATTTGTGATCTCTCATCAATCAATTAAGTAATTTCAATCTCTTTCCTCTCTCGATTTTTCTTTAGTGGATTCTAAGGATTTTTCGATTCGGTTTATCAACGAGATTTCCATCTCTCTTTGTGGATAACCACTCTACCAATTGTCGTGTTGTGAGCGTCAATAGTGAGCTGAGTGTTGGAAGGATTTTCGGGTGGATTCCCATGCCTTCGAGCCTGCTCCACGTTCCGGAGTTACGATTTCACCGCCTTAAACCATCGTTCAAGGATTATCCCTTCATTACCGCTCCTTTGAGAAGATCCCGTGGACTAGGGGTGTATCAAAGGTTTTCCCAAAAATCTACAAAAGACTCTTACTTGACAATTAGATAAAGAAATGGAACCACGTGAGTAGTATTATTCAAGCTCCCCGATAATAATCTAATGTTTCTACCATAAAACCACCAACTTCTAATTTTGCAAGGTGAAGATCTATTGATTTATTTATTTGATCATATTTGAGCCCAAATATAACAGAGAGGCCCATTGATTTGCAAACAATAAAATGGAAAGCATAACTCAAAAATTTTTAAACTCAAGCACAAACAAGCACATATCACCCACTCACGCCCTTAGTGAAAATAATGATTCAAGTAAAAAAATTCTCAAATATAAATCCCATTTGATTTTATTGTATCCAAAAGTTGAAAACTTATTTCACTGAATTTTTTCATGTGCCAAAACATAAATTATAACTGAACAACAAAAAAACTTAGTTGGAAAATTTTGAGTATTTACGATTTGGGCCTCGACTGAAATGAACCGTCGAGAGCTTGTAAAACTGTTTCAACAATTACAAAAGAGAAAGCAGATGACCACTTGTATGCATGAAAAACATTGAGTTATTGAACCAAGTATGAATTCTCAGTCAAGTTTCAATGAAATTAAAAAAAAAAAAATCAATAGCTCACCTTAGCATGTCGTATGTGTAGCCAATTGAGTCGTCAGTATATCACACGGCGATGGGTTCAGCGTAGGTAACTCCTTTTAAAAACAAAAGTAAAGTGACCTTTAAGGGTTGGATCGATGTGGGAGCTGGATCTCACAATTAGATTTGTAAGGTTTTTTAGAGAGTTGAAAGCTTCTAGGTTAAACACACAACGATAAAGATCCAAAGTTGGTTTTATTAGCTGGAAAGCTGTAAGTAGAAAAGTACAGAGTTTTGGTGTAGAATTTTGTGATCCTTTCATTATAAGGATGTACAAGAGTATTTATACTAGTCTAGGTCGATTTTGGCTAAGCCCTAAACGAATAAGGAAATTTTCCATACTTTTTTAGGCTTTCCTTATTAGCGGCGGCCGCTAGGTTGGCTGGACCTTTAATGGGCCTTTGTTTATATGGCTGGATTTCTGAGGAGGCTTGAAATGGGCCACCGGTTTAAGGTCCACATATCATCGGTTTGGTCCGGTTCGTCGATTAGCAGCTTAGTCTCCTGGTCTTCTGTTATGATCACCGGTTAGTCGGTTCATCGGATCGTCGGTTCAACTTATACTTAGTTGTTTTTAGGCCATTAATTCTTCAGGGTAGAATTCGACCCCTACAGTTCACCCCCAGTTCAATAGTGCTAGCGATGACAGTGTTCAAGTAAAAGAACCGCTTAGTCGAAGAATCTATGGCCGTGTGACCATATAGACAATGATGATGACCCGTTTGTTGTGAAAATGACAATCCAACGAACTTGACAAGCCAATGATCTTGACCAGCCAGTGATCTTGACGAGCCAGTAAACTTGACGAGCC
Organism: Draba incana; assembly: GCA_963576765.1. NCBI lineage: Eukaryota > Viridiplantae > Streptophyta > Magnoliopsida > Brassicales > Brassicaceae > Draba > Draba incana. The sequence goes on from OY755215.1 coordinate 21,711,575, forward strand.
GGTGAACTTGACAAGCCGCAATTATATGATCACGGGGAGCAATGATGTTTTGATGACGATGGCAACAACCCGAAGACAACAAACATGTCGATCCGATGACATTGTTTTGTTGGTAAGCCGATGCACAATCTTTACCGCGAGCCGATGATGCAATGCGTAACCGGTTTAGAGACGATCCGATGTTAGCAAATATGACGATCCGAAGTTGACAAGCAAAGATAACAAACCAAAAATATTATGACGATGATGAGCTGCGATATCATGATAATGACGAACAGTTGATGGTGAGGATGACGAGCCGACGATGTGTGATGTTGACGAGCCGATGATGTGAAGACGACGACTCGACGATGTGATTTGGTGATGAGCCGCAATGAGACTTCGACATCTTCAAAGAGATATGATGATCCACGGCGAGGCAATGCCTCTTTGATAAATGTGACGAGCCGCAACGAGACTTGAAAATCTTCATTGAGATGTGACGATCCTCGGTGAAGCGATATCCTCTTTGAAAAATGTGACTAGCCGCAGCTAGACTTGCACAATGTGATGTGATGATCCGCAGTGAGATGACGTCATCTTTGATAAGTGTGACGAACCGCAGCGAATAATGATACGTGGTAAGGTGACTTCCTCTTTAATGTAGGTGATGAGTCACGGGTAGACTTGAACATGTTCAATGATATGTGGTGATCCGATCCGCGGTGAGTCGACGTCCACTCTGATGAATATGACGAACCGCGGCGAGACTTGATCATCTTCGATGAGATGTGATGACTCGCGGCTAGACGGCATCCTCTTTTTGATGAGTGTGACGACTCAAGGCTAGACTTGAACATCTTTGATGAGATCTGATGATTCGCGGCTAGACGGCGTCCTCTTTGATGAGTGTGACGAGCCGCGTCTAGACTTGAACATCTTCGAGGAGATGTGATGATCTGCGGCTAGACGACTTCCTCTTTGATGAATATGACGATCTGCGGCTAGACGACATTCTCTTTGATGAGTTTGATGATCCGCGGCTAGACGTCTTCTTTGGTGAATGTGACAATCTGCGGCTAGACGATGTCCTCTTTGATGAGTTTGACGAGCCACAGCGAGTCGAAATCAACAGATAGACATAAGAACTCTCTTATACTTAGTATAAATGTATCGTCGTTTCTTATTGATTGTAAAGATTTCAATCTGTTCCGTAACGTGTCGGCTGATCCTTAGCGTGATGAGTGCGACAGTCCATTTCGTATGGATAGGGTCGATATTTCAATTATAGACAGATTGACATATCTCCACTATAATTATTGTAACTTTTGGACCGCCAATCCAAATGACTTCAAAATTATTTTGAATGAAAGCTCATTCAATTTCCTATCTTGTGTTAAAATTTCAGCTTATTATGTCTTCAGATCGGATCCTGGCGAGCCGATCTTTTTGGATCTTCATGACGAGTACAGATCAACGTCTTTAATAAATCATGTGTATCTTTCCAACCACAACTCCAAATGATATGCTTTAAAAGCCATTTGAAAGCTAATTCAATGCCCATCTTGAGGTCAAATTTCAGCTCATTACATTTTCAGCTCAGATCCAAGCTAGCCAATCTTTTCGGATCGGCATGATGAGTTGAGATCGACGTATCTTTAGTTTTTGAGGTGTATCTTTCTAACCACAACACCAAATGATATGAATCCAACGTCATGGGAAAACTGAATCAAAAATCTTTCTTCTCATCTTGGATGTCGATCCATTTTTATAATGGCGGCAAGCAGTTTAAATAGGATAATGACGAATTATTGAAGAGTGACGTCGGTGATCCATTCTTAGCAAGCCGATATTGAAGGCGTTATCGAGTTATCGAGTGATCGTGATGATCTGTCTATGAGAGAAGCGTTGATCCGTTTGTGAGAAGAGCGACGATCCAACTATGGGACGAGCGACGATCCAATCGTGAGAGGAGCGACGATCCAGTGAGAGGAGCGACGATCCATTTTGAGAGGAGCGACGATCCAACTGTGAGAGGAGCGACGATCTGTTTGTGAGAGGAGAGACGATCGTGTTGCTACCTTGTGCCTCACACCATTCTTCCTTAATAGCTTAGCAAATACTCGATTGATGAAATGTGTGCCTCCGTCGATTATCACTACACGTGGTACTCCAAAGCACGGGAAAATGATATGCTTGAACAATCGAATCACCACCTTCGCATCATTTGTAGGCGAAGCCACTGCTTCAACCCATTTAGAAACATAATCAACAGCAACAAGTATAAAGCGATTACCATGAGAATTCGGAAATGATCCCATGAAATCTATCCCCCAACAGTCGAAAACTTCGACTTCCAGAATGAAGTTTTGTGGCATCTCGTTCCTCTTACTGATGTTTCCCTTCCTTTGACACTCATCACAAGTAGAGACAAACCTATGTGCATCACGAAACATAGTAGGCCACCAAAATCCAGCTTGTAAAACCTTCAAAACTGTCTTGAAGGTTGCAAAATGACCTGCTTAGTCAAAACCATGACAATGATAAAGTATCTGGGGTACCTCACTCTCTGGAATACAACGTCTTATGATTCCATCAGCACAGTTTTTGTAGAGGTACGGCTCATCCTAATAGTATTTCCGGAGTTCTCTCATAAACTTCTTCTTCTTGTATCCTGTGAACTCCATTGGTTCTGTATCAGTAGCTAGATAGTTGGCAATCTCACTGAACCATGGTGGTGTGGTTGGCCTTGATATTTAAAAGCTCTTATTTCTTCTGTAATCCTCTCATCTGTTCGTCTTGAATCGATCAGCTATATCAGAATTTTCATGTTCGGGTTGTTGGTCGATCGACCACTCGGATGAGTCGGCCGACTCATCGTGAGTCGTGACTCTTCTTCTTTTGAATTCGCTGCTTGGTCTGCTTCTATTCATGCTTATTGCATAAATTTGTTCTTCAGGAAGGCGGTCCTTGATAGGGACTTCATCTTCTATCTTTATTCTTGACAAATGGTCTGCTACTCCATTTTCTATTCCCTTATTGTCTCTAACAGTGACATCAAACTCTTGTAGAAGTAAAATCCATCTTAGAAGTCTTGGCTTTGCGTCCTTCTTCCTCAGTAAATATTCAAGTGTTGCATGATCAGTATGAACAATCACCTTAGATCCCACCAGATATGAACGAAACTTCTCGAAAGCAAACACTACGGCTAGTAGCTCCTTCTCGGTTGTATCATAGTTTCACTGGGCTTTATCAAGCGTTTTGTTGGCATAGTAGATAACGTGTAGCCTCTTGTCTTTCCTCTGGCCTAGTACTTCTCCTACAGCAAAATTGCTAGCATCACACATTATCTCAAAGGGTAACTCCCAGTCTTTTGGTTGCACAATAGGTGCCAAAATTAAGGCTTCCTTCAGTGTCTTGAAAGCTTCCATACAATCTTCAGTGAACTCGAACTTTGTATCCTTGCACAAAAGTGATGTAAGTGGACGTGCTATCTTGGATAAATCCTTGATAAAACGTCGATAAAATCATGCGTGGCCAAGAAAAATTTGATTTCCTCTCACATCTGTTAGTGGTTGTAAACTTGTCATCACTTTGATCTTCGCTCTATCCACCTCAATACCGTCTTCTAAGATGCGGTGTCCTAGCACAATGCCATCTTGTACCATAAAGTGGCATTTTTCCCAGTTCAACACTAAATGCTTCTCTTCACATCTCTCCAAAACCTTGCAAAGGTTGTCTAAACATCCATGGAATGAGGGTCCATATACTGAAAAATCATCCATGAATACCTCCATTATTTCTTCTATCATATCAGTAAAGATAGACATCATACACCGCTGAAAGGTTGTTGGTGCATTATATAAATCAAATGGAATTCGGCGATATGCATAGGTTCCATAAGGACATGTAAATGTTGTCTTCTCCTGGTCGTCTGGATGAATCGAAATTTGGAAGAAACCCGAGTATCCATCAAGAAAGTAATAGTACTTGTGATTTGCTAGTCATTCCAACATTTGATCAATGAATGGCAGCGGGAAATGGTCCTTCCTTGTGGCTGCATTCAACTTCCGATAATCAATACACATTCGATGTTCGGTGATGGTTCTCTTTGCTATTAACTCATCTTTGTCGGTCTTCACCACCGTGACTCCTCCTTTCTTTGGCACAACATGTACTGGGCTGATCCATGTGCTATCTGAAATTGGTAATATGACTCCCGCGTCTAGTAACTTTAAAATCTCTTTCTTCACAACATCCTTCAGGTTCGGATTCAGCGTCCTTTACGCCTCGATTGACGAATTTGATTCATCTTCTAGATGAATTCGGTGCATGCATAAATCTGGTGAGATACCTACAATATCATCGAAAGAATACCCAAGAGCCTTGCGATACTTGCGCAATTTTCTCAATAGTAGTCTAGTCTCAAGATTGTTTAACTTAGCATTTACTATTACTGGATAAGTAGAATTGGGTCCAATAAATGCGTACTTTAGCCCTGCTGGTAGCGGTTTGTGTTCAAGTTTAGGAGCGTTCTCCTTGCTCCAATCAGCTATCTTAGCCTTCCTTGCTTCTTCTAATGGTAACTTATGAGCTGTTACCATCTTCTTCAATTGGTCATTTGAATCCAACATCTTAGCGAAATTGTTTGCTTGATCATCCAAGTATCCTTCTTCTCCACATGCTACTGTCAATGCCTTCTCTAGCGGATATTCTATGCTCTCCTCTCAAAATACTTCCTCCGTGACATCTGAGATAATGTCGACTGTGAATACTCGTTCTTCCGATGGGTGGCTCCTTCCTACCTTATCCATCTGGAAATTCAACTGCAATTCTCCAAGTTGAAGGAAAATTCTTCCTTTCTTCACATCAATGATTGCTCCTACAGTGGCCAAGAATGGGCGTTCCAGAATGATAGGATCAAATAGCTCCTTGTTGAACTCAAGAACGACATAATTTACGGGTATAAAACATCCTTCTACTAACACTGGTATATCCATCAAAAATCCTTCAAGATAACGAATTGATCGGTCTGCTAGTATGAGACTTAGTTGCGTAGGAATAAACTCAGTATACCCAACCTCTTAGCTACTAAATATGGCATCAAATTTACTGAAGAACCAGATCACATAGACTATGATCGAATTTTACATAATCAATGCTAATATTAAGAACAAATGCACCTGGATCTTCTTGTTTCCTTAGCATCTTGTTCTGAAGTATTCCACTGCACTCAGTGGTCAGTAGCATAACTCCTTCTTTTAGGTTTACAGTGTGGGAGATCATCTTCTTCACATATCGCTTAAAGCATGGTGACATCTTACAAGCATCCAAAATTGGAAGTTGTATAATTAATTGCTCCACTAACTCCTTACATCTGGCATCCTCCATTTCCTTCTTGGTCTTCTTAGTTCTCTTGGGGTAGGGTGGTATAGGTTTGTAGACTCATTCTACTTCGATTGGAATTTCTTGCTGTCTGCGACGTATTGGTCGGTCGACTTCTTCAGGTTGTTCGGCGGACTCTGCTCTATTTTCATCATGGTCGGTCGATTGGTTTGGATAGTCGGCCGACTGTTCCTCCGCGGCTATCTCTTCTTCTATTTCTTCCATCACAATGTGATCTCTTGTAGACAATTCCTTTCTATCCACTAGAGCTAACTTCTTTCCACTACTCAGATCAATAGCTTGAACAAACATCTTGGGGTTTACATTTGTCTTTGTCGGTAAACTCCCTTCAGATCTCTTTATAGCTTCTGCGGTTTGTGCTATTTGAGTGTCCATCTGCCTTATGTGAGTATTGATTGCTTCAATTTTGTTGCTCAGGTCTCCATAGGTTGCGTCCATCTTGTTGTGTAACTCTGCATTGCTCTTTTGCTGTCCTTTTAGTATCTACTGGACCATGTTGTCCTTCTGTCCTGACATCTGTTGGGTTCCTTGTTGTGGTTGTTGAGATTGACCATATGGCTTGTATCCTCCTTGTTGTTGGCGTGAGTTCGGCTGGGATTGATTGTTGCTCCAGTTGTACTGGTTGTTGTAAGCTCTTCCTCCTTGATTCCCATATCCGAAATTATTCCTTGGTCGATACCCATTGCCTCCAACAAAATTCACCTCTTCAGTATGTCCTTCATCTATGTACTTTGTACTCCTCTTCTATCTCTCATGAGCATCTGCTCCATCATTTCCTTTAGCTCGGTTATCTGTTGGGCTTGAGAATTGTTTTGTTCGCCTTCTCTATTACTTGATTGGTTTGCACTGCTGCTCCTTGCGAACTTCTCAATAGTTCTAAGTGCATCAGTATGCTTCTGCCCTCTGAAGTTGCCGCTACTTGCTGAGTCAAGTGCGACCTTATGCCTCCATTGCAATCCTTTGAAGAATGTGCTTACTATCTACGACTTTGTAAACCCATGATGGGGGCACTCCTTCAGGTATTGAGTGTATCTCTCCCATGTATCATTGAAGTTTTCACCTTCTTCTTGAGTAAATGTTGAAATCTGCATCGTTATCTCATCTGATTTGGCTTCATCCAAGAATTTGTTTATGAATTCCTTTTTTGCTTCGCCCCAGTTCTTCAATGATCCTGGCTTCAATTACTTGAACCAGTGTAATGCCTTGTGTGCAAGTGAATGAGGAAACAACTTGAAACACAACCATTCCTTCAAAACTCCTTCAGCATTCATGTTTCCAACGAGTTCTTCAAGCGCCTCGATGTGATCCATTGGATTCTCGCTCTTCAGCCCACTGCCTGTCTCTCACAAAAGATATTGTGCTATTCTTCAATTCATAACCCTTCTTACCTACAGGTGGCAGAACAATTGGCAATTTGTTGGAGAAGTACTCATCAGGTTTGAGTTCATCTTCGAGATTCATTATCTCTTCTCCATCATCTTCAAGTCTGTTTCCATGGACATCCAGTCGATGTCCATCATCATCTACTCTCTCTCTCTCCTTTGGCATTCAACTTAACTTATGCCATCTTTCTTCTCTCTTTTTTCTTTTGGTTTCTCCTTGCTGATTTACTCGGTGTGATCTGATCAACTCCTTGGTCGGTCGACTGGACTAGTGTCGGTCGGTCGACTTCACAAATCTGCGATTGGTTGGTCAACTGCGTTGAGGCGGTTAGTCGACTGATCGCGCGTTTTACTTCTGTTGCTCTCTTTTTCTCTGCTTTGGCCTTGCTTCTAGTGGTTGCACCTTGCATACACTAAAAGACACAAAATTTTGATGTAACAACAGTGAAATATCTAAGTAATAAGGGAAACTCAACTCCTAAACCCTCTAATAAATCCGATTTTAACACCGAAGCTCCCCGACAACGGCGCCAGAAAAACTTGGTTGTGTGAAGTAATTCACCTAATTAATGACTGCAAGTGCACATTGTACAGTTGTAGTACTTAGGTTATCAATCCCACAGAGAGCTAAGACTAAAAACAGATTTAGAATCCAGTTAACTTAAAATCGTAGTAAAAACCCTAAAAATATCGATTACTTTAGGAAACGCGGTTGATTGTGGTTGTATTCAAGTTTGGAAAAGCATCAGACCATAGAGAATTTCGATGGGCAATTCTATGAATATGAATTGGAAACTTCTACTAGATATACTTCCTGAGACTAGAACTCTGATCACTTAACTGCAGGTTGTTTTAACTCTCGTTACAAACGACCCCTTCACTTATAAACCCTAGACCAAAATTTCTTTTGCATCTAAATGATTATAAGCAACCTTTATTGAACAAGTCAGATCATTTCACAAGGCATCCAAACCAAATTTTTTTGCACAGGGAAGCGCTTTGCTCACTACAGAAACAGTCAGGCGATTCTGTCAAGTGCCCTTGCGCAGAAATGACCTAGTGACTGGATTTGTGACTCCAATCTAAATATAATAACTACTATAGTGAAGAATCAGTAGCAATCTTTAGTAGATAAAAACTATTTTAGCAATTCATAGAGAAAACCCTGAAAAAACCCTAGATCCGATGAATGGATCTAGTCAGACATGGTAATGGTAAAACAAAACATCTTTTTGTAAATAAATTGCATTAATAAATCGTGACAATAGAAGATCAGAGAGCTGTCAATCTCGATATTAGTATGAATATGGAGCACCCTCTTTCACTTCTTCAGAGTCAATAAAACAGTAGAAACCCTAGAACTAAAAACAAGAGAACAATGGAAACTTAGAAACTTTTGCTTTGTAACTGGTGGCTTGAGAATGGTGGTTTCGACCTCTGAGCTCTAAAAACATCATTATATAGTGTTTAGGTCGTAATTAGGGTTTCACCTCCTTTAGGAATGAGTTGGGCTTCAGTTAGAACAAAACGGGTCGGGTTTGTAAAATCTGCCAGAATGACCCATCTTCAGTAAATTAGTCATATCTCGGGCTTCATAATTTCAATGGGTTTGATTCCACTTGAAAATGAAAGCTAACTTCCATATATTCAATTTTGTATGTGGCTTGTCTTCTGAGTCGACATACAAGTTGGTCAAAGGTCGGTCAGCTTTTGCTACTCCGATTATGGCTTTGCGCTGCCTTTCTACTATACTGCCTCAATTCTCTTCCTTTTAGTTTCTTTTGCTCCAAATTGCCTCTTGCTTGTAAAACCTATGTAAATGCTTAAAACATACTAGAAAACTCCATAAAAAATATGTATTGTGGTATAAAAACCGGTAAAATCCACAGTACATCATATACTCGCCTCCATTATATGATCTAATCACTTTAATCTTAGCCTCAAATTGGTTAGATACATAGTTTTGGAAGTTGGTAAATGCTTCAAACACGCAGTCTTTTGATGAGAGTAAAGAAACCCAAGTGTATTTCGATTTTTGATCTATAAAGGTCACGAAATACTTGTTACCATCTCTAGACATGCATGGTGAAGTCCAAACATCACTATGAACCAAATCAAAGCAATTTTCATAAAGTGTAGACGATTTTGGAAAGACAATCCGACAATGTTTACCAAGAATACATGCCTCACAACTAGAGTGATCAAATGAGGCATTTGGTAATATTAACTCAAGTGCTTGTGCATGAGGGTTACCTAGCCTAGCATGCCACATAGAGTTTAAACTACTTGAAAAACAAGAATTGGAGATAAAATCATCCTTATTTGGTGAAGTATTCTCAAGAACATAAAGCTCGTCCTTGGCTTCACCCTTTCCAAGTAACCTTCCATTCTCAATATCCTGAAAGTACACATCATTAGGGCTGAATATGGCAAGGCAGTTAAGATCCTTAGTGGCCTTTCCAACTGATATCAAGTTTGACTTAAACTCAGGAACATAAAATGCTTCACTATTCTTGTCAAATAATTTCAAGTTTCCTTTTTCTTCTATAGGTATTCCATCACCATTAGCAATTTCTACTCTCCTTATAGCCGGTGCAATCTTATCTAAGAACTTAGAGTTACTAATCATATGGTGAGAAGCACCTGAGTCTACAATAAGATCAAAATTTGGCTTTTGAGTATGAAGTATTTGAAAGTAGAAGTTGATACCGGAATGTTTAGCAGTCAAGGCCTTTATGAAAGCCTCTAAATCACTTTTCTTGACATATGATCCGGTTGCATCCATGATAACAACCTCTTGGTTAGAAAAGCTTCCTTGTTTTGGCTCGTGCATTTCATTGTAGGCAATGTTAGCCTTTCCATATTTTGATATATACCAAGATGGCCTGAGATTAGGGTGTATCTTCCAGCATTTTTCCTTAGTGTGGTCGGTCCTTTTGCAATGGTTACACACGCCTCCTTTCTTTTCTCGTTTGTAAACTCTTTTGTTGGCTAAGATGAGTTCATCCCTTTTGAAAAGCCCAATGTTGCCTTGCTCTTTCTGGATTCTTGAACACACTTCTTCAATGCTTGGGAGTTTGTCTTCTCTCAAGATATGCTTGATGAGATCATTGTAGGTGGGACTTAGTGTTAAGAGAAGTTCGAACACTTTTTCTTGATCTTTTCTTTCGTTCAAGACTTTGGGATCGGTGGTAGTAGGCCTAAGCATGTCTAGCTCACTCCACAATGTTTGAAACTTTCCAAAGTGTTTCTTGAACTCCATGTCTTCTTGTTTGAGATCATATAGCTCCTTCTTGAGCTCAAATACATGGCTTAGGTTAGAGATGTCTGTATAGATGTTTTTGAGTATTTCCCAAAGCTCCTTAGCCGTTTCACAATAGGAGTATGCTTATAGGATGGCCCGTTCAATGGAGTTGTGAATGATGCCAAGGACTTTTTGATCTTCTAGGAACCACTTGGCTTCTTTTTCCTTTATTGCTTCATCATCCTCCTTTCCTTTGGAGTCTCCACTTTGCCTTTTTCCTTCAAGAACATGATTCCAAAGGGATTTGCCACATAGGGCAATTCTGGTGGTTCTTGACCATAGGTAGTAGTTACTGCCTTTGAAGATGACAGGAACTACCAGGGGGCTTGAGTTTTCAGTAGTAAGAACCATGGAAGACATGATGAAAACCGAACAGCTTGTATGATTGTGTCACCCGACACAAGTCGTTAGTGTCGATTGATAAAGTATTCACAGAAAACGAACAATTGGCTTTGATAGCTTGTGTCGGTCGACACAAGTTTTCCTATCGGTTGACATGAGACGAAAAAATAAAAGCGGTTTGTTTTGATAACTAGTCTCGGTCGACACAAGTTTTTTCGATAGATCGACACAAGTTTTTTCGATCGATCGACACTTCAAGGAAAGATAGATCTGGATGAGTGAGGAGATTGCCTAGAGAATTTTAACTCAAAGAAATGAAGTATTTGGATCTTACTCTGATACCATGTAAGTATTTGGCTCTTCTCCTTTTGTTCAGCCTTGGAACAGATGACTTTTCCCTGGATCAACACCTTATAATATTTTCAGATCATGTACAAATCCTCACTCCTTTGGTGTCAATAATATCAGGTATGGTTAGTTTACACTATACAATCTCTCTGTTCGTAAGCTGGATAACTGCAATATTGTTCTGGGGAATACATATGTGATTATGATCGTTTGCAGACAAGCATTTGGACTACCTTTATTTGCTCCGTGATTGAAATGGTGTCATCATCCTTTGGGAAATGAGCTTAACAATAACACCGTAAAAACCACTCAATGATGTTTGTTTGTTCCTCAGCTTGTGCAAAAATTTGGGGAGCCATTCTTCTTGGTAATTCATGAAGGTGAAACTCTAGAAGAAATCAAGAACAGTATCCAAAAGAAGTTCCATATATCTGATGAGGACTTTGTCAAGGAATGCACGACTGAAGAATGATCAAAGATAAATAAAAATCAAATGTATTAATATCTATGATTTTTTGGGTAACAGCAAAATTTCTAATATATATGTAAATTGCTTCGGAGTTAGATCATTAGCAATTATTTTTTTACTCTTTTGATGACTTGATAAAAGTTTACCTAATTAACCACATCACTAACCGAAAATGATCGGACACATGATATTTTAGTTTACTTCGATAAGCATTTGAACCTATTTCATAAGTAGAAAATCCAAATGATACTTTGGAAACTTTTGACAAGAGAGCGTTCTCGAATTAGTTGGCGCACGAACACAAGTTTTTTTCACATGTGCATGGCAACTCGAAAGACCAAATTCAAAAGACACCATTGAGTCTCCAACTACACTCAACACCGGTTCGATCAAATTTATTGAACTAGGTCGAAAGTTACTTTAAGATTGGCCAACATAATAGAAGAAAACGCATTGTTGAGGTTATTATTTTGAAGAAAATAAAGAAAAGTTTCCAAACCATAACAATTTGAACAAATTTGGCATAAAAGTTTAAGTTTTAGCATATTTTGTGGCCGTAAAAGGCATTCCGTATTGTACCTTTTATATAATAAAAAAAAATGGTTGTTCATAATAGTCTCTTGTACAACCATTTAATACGTTTAGGTTTCTAACAAAATCCTAACATATAAGTCTTGAAACAATATCTTCTTACATTAAAATCAAACATTTGGTTAAAGAGACTAGAGTCAAAAGTTTACAAACCGAGATGCAGTGTAGATATTTTAAGACTTAAGACAATTGAAGGAGGAGCCAGTCAGGTCGATAAAGTGAATCGAAAGTCACTGGAATCTGGTCTCTGGCATGTTCTTCCGGTGATAATGATTTTGTAATCTTCTAAACTTTCTTGAAACGGAAAGAAGTCTAAACTGCAAGGAAGTGTCGTCATCATCATCCTTGTCGTTGTTTAACCTAGAGACTGATGATTCCTTGTTGTTGTGGCAAACAACAACCTAAGAAAAATGTGAGGATTAATAGAAGAAACGATGTTTAGATTTACTCTTAACTTGGAAGAGTTGATAAAATCATCATTTACCTCTTTGCGCAGCCTTGCCTTTTCTTCGTTTCTTGGTTCCAGCATTTGGTCATTCAAAGCTATCACAGCACGTGATACCTGAATGGTAAGTAAGGTCAGGTCGCCGGAAGTCATACCCTCGAGCTCTCTTCCATTCATTCTCCTGTGAGAGGATCAACGCAAAACACCAAAATCATCAAGAAACAGAAGAGACTTTTAAAGAGCAATGGGAAATGCGAATGAGTAGTCATTTTACTCGTTCAAAAGCCACAATCTATCAAACTCGCTCTGCAACGATTCAGCTTTTCGTTTCTCAAATTCTATCTCCGCTTTCAGTTGCAAGAACATCAGCAGCATTGTAAAGACACAATGTAAGGCAAGAAAAAACAAAGGCAAGACCGAAAGAGAATATAAACGCACCTCTTTCTCCTGTCTTTCTTCAGAGCTGTATATATAAACCCATCATATATGCACATAACAAGTCAGGCTTTTTTTTTTTTACTTTACCTAGCGATATCTCCTCGTAATATGTTCAAAAGAACGGTTTCTGCTATATCATCCGCGTTATGTCCTGTGACTATCTTATCTACTTTCAATAACGCAGCTCCTCTCCTCGATTAAGTGCCTTCAAAGATCATCATAGTTATATATAAGAAAAATCGTACAACACTAAAGTTTAAGCCTTTTACCTGTCGACGAAATACACCACAAAAGGTACAATTGTACTTTTAAACCCATCATTTTCACAATCTCGTCCATTGTCCATCCGTATACGAAACAATCTTAAGAGGTAAACCATATTCGAGTTCGTTCCTTTTAACAGGTCTCAAGAGAATTCATCGCCATAACCGGTTATTCCTTCATCTATGGATAAGAGAAAGAGATCCAGCTTATAATTGTGACGTTTGTTTAGTTCTCATAATACATAAGCCAGAACTGTCGAATCTGCATAAAAGTTTTAAACTTTAATGACAGTGAAGAATTTTCACAAACTGTTTTGGAAATTTGATAAGAGAAGCCACCAGAAGCACCTATAGCAACACGTTCACCGGATTTGAATAAACGATTTTGAACAATGACTTGATGAATCTCTTCTTCAAACACCTCATAGAAACACTCTCTGCATATCTTTTAAAACACACAACCATTTCTCAATACAGTGTACTTACTAAAAGAGGAAACAAATAGCAACTAGCAAGAGACAATGCTAATACCAATTCCAAATATAGATTCATAATCTAAAAAAACCCAATGAAGCAGATTGATAATTTTTTTTATCAGATTCCAAATATAGATCATAATCGAAAAAGAAGGATGGAATTCGTAAAAATACCCAACGTTTACAGTATTGGAGTTTATTCCAAGCTTCTCCTTCAACCGAGAACACTAGATTTTCTCGGAAAATGATGATCGAAAATATACAAACGGAAAACTGAAATTAGAAAGTTTACCTGTTGAAGGGTTTTGGGTCGTTTAAGGACGGGACGTCTCTGGTTACATAAGCAGCAGAGACGAGAGGCTACTGCTTGCTTTCTTGCTCTTCGCTGCCATTTTTACCGGAGCTTCTATGAATCGCATTGTCCGGGATTGGTATAAACAAAATGTTGTCGTTGACGGTGAGAAAACGCCCTAAACTAAGAGGCAAAGTGAAACGACAACGTTTTGTTATCGTAACAAACTAAAAGCGCTTTGGCCCAAAATGTGAAAAATAAACTAATATTGACTTCGCCCGGGTTCGAACCAGAGACCTGCACTTCGTCAGAATGACGCGGTAACAAACAACACCATCTGAAGAATTATGTAGAAACTAATGTAATTTTCGCCATATTTTGGTGTTCTTGTCACATTTTGGACAAGGGTAAATAAATGTGACAAAGATCACAAACACACCTCAATAGGTATTCAAAACACAAATACTATGACAAAAGGAATGCCAAAATTGGGAATTCGTTTTTTCGTTTCTAGTCAGTTAATCTATTACTCGGTTAGGGAGAATTGGTGCGAAAATTAACTGATGTTTTTTTCGGTTAGGGATTTTATCACCGATTTAAACCCAAATTTTTGAATTTTTTTTTTTAATCAATTTCTGCCAAAAAAGAGAATAATTCCTCTGTTTTTGTTTTTACCACTCTGTTTTTTTCTCTAGTTCTGTTCTCTTTACTTGCTCTGTTTCTCTACACGATTCTCCAGTGTAAGTTACTTCACATCTTGACGCGTTCATCAATTTATACATAGCTCTAAATCTATGATCAAAACAATAACAAAGACCGATCTAGGATTCACCAAGATTCATCATTATTGTTGCTGCACAGAGAGACTCATTCTTTATTCTCTCATTTAAAGAAAGATTCAGTAAAGAAAAAAGAAAAAAAAATCAACTTTCATATATATTTTTGAATATTTTTCAGAGTTTAAAGTAAATTCCGATACAAATGTTTTTTCCTGTGATCTATCTGAAATACAAAAATATGGTCAATTAATTAACCAGACCAGAAGCAATTGCATATAACCTTCTTTCCCTCTCTTCATTCAAGTAGTAACGGTTGTTCATACAAAGACTTCAATTTCTTGGGTTATTCATATTCTATGATGTGCCCAATAAATGGGGTGAAACCCATCATCAACATAGCACATTTGAACAATCCTTTATTGTTTGAGGATGGTATGAGTTGGATTAAATGACCCGCTATCTCGCGCTCAGCGAAATCTCCCCTCGGTTACTTCATTCCTTTCCTCCTGGTTTGCATATTTTCAAGATTAGTTGTTGTATCTGTTTGTGCTTTCTCGCATTCTTATCCTTCATTGTTGTACTTGTTTTATGTTGAAATGAAATGAATTTGTAAAAAAATAAATAAATAACTGGTCATCATTTAGCAAAAAAAAAAGTTTTAGCTAGTCAGTGAAGATCGTTTAAAAACTTAGTCATCATTTGTCCTTTCTCGCATTCTTATGCTCTGTGTTTTAAAGTAACAAATCACGTACAAATGTTACTTCATGTGTTAGAAGTGTGTAATGTTATGTATGGTGCAGAAATAGAAGAATGTCGGGCTAGGATCATAATGCAAAAAAAAATATAAGTTATCGAGGTAGTTGTTGCGTCGGGGGAGAGTTGCAGAAACTTTAACAGTTTCCATCGCAGCCTCTGAACCGGCCGTGATTATCATGACTCCGACCAGTTCTCGGTCCGTAAAGCCGCTTAACAACTCCAAGGGAAGGAAGATATTTGTAGTGCGTTTTCTTTCGTATCTACTGAACGGTAGGATGTATGGGGAGAGCTTCGTTGCTCTTCAAGCGTCAGAAGGCTTGTGTACCTTGACATTGTTGAAAATTTCTTCAGACATGTTTAACGAGTTCTCTGATCCGCGCACATCCTCCTGTCGTAACGGTTTAAGAAGAAAACCATGCTCTTTCTGGCTCTAAGACCGTTTCAATCGACTTTAGTTTAAGGGCTGCACGAGGATATCGAGTACGGACTTCCATTTTCTTAGTAAGAGTTGTAATACATACATATTCACTTACCTCTTTGGTAAAATCACCTTTGTTCCGTCAGTACCTCATCGATATAGAAGAGAATCAATTACTTTACTATGCTCAACTATTTTTACATGGTTTTTGTATGGTTTCTTTTATTTTGCATGAAAGTTCAAATAGAAAATATATGTAAATGTCAAGATCATAACAAAATAAGGATTTACGTTTAAGGAAATCATGATCTTATTCTAATCCAAAAATAAATAAGAATAATATAAATCGCTTTTCATTCCAATTAGGAATTAGAGGAGATATGCGTGATCTTTTTTTAATCAAAATCTTGAAAGAAAAATATGATTGTTGGAAAGAAATAAAAAATATGTAAAATACAAACGTTTAAAAGATAGTTCACGAATTCAAGGAGTCTTCTATTCTTTAACAAATCATCCAACTTCATTGGTGTAAGAGGTTTCAATGTTGTTTGTTTTTTAGAGTGTTTATATGAGAACTCAATTTATGTTTGTTTAAATTATAAATCTGAGGAAAATATAGCATTTTCATGTTGAGAATTGTTCCATGATAATCTATAAACAATTTTCTTTTTCATTTGATTTGAATGGTGCCAAAACTTAGAATAGAATATAATTCCTTGATTATTATTGATGATTTACAAGTGATTATATAGTACAAGCTTAAGGACATAAATGTAAACTTTGCAAGATACTCAAAGATATGATATGATCACTAAATATTCTAGATATCGCAACACTCCCCCTCAAGATGGAGCGTGGAGGTTATAAACGCCCAACTTGGACCGAAGATATTGGAATTGATCACAACCAAGTGCCTTAGTAAAGATATATGTAGGTTGTTGATGTGTAGAGACATAAGCCGTAGATATGACGCCGGCTTGAATTTCATCACGAATGAAGTGACAGTCACCTTCGATGTGTTTCGTTCGCTCATGGAAGACGGGGTTTGCAAAAATTAGAAACGCATCAAGATGTTTCTTTGTTTATGTTTATGGTTAAACGTGTGAGGCGACAAAGAAGCCATTGTTTCGCACGTAACCTTGCTATCATTATAAAAATCAATAAATAAAATTATCACTATAACCATCCTAAGCTAAAAGTATTATAGTTGGAAAAAAAAAAAACAAAAAGTATTAGTTTTTTTTTTTGAAAATTAAAAAGTATTATAGTTGAAACCGATAATATAGAAGAGAAAACATTTTCGGTTATTTTCATGTGTCCGATCATTTTCGGTTAGTGATGTGGTTAATTAGGTAACCAACATGTTACATCATGAACGAGGAACCATATCTCATGTTTGGAACCGCCCAAATATCGTAATTAATTAAGGGGAAATTAAGAAAATACACCAAAAAATAAGACAAATTAAGAGAGTACACCGGATGTTTTAAAATTAGAAAAATACACTTTGTTAGACTTTATTACCCTTATTTCAATACCCGATCCTTTTAAACCGTTTATTTCCCCACAACTCTAAAACCCAAAACGTTTTTGCTTTCTTCTTGTGATTTCAGTTTTATTTTCAAAGACACTCTCCATGAAAGTCGAAGCCTTTATTCCCGTGGTTTTATTGCTCTGTTTTGGTGTTATATTGGGTTTAGGGACTTCGAGATTGTTGAAGATTGATGATAATGAGTTGAGGAATTACATAAGTTGGGAAAACTTGACAGTTGTGGAAGATGGAGGAACGGGGAAGGGTTTTAACCTTACTGTGAACAATAAATGGTTGGAGTTAACCGCAGACGCAAATGCGAGCAGAGTGATTGTAGTTGATAAGAATGGAGGAGGAGACTCTGTTACAGTTCAAGGAGTTGTTGATATGGTTCCCAATTTTCCAATTCACAGAGTTAAAATATTCATTCTTCATGGGATTTACAAGAAATCAAAGTTATCCCACAAACAAAAAACAAAAATGAGAAATCTATGGACGGAAAAAGGATCGGATTTTGAAATAAGGGTATTAAAGTCTAATAAAGTGTATATTTTTAATTTTAAAACATCCGATGTATTTTTTAAATTTGTTTTTCTATTTTTGTGTAATTTCTTAATTTTCCCCTTAATTAATTTGCGTTAACAATGTTTTCTCTTCTATATTATCGGTTTCAACTATAATACTTTTTAATTTTCAAAAAAAAAACTATAATACTTTTTGTTTCTTTTTTTTTCCAACTATAATACTTTTAGCTTAGGATGGTTATGGTGATAATTTTATTTATTGATTTTTGTCGCCTCATACGTTTAACCATAAACATAAACAAAGAAACATGCGTATATATAGATCTCTATATAGTTACAAACATATAATTCTAATTACTTTTTTTCTATAATTACTTTGAGATCCATTAAACATATACTGTCCGGAAAGGTTTTGCTGAAAAGGTGTAATCTCGGAAATCCCTTATCGGAAATAATAATTTTTTTTTTTTTGCTCCGAGAAGCCATTTTTCAAGCAAACCGACGCTGTTTCTTGACCGAGTTCTGCTCCAAGGAGCTACTTCTTTTGAGGAGTTCGGAAATGATTCCATACCTTTGAGATATTCGTGGAGCAATACAGGATGGTTCTAAAAACAAAGTTAATAGCATATCACCTAGTGAATGTACGAGAAATTATCCAAGGCCAAAATGAACCCAATAAAGAATTGATCTCTACGAGAAAAATGTTGCTATGCAATAATTGTTTTTTCAGTTTACATTAAAGTTTGTGTGATTCAAGAAATCATGTTCATCTCCTGGCCGAGTAAACCAGACTTAAATTAAAAATGATTGATTTAAAGTTGAAAAATGCTCTCTTTTAGATATAGTTACAATTTCGTATACTTTCGAAAGTCTGCCTAGGCCACTTAAAATGTGTTCAGTCAAGTTTAGTCGTGTCTAGTTTATCGAATTTGTTGAGTTTTCATACGTTTAGAGTCTTCATATGGGTGATTGTTGAAACAATTTTTGTAATAAACAAATGGACCTTGTATTAGGAATTTGGTTTATGCAAAATTGGGTTGAATGATAAAGGATATAAGCTATTGGGTTAAAGAGGAAAAGCCTATTATTAGATTTAATAAATGGGTTGTGCTTTTGTCTCACATCTTTTGGGAAGAAAGTTTACTTTGGTATGTATAAAAAAAAACTTATTTTAATGTTCTAAATATAACACACACATAAAACAGGCAAATTAAGACAAAGAAATACCATATGCGAGCCGCAGCCGAACCAAATTGAGCCGAGTTGGGTATTTGGATGCCCAAAATACTCATTTTGGATTAAATAAATGAGAAACATGTTTTTGGCATAACCAAGTCAAAGATTTTCGTGAGAGAATATCTCGGCCACTTCCCCACTTCTCTCTCTCTCTATGAAACACAGTGGTGTTCACCGATTTATCTTTAATTCTAAATGTCTTGTACAACATTGTCGCCAAAATTATGTCACAAGGGACATTACATTAAATACTCTTATACCGAAGAAAATTCAAGCTGATTGAGTGGTTGGATAAGATTGTTGATCTTAAGGCCAATATAAAAGTGCATTCACATAGAAATTTTCAAAGTCATTTATGAATTTTGAAGTAACAAATCTATTGTTGCTGTTACACTTAGCTTTCAATTAGATTTTTTTATTACTTTTATGGACATGGGTTTCTTTCTATGATCTCATTTACGAACGATCTTTATTTGGAAAGTAGTATCCTGGTTTTATTATTGTAAAAAATCTTTCCTTTTTATGTTGAATCATTTGTATTATAATGATTGATGATACCCCCAAATCTGTAATACGGTTGAATCATTTGTGGTATTATGATGATTGATACACCCAAATCTAATAATACTGCTAATAATGTTCTTGTTTGATATAAATACTCATTTCACACTGAAATTTTGTACACCCACCAATAATTTCGGGATATAAAAAATCAAAAAATCAAAATAAAAAATAATTTCGGGATATTTCACCACGAGATAACGGTTGTCCTGCCACAACAAGTCTATAATTCATTCATGGACTTTGACTATCTTTACACAATGACCGCCTCGTTACGCGTTGACTTTACCGCCCATAATATATCCACGTGTCCATTCCTCATTGGCTCCGACAAAACCGTCGGTCACGATAACCGTTTTTAAAAACACCATTCAGTCTCAAAGAAACGCCAATTCGTATCACACACGGGAACAAACATACAAACGCCGAAATTACGCGTTTTTCTGGGTTTTTTAATATTTTTCCTTATATAATCAAAAGTACCCAGAAACGTAATTTCGTCAAGTTTCAAACTTTCAATCCCCAGATTTTTTCTTTCCATAAATAAAGATTCCAACTTTTTTTTGTGTGGATAATCCTCTCTCTCAAAGAATCTTCACATTTTTCTGGGTTTTATTTTTCTTACAACAGAATCTCAAATCTCTCTAATACTCGATTTCATAATCCAAAAAATGGCGATTAAGACGAAGACGAGTCTGATTCCGAGTTGTTCATCACCGGAAGATCTAAAACGCGTTTTGCAAACGCTAGGTTCAAGCTGGGGAGATGTAGTTGAAGATCTGGAGCGTCTTGAGGTTGTTCCGTTAAAAGGAGCTATGACGAATGAGGTTTATCAAATCAATTGGCCTACTTTAAACGGCCAAGATTTTCTTCACCGGAAAGTTCTTGTTCGGATCTATGGAGACGGCGTTGACCTTTTCTTTAACAGAGATGACGAAATCAAAACCTTTGAGTGTATGTCTCACCATGGTTATGGTCCTAAGCTTCTTGGTCGTTTCTCCGATGGTCGTCTTGAAGAATTTATCCACGCGAGAGTACGTTTTCGAATTACTTTTCTTGATTTTGTGATTTAAAGGAAGAACAGTTTAGTTTAGTGGAATCAGTACGTTGTTTGCGTTTCAAGAAATCAAGAATTAACTGAGGCTTGTGGCCCAGTGGTAAAAGGGTTGCAATTGTAACTACCGCCACCCGGGTTCGAGTCTCGGCCACGGGGGAATTAACATTTGGGCATCACCGGCGACACAGATTAGTCTCTTGGGCCTAGAAAGTCTTTGGGGAAACTGTGTATAATTCAAAAAAAAAAAAAAAATCAAGAATTGGGGAATAATATATATATTATGACATAAATCTGTTGGTTTGGTCCGTTTACCAGACTCTTTCTGCAGATGATCTTCGTAAAGTAGAAACGTCTGGTTTCATTGCTGCGAAATTAAGAGAGTTTCACATGCTTGATATGCCTGGTCCGAAGAATGTTATACTCTGGGATAGACTAAGGTAAACAAATTTTCATTTCTTTTTATATATAAGCATCAATGTTTATTTTATTGCTGATTTCTCTTTGTGGATTTTTTTTTTTCAGGACTTGGCTTAAGGAGGCTAAGAACTTGTCTTCACCTATTGAGATGGATGAGTTTCGTTTGGAAGCTTTGGAAGGTGAAATCAACTTGTTGGAGGAGAAACTGACTCGAGATGGTCAAGAAATCGGTTTCTGTCATAATGATCTTCAGTACGGTAATGTCATGATTGACGAGGAAACCAACGCCATTACAATCATAGTAAGCAGTTCATAGTATGAAACTGGATACTTTCACCTCTCCATCAAGAAAATTCTCTGTTTCTCAATTAATTCACAATTTTTTATAATAGGACTATGAGTATTCGAGTTTCAACCCAATTGCTTATGACATTGCGAACCATTTCTGCGAAATGGCTGCTAATTACCATTCAGACACTCCTCATGTTCTGGACTATACTCTATATCCAGGTCTATTTCCGTTAAAAACCAACATTTATCTCTTTCGCGTATGTTACTCGGTAGTTTAGAGTCTGATTGTGTGTGTATGAATGATAAACAAAACAGGAGAAGAAGAACGGAGAAGGTTCATTACCACATACCTTGGCTCTACAGGTTTTTGTCCTTTGAAGCATTACTAACCTCAAGAAAAAACTCTTCTCTTGATCAAAACATAATACTCTTTTTGTTAATCTCAGGGAATGCACCAAGTGAGGAAGAAGTTGAGAGGTTACTGAGTGATGCAGAGAGCTACACTTTAGCAAACCATATCTTTTGGGGATTATGGGGAATTATCTCGGTTCGCTCTCTTTCCTATATTTCTCTAAACTTCTTAAAGATACTTTTAGCTCGGAACTTCGTGGTGATCTATATTGTGTCATTGTTGCAAAGCAGGGTCATGTGAACAAGATTGAATTCGATTACATGGAATATGCAAGGCAGAGATTTGAACAGTATTGGCTTAGGAAGCCTTTGCTTCTGGATTTACCTTAAATGGATGAAGAAAGAGATTCGCATCGAAACCCGGATATACAAATTGGAATTTTCTAAAAGTTTCTGCAATTAGATGAAAAGGAAAGTTAGGTGACTATGTTGCTATTGTTGTTACTTTCATCAGTTCATGTGTTTTCTTCTCTTTGTATATCTAGAGGTTTGTAAACTTTCAAAGCAGTACCTTTGGTTAAAAACATAAATATAAACATTTCAACCATGAGGCACCAGTGGTCTAGTGGTGGAATAGTACCCTGCCACGGTACAGACCCGGGTTCGATTCCCGGCTGGTGCATTTCTTTTTAATTAGTTTCCAGTTTTTTTGCCTTGACCGGAAAAAAAACATATGATACTTTTTTGCGTGTTGCTTTTTCTTAGTAACCATGGATGTAAAATAACTTACTAAATAAATATCTATGGAGCAGATTGAGTAATGTGGTTCGTGGGATTTCAGGCCGGTTGTCCCACGCTAAATAGTGTGGTACTAACTAAAAATGTTGTAAAATTAACCATGAGGATAAAAATGAAACAGTCTAAAATCAAGCCATGTCATTACGTAGAGATAGACTATTTAAAACTCTCTAATACGCTAACTAAATGAAATAAAGAAGCCCAACTCAGACCAGGGGCGGACCCACGTTGTAAAAAGTGGGGCACGTGCCCCATACTGCTTTATAAATAAAATGGTAGTTGTATGTACTGTGTTAGACTCAGCTCAAGTGGTTTCTCATATAGTAGTTTTATTTTGTTAGCCTAGGTTCGAAGCTCAACTTAAGTTTTCCTTCTTTTTTTTGGTTTTCTAAAAGAATCTAATTAGCTTTTCCCGTTTCCATACTATTTGTTCTTATATTTCAAAAGTAATATATACTGCATTTTTTTGCCTAAAACTCTCATTCTTTTCCCACAAATATTGTTTTCCTTTCTTACTATAAGAACGAAAGAAATTTACTCCTATAATTGATTTTATGTAAGTAAATTTCCTATTTTTTATACAAAAAGAAAAAAATGTTTTTATAAAAATGAAACTCTTGTGCAATATACAATCTTATGTTAAGTGCCATTTAAAGTGAACAAAATTTTGCAATATACAATCTTATCTTATGTTAAGTACCATTTTAGTTTGGTTAAATTTAAAATTTTCAAAATTAAGAAATAATTAAATTAATCTTCTGGACAATTTATGTAATATATATTCACTAAATAAATTATATTAAATATTTAAATATAAGTGTCCTATACAGATTTTTCTTCTGGATCCGCCCCTGACTAAGACCATATTAAAAGGTAAAGCCCAAGTGCTACTAACAAATAACAACGCATGTTTCTTCATGAATAATAAAAGCAGAATTATTCCGAAAATAATGCGGGACGATTCGTGTTTCCTTAAACATTAACGCATCAGCTTCTGCAGTACCGTATATATACAGAAACCCTATACCTTTTCACTTGTCCATGTTCTTCGCCTTTTATTTTGAGTCTCACTTGGGTAATGACTAATCTCGAAGTTTCATGACGTTTTTGTGGCAGACTCGTCTCAAGATAATCGCTCATAATGATGAAACCATCTCCGCTTTCATGGACCATCTCCGGTCTCAAGGCTCGTCTCCACAAAAACGGCATGAAACTTCCAAATTAGCCATTACCCACGTGAGACTCAAAATCATGAAACTATCTCCGATTTCAGAGTAACCGATAGCTAGTTTCGATTCTCATCTCATAAGTCATAATATACTTAATGATGTAAATTTGCTAATATACTGCGTTTGGGATTATCTTGATACAATTTGATTGCGTTTCTAATTGTATAATATGACATTATCTTTATTGATAAATTTTGCAAGGAACATAATCAAAGTTACCCTGAAAAGTTGGAGAAATAAATATTTCTGCCTTGAAGGTACGGATTTTTTTTTCTTTTTTTCTTTTGTTGTTGTTGTTGTTTTGATTGTTAGCAAATAAGTGATGAGTGGGTTTCTTTCACGAAACAATCAGGTTAAGCGGCCAGGTTTCTTTTATGAACACGAGCAAGGCTTTTGAGAGAATCAATACCGAAAACTAGTTTTTGTATGTCCGCAAGAACTGACAAGGGTGAGTTCGTGGCTGCTGACCGAAAGGAGATTGCAATTGATTCCGTGGGCTGGCTGAGAAGAAAACAAAAAAGAGCTCGGATGGAACAAAGAGCCGAAAGAAATCTTCAATTAATCTCAATCAATCTGCTCTTCTCGGCGAGTTAGATGTGAAACTGAAGATTAACTGAGGGTTTCTTTCGGCTCCTTGTTCCATAGGATTGATTAATTCTGTTCCAATGGTTGTTGCTTCGATGCCTTGGGCAAGACTGGTGTGCATGAAATTGTTTTTATATCATTAATAATAATATTCGGGAGACAAGTTATAAGGTATAACTAATCATGGATGTAAAATGTTCTTGATTTCATTATATGTACGTATGTATCAACTAATTTACAATGGTAAACCAAAACATAAAACAAAGAAACTAAAGGAATGTGAACGTTTTCTAGTGTGATGATGCATCAGTAACGATATGAAATTCAAAACCTATCCGTAGAAAGAGAATGTCTCTTTCTTCGCCAATACTTCATATGCAAAAAGATCAAACAAACAAACAAACAACTCAACAAGCACCAAATCTCATTTTCTCTTCTTTGTTTGTGTTTCTCTTAAACAATGACGGCCACAAGTTCTTCGTTTTCGATCTCTGCATCCGTAAATGTCAATGCTCGTTGAAGTTTTCGAGCGGAAAACACCTCGACTTCAGCCATGTATATCGCTGTAACCGGACGATGATCCGAGAATCTCTGATCGGTCCGCCTGTAATGAACCAACCTCATTCCTTTCCCGTATGATAGTACTCTGTCACACCAAGCTGGTGTTCTCTGCACGCCCTTTCCATTGCTTCCGGTATACTTATCGGAATGCGCTTGGTACTTATAGGTAGGTGGAAAATTTAAAGTTCCTTCTGACCATCCGTCAAATGCTCGACCTTTCTTGTACTCCTTTACAAGCTGCATATATATCCATATGGGAAAACAAAATCTTGTTCAAGAATCCATCATCGGAAATATATCTCACATCAGAAGTTGGAAAATATCTTATCTAATATATAACGCGTATTTGGGATCAAAAGTGTTATTTTTTTCTTCACTTTGATTGTTTTATAAAGAACATATTTGAGACCTAAATCTTAAAAGTGTTGAAGGTTATTATTACCTGGTCATATTCAAGCATATTGGACCATTCTTTCTTGGAAATGAGTTCTTTGGTAGTCTCATACGATAAGTTAAGCCGATAGTTGAGATCACCTAACCAGATTATTCGTCTGCAAAGAGGTGAAAACAAAGTAAAGTTAGACAAATAGAAATCGAAACGGAGTATAAAAGTTAGCAGAAGAGTGAAAAAGACTGACTCATGATCGTAAATAAGCCTGGGAAATCCAAGAGCTGAGACAGAGTGAAAGACTGTTCTTTTATGTATCTCGTGAACATCGGCATTTCTCTTGATCTGATCAACTTCTCTTTCTCCTGCCGTCAAATGCGTGCACACGAAACAGAAAAACGTCTGGTTTATCGACATACTCACAGACACAGCTCCCTGCAGATCACAAATCACTTTACTTAACAATCTTGCAAATATTCTCACATAAATTGATGAAATATCTAATCTTTATATATATTACCTTGTTACCAATATAACCCATGATGCCAACTCCAACCGTAGAGACTCGAACATTTTGAATGTGTTTACGCAGACTTCGTTTAACCCAAATAGTCAAAAGAATCCCAACCATTTGTTTACTCACTAGCCTCACATAAGCCGGTCTTCGTTTTCTCTCCATTAACAACGTCAAGTCCATTTCCGCTAAAGCCAATACCTCCGGCGGTATACTTCCGGCTACAGACTTGAACGAACTGTACGCCTTGAAAGATTTTGATGCTGTTAGTGACTTTGCTGTCTTTATAGACGGCTGTCTATCGAGAACGCACAAGGGTCCTAATATGTTCAAAGGCGGCTCAGGCCAGCTCAAACCGATCCGTTCTTTCCAGCTTATCATCCGGTTTAGTGTTTTCATACCGGTTTCCGTGGGAACCTCTTCGCTCTTCTTCCTCTCAATGCTATCGACACGTAAACAAATCTGTCTGTCTAGCTGCTTCTTAGGAATAGAGAATTGTCTGTCTAGATGCTTCTTAATCTCAACAACCGGTGTACCGGAATTCGGACAAACGAGTGTGTTGACTTCACTGATAACTCCACCATCATGTTTTAACTCTCCAAGGGTTTCGATTTCTTCCTCTTCGTCAATCGGATGAATCTCAACTCCGGCATCACTATCAGTTTCGTATACTTCTTCATTTATAACATCATGTGTTTCTTCAAAAGGTTGAAATCTTCCAGGAGATGGTGGATCACTGTAACTCTTAACCCCGGATAGTTTCGGTCTAACTCTGTTCAATGCTTCTCTAATAACTTCTTCCCATTTCGCAACCGGTCGATTATCTTCAGCTCCAAGTATGTTTCCAGCATTCAAAGGAACAATCTCTTGTAAACTGTAAAACAAAAACATAAATAATATGAGTTAATAATCTCTCAGGAGTATGAACAGAGTTGGTTTTGTCTATGTCGTTGTTTGATTGAGAAAAGTCAAGATTTTGATGATTACCCAAGAACGTAGATATCAGCAGGCTGATTAATTTCGATCCAGTCATCAATGTCAAGATCAGAAGGTGGTGATATGCCTCCAACGTTCCACGTACCAACACAAACTCTGCACATAAACATATTTCGTTATGTTTCAATTTTCCGACATGTTGTTGTTGTTGTTGTTGGTGTTGTTAGGTTTCCTTTTCACCCACAACAAATTTCACATGTGAAAAAGAAAAGACGATGATCTTATATAGTACTATTACTATAAAGAAAAGTACAATATTAAAATAGTTGAGAAACAATCAAAATTGTACCTTATTTCTTTGTTGTTAATGTACTGTGCTCTTAATGTTTCTGAATTTCTTCTCCTTAACTTCATTGGAGCATCTGATTTCACCATAAAAAAAAACTAAAATTAAATTAAATTAACAGAAAAATTAAAGATTTCTTTGTTTTCAGTCCAATTTCTTTTGAGATTTAGAAATTCAGCAATGGGATTTTCGAAATTAGATAATCAAAACCCAGAAGAATAAAACACCCCACAGTGAATCTCATAACTACCTATGCAATTTCGGCATTACCATTGCTAATAAACTCCCTAGCCGCTGTGGCCGCGTCTACGGCGGCTGAACCGGCGGCGATTGCGTCCTCCGCGTTCTCGCAAACCCGCGAGCTCGATTCTATTAAAACCGGTTTCTATTAGATAACCGGAAAAGAAGAGGAGAACCGGTTATTCCGGTGAAAGAAGAAACAAACCTTCATCGGAGCTAGAATCGTCGTTTTCATCTCCAACGTCGTCGTTTTCGGATTCGTCTTCAGTATCAGCACCATACTCAGGATCTCTAGCACTTATATTCAACCACTTTCTCATTACCAGCTTTGCCCATAATCTCTGAAATAAAAAAAAAAACAACACTTTTTGTTCAGACCCAAATCTTTATTTTCAGACAAGAAATCTTTTTAGGACAACAAAACCTTTACCTGAGATTTCTGACGGTAGGTTTTCTTCATTATCCCGGACCCGGCGGGTTCAAGAACTGAAGAAGACATCAAATCGTAATTTCACAGCTGAAGGTTTTTTTTTAATAAATAAAAAAGGAAAGTGTTGAAACTTTATAAAAATCTGGATATTTTTTTTTTGCCAGACCATATATCCAAAATTACGTGAAAGAGTTAAACGCGTGAGTAGTCAGTCCTCGTCTTTATTTTCATCATTTTATGTAAGAAAACTTTTTAATTTAAATTGCTTTTTATTTTTTAATAATGGCGTAACAATAATACTTTTTTCCTTCACGTCATGGTTCTTTTCTTTCTTTTAATAATAGGAATTTCAAACCAAAATCCAGAGTAGCGTCACGAGACTCACGACTAATGGGAAAAAACGAGTATTTTTACTATTGAAACCATATTTAAAAATTAATTATGATTATAATTACATCGGCATAAGTGGATAACATTAACAAGAACCAAGGTCCCTCTACACTTATTATTATAAGGTGAACTTTTTACAAATTGGACCACAATTATGGTCTCTAGTTACGTTATGAATTATGATAATTGGTGCGCTTTGTATGACATTAGCTTACATTTGCATAATATATAGTATTATAGATTTTATTGACCATTAGTTTACACATTTATACTTACTTAAGAACTATAAAATATGCACACTATGTACATATTGGACTTGGTATAACAACTCCCACGGGTGACACTTTTTAATCTGAAAAATCTTTACATAAATTAACTCATGGTGATCTTAGCCATTTGGACTTTTAACTTTTGGAAGATAAACCCAACTGCTTCTATAAATATTATAATAGTGAGTTTATATGCAACTAGTGGTCTTTAATAATTGTATATATACTCGCATTATTAACGTGGTAAGTTTTAAATCATGTATTTATATTTTACTAATAGGTAAGAAAAAGTTCATCGGGAAAGGAAAATCTGAAGTGGTGGGGTGGCCATGTGAGTGGTAGCGTGCATGACTCGAATGCATAATGCGTACACCACTACCATCAGTGTTAACTTTAAACACATATGGTAACTGGTAAGACATTTATTTTTAGTTGTGAAAGCACCTTGCCCAGTGACCTAATAAGATTTAGTTAATGCTTTTACGTCCGGAAGTATCCGGTCTGATTCCCAGACTATGCGATTTATTAATAAATATGTAGATTAGTGGAGACAAGTTTATTGGAGATCTCCAACGTTGTGCGTTTAAAGTCGTTCGCCGTGATTCTACACAGTGAAGATAGAAGGTGTTCATCATTAGCATGGAGCATAAGAAATGGCGTCTATCGTGGATCTAATAGGGTCGGAGTGAATTGTTCGTAGGAGAATTGTTTTTGTAATAGTTTTCACATTTTGCAAAGACGTTTCAAAAAAATTGATTTAAAAAAAAAACGAACCAAAATCCATATTAAACTCTGCAGCATACTAAAGTTATTTTTTCTAAAGAGTCCGATATATTTTTTTAAAAAGAGTCCGAGATATATTTGTAAGGGTGAATTTATTAAATAACCATAAAAAAAATTATAATTCAAAAAATAGCAAAAGACCCTAAATCTAAGGGATGACTTTTTGCCACATAAGGTCATTTTTGCTAGTTGGTGATTTATAAATTTTTTTATGGTTATTTAGCCCAATTTCCTTATTTGTAAAGCGTTTGTGATAAAACTGATGTAAAAAATAAAATTGCACTGTTATTAACTAGCTGACAACAAAAAAGTTAATCGGAAAAGTAAAAGGAAATAATCCGAAAAGGGTGGATGGTAATGTGATTCGTATGCATAGTGGAATTTAACTTTTTATGCCTTTTTTTTTTTTTTTTCGGCAACTTTTTATGCCTTTAACCCAACAAGAAAAAGACTTCTATATGCACAGCATAATGTAAAGTAGGTAAGAATCGAGAGTCTAAAAGTTTGAAAATTTGAAACCAGAAAACAAGAAAAATAACAAGGTTTGAAAATTAACCATGTAGTTAATCATGGAATTTTTACCGTGTGAAGGGTAAATATTGGTGTACGAATGTGAGGTAGATGTTAGTTAAAAAGCAAAGTATAATTTGGGATTACCAAAAAAAGGATTAAAAAAAGCGAAGTACATGGCGCCGCCAAATTGGTCGATGAGGTGGTAAAAGCAATCTACAAGAGATCCGGTCGGGATGTCCGGTTAATTCCCGGTTGAACGGATAAGGTGTTCGGGTCCGTGAGAGGTGCGGTGTGGGACCCATGACATACGCGGACCACAGAAGAAGCCTACGAGAAGTTTGGACTCTATTGGGCCCACTTACTTTTAACTACGAATTCAACGAGTGTGTAGTGTACCCAACCTATTTGTTTCATAGCTTCCAATTCTAACCTAAAATCCAAATCAGTTAAATCAACGAATTTAAATACTCAAATTTCCTCTTTTATATTTTGATAAATTCAACAATAGTTAATTTGTGGAATAAAATTCTAGAAGGTAGAAAAGTATTGAATTTTTGTTAGTGGAAAATAATCAACTTCTAAATAAAAATTTAGCAACTTTTAAATATAGCTAGTATAATGATTAATATTTGGCACAAATACAGAGCCGTGCTTAGCTTAGTAGAAAATAGGCAATTGCCTAGGGCCCCACCTTCAAGTGTTAATTTTGGGGCTCCATAATTAAGATTTCTGTTTATTGTGATATACCATATATCATAAAATTACTTTTTTCCTTAGAAACTTGGTTATGATATTATATTAAGTTATATATCGAGCTGATTTGTTTACTTAACGGGCTTTTAATCGTAATCTACATTTCACCTTATCTCTAACTCTTAACTTTTCAACTATTTAGGTTTTTTTTTTACCCCAAAAAAACGTTTCTCTTGTTTTATTTTATTTTTAATTTAGACTATTTTATAGCATCATTTTACTAATTTTATTTTCTCTTATATTTTCGAGTATTATTATATAAGTTAATCATTTTGCGATTACATTTAAATAAGTTAAATTAACAAAATGATGAATTTACGCACATATCTTATAAATACTATTTATTATTATATTTTGATACAATAAAGTGAGTAGTACAATATACTATTGAATATATTTTTATCTACTATATTAAATTATATTTTATAAAATACATATAATTTGCTATAATGTACTCCCTCTGTTTCTCTATATATGATGTTTTAGAGATTTTTTTGTTTCACAATATAAGATGTTTTCATATTTTTATGGAGTTTTTACTTTTATTGAAAACTGTGTTGCCAATAGTATTTTGCAGTCTTTTTTATTATTGGCTAAATTATTTTTAGTTTATATATTACTCTATACTTTTTGATTGAAAAGTTTCTTCTTAATCTTTGTGCTTGGAACTAAAATATTCTATAAAGAAACAGAAAAAGTATATTTTTAGTTCAAATTATCGCCTAGGGCCCCGTAAAAGCTAGGCACGGCACTGCACAAATAGAATGTGAATGGAAATTAGTGTTCATGTACTTCTACATCATTTATAGTCTTTAAGTTTTGTTTTTAATCTTCGAATAAGATATAATGAAGACAGTAGGTCGGTCCATCCAGAATTCCCGACATCTACATCATCTCTTGTTGTGTCTACATATTTTTTATTTTTGTAATGTAACATAAATATTCTAAAATTTTAATATCATTTATGTTAAGATTAACTATATTATATTACAATTTAGTTTTTAGGATTAAAGATTTGTAAAGGATCAAAACATAATTTAAGATTGAGAATTTTGATATAAGGTTTTTTTAAAGGATATATAAGTAGCATGTTTGTAAAAATATAATTCAAGAGTGGCGTTTTTGAAATTGTTCCTTGAATATTCCAAAAAAATATATAAAATTTGAAAACTAACCCTTGTTATGAAAACTTTGAAAAATAATCTTTTTGTTGAATAAAAAGATAAAAAAATCTCATGATATTTGAAGATATAAAATTAAAAGAAAAAATCATTTTCCGAAACTAATAATAATTTAGTTATTTAAGATATATTGTGACAATCACAAAAATTATATTTTGATATTAAAAATTATAGATTACCGAATCTTTTAGTTTTAGAATTATAGATTTTATTTTGAACAAAAATATAGCATAAACCCTCACAAATGAACGTAAATGTATAATTTTAAGCACTCAATTTGAGTAAACTTATAGATTTGAAGGCATACTAAACCTAGTATGGGAGCCTAAACCCTCACAAACGAACGTACAATATTGTACGATTCAAAACACTCTATTTGACTAATTCAGTGGATTTAAAGGAATATTAAACCTAAAATGTCAGTCTAAACCCTCACAGACGAACGTAAAATATTGAAAGATTTAAAATACTTGATTGAATAATTTTGTAGATTTGTAGGGGGTAGATTAGGAGGAGCATAAATTCTAATATGGTAGCAAAAAGATAAATTACATAAAAACTAATTTATATAAAATACACATTTAAATTAGTCATTTTAAATATAAAAAGGTTATTTTTAAATGTTTTTGAAAGAAGGGTTAGTTTTCAAAACAAAAATATTTTTGAGATTATTGTTATAAATTTCCTCTAAAAATTTAGATATATCGACTAAATTAGGTGTTATTCATTGTTAAAGTATTTTGTAAGTGTTTGTGTCTTGAAATAAATTCCGCAGATTTTATTGTAATATAATTCATACAAAATCGTAGTGATGCGAGTTTGCACTTTGAGCCTATGAAAAATTCTTCAAAGCTTACCAAATAGAAAACATATAAATATTTGATTTAAATACTTTTAAAAAAAAATCGTTCGTTAAATAGCATAAACTTTTCATATTAAAAATACAAATTACTGCATAACCCTTGCATCAATAAAAACTCAGATACTTTTACCTTTACTTATACCGTGAAAACGATATTAGAACAAAAATGTGCATTACATAGCGTCTTGGAGTAGTGTAATGTAGTTAATATAATTATTGTGAAACAAAAAAGTAAGTCAAAAAATAAAATAAATAATTAGTTAACACAAATATTTATTGTTTCTTAATATGTGTAAAAAAACTCAAAACATCAATCTTTAGAAACAGAAGAAGTATTACTATGATAGTGTCATTACTTTGTTCAATGAGCTTGTTTTATGTGAATCATCATGCAATTTTTCAACATTAATAACGTTGGAATTATATTAAACTAATTTTTATACATTAATGACATTGTAATTATGATCAATATTTTATTGATTTATAGACATACTATTATTTAGTTGATAAACTAATTTCAGATCAAACCATTTATTTTTTATTTATCGAGATATTAAGTTATTTAAACATACTCCTATATTGTGCTCTACAAATAAGAACACTAGCTTAGTAAAATTAAATAAGGAAGGAAATGAAGTCACCTTTTAGCATCTATCACCTGAATAAAACTAAAAGTAAAAAGAGGAAATTAAATACTCCCTCCGTTCCGTTTTATAAGATATTTTGGTTGAATACGCAAAAATTAAGAAACATAAATTATAAATAAAACAATATTAAATAATAATTTTAAAACATATTGTAACCAATCATCTAAAATACTACAAAATTTTAAAAGTCAAAACATCAAATAACATTAAATTCTACATAGAAACTAGTAAAACATCAAATAAAATGAGACAAGTAAAAATCTCTTAAACATCTAATATATTGGAAAGGAGGAAGTAATTGAAAATTAGGTGTCTTAATTAAGGGGGGTGTATTGAATCTTGCATTTAAAGAGATTTGATTTTTAAAGAGATTTTAGGTTATTTTAATGATTTTGGTGATTCTATAAGATTTATAATAAAATTCTCTGCAATCCCACTTAAAACCATAAGATTTGAGTCTTTGTATTTTTAACAAGGAAATCTCCTGAAATTTTCTTTAAAATCTCCTGGAATCATTAAAATCATATCCTTTGTATAATTTTAATAACAGTGGATTTTAAAATACTTTTTAAAATCACTAATTCAATAACAGTGGATTTTAATAGGTTTTTTAAAATCTATTTTTCAATAACATAGAATTTGACAAATTAAAATGAATCACTTGAAATATAAGATTGAATCACTTGTAGATCTTGTAGATTGAATATAAGATCTACAAGAATATATTGTAGATCTAACAAGTTGAAAATGGAGAGAGAAAATATTTTCTTTGGAAGTCAGCATGAAAATGGCAAAGCATAATCAATTGCTTATAATTAATACCACTATTAGCAAATTAAATGTATAGATAAAATATGTGAACTAGATGCATAACAAGAAATATCGACGAGGATGGGTCGAAAGAAAACAAGGAAGGAATTAAAAGAGCAAATAGAAAACAAAATAACAAAGAAATAAGAGAGAATGGAGATAAATAGATCACAAGAAAAAGAAAATATGTTTGGGAAAGTTTAAAATATATATATATATATGTTTGGGGTCTTTTGGGATCACATCAATCTTGACCAGAATCAAAAATATAGGCTACACATTTCTACACCAGTCGTATATATTAATTATATTGATATGTAAAGATATGATAACGTAGTATTTCAACTTAAATCAGATTTACATCAACTAGGTCTTTAGTTTTTACAAAACCAGCAAAATCAAGCTAACTAATTCAACTGAATACCTAAAATGGATAACTCAGACTTAAAAAAAAAAAATTATTCTAAATCTCTAAAATGTAGACTGAAAATATTTAATTATTTTTACTTCAATTAAATTAGTTATTAAATCCAAAGTCCGCACAAATTCGAATTAATAAAAACAAGATTTTTTACTTCTCGATTCAGTAGTTTTATTTGTTTCTTTTCTACTGACAACATTTTTTTGTCTTTTTTCAGCCTAGTGGCAGAAATATACCACTTGAAACTCAGCTTTAGGTGAATTCGAACTCACTCATGTTGAAAATGACATGAAAGATTAAAGATTCTAGTTCAATCAACAACTAGCTTCATATTGGCTACTAAATATATATATATATATAATTATTCAAGGTTTTTAGCTTCATATTTGCTTAGGAAAAATTCTAGATAAATTCGACTTAACATGTAATGCCGTGAAGAATGTAAGGCTTCAGAATTTATTTTTATTAAGGAAACAAAACTATATGGGAAAAGACAAAAACATAAATCACATATATTCTAATAGAGATTGTGTAGATAACTAGCAAGGTACAATACAAATGACCTAAAATATACCTTTATTTGGGAATCTATGGTCCCAAGTAACACAGTAACTCACTGTTCTTTTTTGTTTACGTGTTTTATTCCTTGTTTTTAGACTTTACATAAGGTTCAAAACAAAATTATCCGTATCCATTGTTGACAACAACAAAAAATCCCATATCCATTTCGAAGTAATAAATACGAATGATTTGTTTTTGTTAGATTGATGTAACGAAGAAATAACCAAATCGGTAGTGTTTATTAGATACGGAGAAGAAAGTGATCATAAATTGGTCTCAATTAGAACATTTCATTTAATGTTTTATGAAACATTTGCTAACTTAAAACTAAATAAATAAATGAAAAATACGAAAATAGATAAAGAGACCAGATCAAAGTACCTGTGACTGTGTGAGAAGATGACGAAATGAAGATGAAGAAAAGAAGAAGACGACGAAAATGGAAAACGAAAGAGCAAAAACAATTAATGCTTTTTCTCTTTGGGTTTTTTTTCTAAGTGTGAATGTGACCTTTTTTTTAGGAAGGTCGAAACAAACTCTTTCTTCCTCCGACCTTTTGTTTCTCCATTTATATATGTGTTTATATTCACATATTTTGTATTATTATAGTATACATTTCTTGCTTTCATTCTACACTTTTCTGCCACGTGTACTTTTCATAAAGTTTTTGTGCTGTAAGGCAATGTTTATTGGTGACACCGTCGTGTCTTAAGAAGTGTTCTTATAATATAAAATTATTAAAACACACACTCTCTCTTCCTTTTACTCAACTTTATACTTCTTTTTCATCCTTTTACTCAACTTTATATCTTCTTTTCATCCTTTTATTCAACTTTAATTAAGAACACTCTCCAAAAGTGTCTAATTATAGACACTCTCTCTCCTCTTTAAGAACACTTCATCATCATCTACTCAACTTTTATTAATTTTATATTTCAATATACCCCATAAAAACATTCTCTTTCTTTCTTTTACTCAAATTTTAATAATTTTATATTTTAAAAACACCCCATAAGACACAATAAGATCTCCAATGAACATGCCCTAATAGATTGGCAAAAATAAAGTTTTTTTCCTTTGTGGATCTTGAAATTTATGAGTCCTAACTTAATATTTTGGTCATATAGTTTGAGGAAAAGACAAATTTAAAATATCGAAAACGATATATGAAGGAAATGTTTAGGGATATCATCTTCTATTTTTGTATTATTACATATAACTTTTTTTTTGCTAAAATATTAGTATTATTTAGGTGCATCGTGCAAGGTAAAATTCTGGACAGGAAGTCAAAAGTTGATTTCACATTTAAATCTAAGATACAACGAACAAAAGATATAGGGTGGTTCAACAATAAATCTATACATATAGAAATTATGAGTAGGAATGTAAAAACAAGAGATAACTATTGTTGAAGTAATATGTAAATGGTAAATAAATTAAGAAGAATATGTGAAAAAGGACAATAATTATGAAAACATATGATGAAAAGAATTCTATTTTTTAAAAATATTTTTCATAGTAAAAACAAACCTGGTTATTTTTAAAAATATTACTCTTTAAATGGTTTTAAAATTTATAATTAGGTGTCTTTCTTTTTCGTACGACTTGTAAAATGATATTTTCTTTCAACTATCTTCGTTGTTTTTACCCTTTTTAGCGTCAAAAAGCTGAAAATAAATATGTTCATAACTTTTCCTGGCGAGTGAGTAACAACTGGGTAAGTAAAACAGAAACTTCCTTGTTCTATCTGTATGTTTTTCTTTCTATAAAAAACTACACCAGTTAAATCTCTAGTTTAACTGGCGAGTGAACCAAAAACAAACGTAAACCGGAGACACATCGAGTCAGTTTCGCTAATTGGACCTCCGGTTATTATAACCAAAGCTTTATTGCACATCTTAAGCACATGTCATTTGATATTAAACCCTGCAATAA
Organism: Draba incana; assembly: GCA_963576765.1. Lineage (NCBI taxonomy): Eukaryota > Viridiplantae > Streptophyta > Magnoliopsida > Brassicales > Brassicaceae > Draba > Draba incana. The sequence continues at coordinate 21,748,383 of OY755215.1, forward strand.
GTTGTTAATTTTGTTTTATTTGCCGTACGTGTCATATGTTATTTGATCAGTGATAACTAGAACTGTCAGATGGGCCAACCCAACCCATTTGACCCAACCCGCCACGAGTTCATTTTTCTTTTTGCTTACGGTGGGCCGACCCATGAGACCCGCGGATCAATACCTACAGACCCAAACCCAACTCATTAAATACCATGGGTTTTTTTGGGCGGCCCATGGATTTTAGTATTTACTGTAAAATAAAAATATAAATTGGTTTGTTTAAAGAAAAAACACCAACAAATTCCAATAAATTCAAAGAAACATAGAAAAATTAAAATCGAACATTATAAATTCATAATGTATAACTGAAAACCAAAAAACCAAATGAAAAAACTGAAATAAGAAATAATACTAAAAATGATAGAAGTCCATAATTTGAAAAAAAACATCTGGCTTTCTTGACACGAATCAAGGTCATTCTTGCCTACGTTCTTGGGGAGGTGTGGTAGGTTCTTTTTCAGGTTCACCATTATCCTCTACATAGATCAAACAAATAGTACAAATAATAAACAAAATATAGTATATGATTTTGCAAGTTTGAAAAATAAATAAATCTTTACCTTCATAAGCTTCAAATTCGCGCAACCAGTTTCGATTGCATATTAATGCTGGAACATTTTTTGGAAGAAGAAAAGTTCTGCATTTATTCAAAACTCGAGCTCCAATACTGAATGACGACTCCAAAGCTACCGTAGTGATATGAATACTAAGAAGATCAGCAACCATATAAGCTAATTCTCCAAAGCGTTCAGAATTATCTTTCCAATATTTTAAAATGTCCAAACTCCCAAAGTTCCTCATGTCCAATGGTGGCTCTTCTAGACAATTCTATTATATATAATACTTTTGTTAAACTATTATTATATTTTAGATATACATTAGCTTATATAATTATATATATATATATATATAAACTTAAAACTATATATAAATATATAATGTATATAAAAATTGGTGGGTAACCCATTAACCCGTGGTTTTTTATGGGTTTTACCCGCGAAACCCGTGACCCGTCATGGGTGAACCCATGAGACCCATTTTTTTTTGGGTTTACATTATCGAACCCATACCCATCCCATGGTGGGATGGGTTGGGTCGGACCCGTGGGTTTTGACCCACTCTGACAGCATCACTAATAAAAAATGAAAACCTCAATTATAGGGAATTTGGAAAAACATGCTACAAGTACATAGAAGTTAACTTTGTCTCAATACCCTTATATTTTTTTCTACTTTTTACCTATATTACCTTTAGAGAAAATAAAAAATTTCAAAATAATGGGTTTCTAAAATTTAAAAAATCTTAAATTAAGAAAAAATAAATAATATTTATCTCTATATATCAAAATATTTTAAAACTTGGAAAAATGGTTTAAAATAATTATATTTTTTTCTACTATTACTTCTAGAATTGATCTTCTACGTCTACATTTGTCGGTAGATGATTAATTCTACTATATACTATATGTTCTAAAGTACCGTAGAATATTTGTTCCGTTACTTGCATTTACTAATACCAAATTCAAAATACATATTCTATTGCTCTTTATGTCTTCTATATATATTCTACTATTGTGCCTATCATCTATCCAAGTGTATAACATATTTTCTAGAAAGTTAGTTTAATATTCCCTAAATATTTTTTAACTATTGCAGTTTCGTAAATTAATTGTATTTCAAATTAATTATATTTAAAATTTTGTTTAGCTATTAACTATTATGTTTTCATAAATTTTTTAAATAACAGTAAATATTCTAACTATATCCTAAGTTCCCCCAATTTGACATTATTATTATATTCAATAACATGAAAAAACTTAATTTTATGAAAGGTAATTTTGGATTTTTTTTAAATGAAAGCATAATGGAACAAAACGATGTTGTTAAAAGTATATTGGAATTAAGTGAAGTTTAAAGTGTTCTAATTTTCAAATTTCTCATTAATTACGTTGATTTGTAACAATTTGTTTGTTGTTGTTAATTACTGGAGGATGAGAAGGATCGCAAAAGCTGGGACTTGCCTTACCTCATACTCCATTTTCTAACTTATCTATACAGCGATAATTACGCTCTCATTATTATCACAAACACAATATTTAAGTTTGATGCAAAAACAAATAATTACACTTATTTTGGTGTTTTCTTAAAGAGTAGTAGTAACATTTGGAATAATCAGACAAGTGTAGATTATAGTAGTAACATTTGCATATAATCAGGCAAGTGTAAATATCTATTTACATTTATTCCAATACTTATCTACACAACCAGCGATTACTTTAATGATCGACCAAAGTGTAAAAGATTGTATCTACTAGAACTTGAGTGTGAGTTCCATATCACTTTATGTTTGAAAATATTTTTACATCTCAAACTGTTTGAATTTTTTTTTATGTTTCAAAATAAGTATCGTTTTAAATTATTTAAATTATAGATAAATGTCATCGTATGATTTAAAATGATGTAAGTTTCAAAATTAAAAAATATTAAATTGGCTCCTATTCGATATTACTAAAAATATATAAAAGAACATAAGTTAAAGAGCCAACTTATCAAAACAATTTTTCTGTCAAAATGGAGGGAGGACGTATCAAGCTTTTGTAGCCACTAATCTCAAACTAGGAATCTCAAAATTATTGTACTAAGAGGGATCAATATTAAACTCTGATGCTAACCAGCATCCACCAAAATATTGGTTTAAGTGGTCTTCGACGAATTCCTAGCAATTTTATAAGGTTTTTTCTTATGCTATCGATAATGACACATTGATTAATCAACATTAAGTGAATAATTAATTATATCAGTTTGGATAGATGGCAAAGTGATGATTAATCACTATCGATCGGTGCGTTTATTTTAATTTGTTTCTCATGATACTCACAGTTATGTAAATTAATGTGAGTTATTATTTTGCGTGATGTTGGGTGGTTGTCAGGCTAAAACTCGATGATCATAATAAACAAAACAAGTATCATTTCATCACCATCTTTGTAATAATTTACGATTTCAAATCATGCAGTTTGTCTAATCGCTGTCTAGAGTTTATTAGTTTCACTATTCTACAAATTTACAAATATATATGAACAAAACCTCTCTTTCATTTATTTATTTTCTAAATAACAAAGTGGGGAAATTGTTTTGTTGAAATGTAACGTGATATTGTTTTTTATTGGCCGACGCAGAAGATTTTTAAGCCATGGAGTGATTTGTGCGTTACATAACAGGATTTCGATTCCGGCGAACACCATCTTCAAAAGCATCAATCATCGAGAAGTCAGGAACTCCATCTCGGCGAGAAGGCACAAGAAAAACTTATCAAATATAATGTCTTTATGATCAAGCCGTCTAAGAAGGGTGACAATTAGTTTTACCGCACAGAACCTATGCGAATTTTTCTATTTTAACTAAACAGAAAAGAGCCCGAATTTTTTTTTTATAAAAATTTATTAGAGAAGGCCGGATTTTTTTTTTTTTTTTTTTTTTTTTTGCCTAGGACCCTGAAAAAAATTGAGACGTTATGATTTAGACATTCACTTTGATTTCCCCAAACCACACATTATTCAATCTTGTTTTTTATTTTATTTTTGCCCAGGCTGTTTAGATTATAGATTTCACTTCTTTGTAAAATATATCTTTTATTTATATGATAATTACCTTTTACAAAGAAAAATAGAAGGTTATTTACGTACAGTATTCACCACTACTAAAAGAATGGTCAATCGATATTTTGTTTATAAACCATTGGTGTTAGAATATAAAGCTCCAACTCAAAACCAATTGACAATGAGTAGAGAGGGCCATATTCTCATATATTGCTCAAGATTTCTTCCAACTTCCTATATGGAATATATTTTCTAATAGTTGGAGTTGCGGATCTTGCACCCATAATTTCCTCAGTGTCTGGGACCAGCCGCTGATTATATCACCACATTTAAGGCGTAAATCATTCCTTACAAGTGAAACTAGTGACCTTGAAAACTCATTTTCAAGTGTCAAGACCACTAGATTACCAACCACTTGGTTAATTAAACGATTTTAAGCAATAAAAAGTTTATAAAGCAAAATTAATATATATTAGACCTAGTATAACATCTAAATATTTTGTTTCATAAATTACATTTTTTAAATATTGAAGGGGAAAAATTAAGTGAGAATCTTTAAAGTTCATCAAAATCTAAAGCTACAAAAACACGTTAAGTAAAAACCGTATTAAAATTATGAAAACTAAATAATTGATATGCTCAAATTTCCTTTGAACTATTCTTTCAAATTAAGAGATCAATTGCAGTACTTAAGGTTATCGAATCCACATGGAATCAGGGACACAATAGATTATTACTTTCATACTAAGCTAGGCAAAATAATGATAATGAAAAAGCAAATAAAACAAGCAAGCAAATGATAGTGATAAGCTTTAAAAACAGTGAAGATAAAATCTAGGTTCAGGGAAATCTCAGGAGAATCAGAATTGCAGATGATCAATTAATGAATAGGATTATTAAAGCTCAGTTCATGAACATGCACACGAAAGTAAAACAAACCAGCTGTCGCTGCGAATATTTTCTATGAATAAATCCTAGAAAGCCAAATTCCTTTGCGAATCCTATGAATCTAAACAAGCATTAAAGATCAGGCACAATTGTTCACAAAACCCTAAACCAAATCCCTTTGCGAATAGGTATTTTGCTCATCAAAAACTAGTTCAGGTTATCAATCAAACTGTCGTTTCTATTAATAAACCCTAGATCAGATTTCAGTTCGCGAGGCTAAAATCAGCAGTAAGAACAAGTTAAGATGAAGAACATTCTAATGATATTATCCTAATAAGAAATCAGATCTAGCAATTCATCAAAACCTTTGAAAACCCTAAACCTAACAGGAGAATTACTCAGACATATTCAATGAAGCACAAAACATCTTTATTAGAGATATCTCTTAAGAGTAATTCTAAACACAATAAAATAAAGCTCCCTCTAAACAATGGTTGTAAATACGTATATATAGGGTCCCAAACCGACTAGAACATAAAAGTAAACATCTGGAAATTCCTTCCAAAAAACGGAAATCTTCAATTTGGGCTTTTTGGCTCGTCTGGCATTTCTGTCGATCGACACAGAATTCCTGTCGATCGACACGACACTCTCTGGAAAATCTTCTTGTCTCACCAGACCTCCTGTCGATCGACGCAGAGATTCTATGTCGATCGACGTTGGCTCTGCTGACAGATTTTGACTTTTTGACGCTCTATTCCGCAATGCTCCAAAACTTCCAGTAAACATCTTTTCTGCTCCAATCGGTCTAGTTCCTGTAAAGACTCTAAAACCAACACAAAACACAACAAAGACTCTAGATATAAGACTCATATCATGGCTTAAACTAGGTAAAAACCATGACATATCAACTCCCCCAGACTTAGCTTTTGCTTGTCCCTAAGCAAAACAGTGTACTCACTCCTTTAGGAACCACATACCTTTGCAAAGCCATCCGGTGAAACTTTGATGTTTCCCTAGAAGTATAGCAGTCCTCCAGATTGAATCCAAACCTCTTAGAAAATCTCAGACTTTCAGTCGCAAACCCCTTTAGTTTATTTAGGTGCGGTCTCATCGAGGGAATATCGATCGCTGGACCTTCTAGATTCTTTCACTTCCTTTAACACTTTCCTGCGTTTCACCCTCTCTCTTCCCTCTGAAACTGTATCCAATTAAGGATATCATAGAGATGCAATGCCTTCTGATGATTGATTTTTTTTTGTGATGGCGGGTACCTCAACAGAGGGTCCTTTACCACCAGAGCTTGAGCGTTTTATTCTGGCATGCTTGCACTTTTCTGTAGACTTTTTTTTTTAATTTCCTTGGCATCTCTATGATCACTAGATCAACTCTCATTACTGGTGTTCTTGTGGAGACAGGGTCATGAGGCTTTTTCTTTTTTTTCGATCTAGGACAGTTGTACTCGTCATTCAGGAAGAAGTTGCAAGAGCGGTCCGTCCTCGCTTTCAAGTGTTTGGATGCTGAATCAAGTCTTGCGATTACCAATGCCCTTGACAAGAAATTAGAGATTCATTAGGGGCGGGGTCTTTGACATCCTTTTTGGCGTTCTCCAGAAATCTGAACTCGCTCCGTTAAACCGATCCACTTCCAGTTACTCACCTTGTAAAACCAGCCAACTTGCATCGGAAATGGTCCTTGAGTGTTGTTCAAAGTAAGTTGGAAAGGGGAGTTTTCGACCCGAATAAAACAAAATTTTTTGAAAAACACCATAAAAAACTCAAAAGAAAACACAATAATTAGCAACTACCTCCCCCATACTTAAACAACACTGTCCCCAGTGTTATTCAGCCTAAGATTGGAGAAACAAATATAAACAAAACTGAAACGAATTGAAAAAGGAAGGAGAAACTTACCTGCCGAGGGGGTGTCGATCGACACACACATGGTGTCGATCGACACCAAGAAATTTTGCCCAAATCAGATCGATTGATCAGGTCGATCCACGGCTCCAACGATTGGTCTTCTCCTCGGGTGTCGATCGACACATGATTCTTTTTTTTTTTTTCAATGAAACACTTAAGTAAAAAAAATGTTAGTAAAACAAAACGAAAATCAAAACTTAAATATACTTACCAGTGGGTTGCCTCCCACTAAGCGCTTGTTTTAAGTCGTTACCTTGACATGCTTAGGCGTTTGGATCATTAGGAAGTGTTGTACCTCCCTTATCCGTTAGGATGGTTGCAGCTCTGTCTTTTGTTCGACCTTTCTTTGCAGCTCCCCCAAACTTATGAAAAACTATTCCTGGGAAAAGTTTCATCGTGTTTTCCATCATTCACTGAATGACTTCTTCTCCTTTCTCCTCTAAGTCTGAAGGGATGATGATCCTGATTTTCGCAAAAGGCTTTGAGGTCCTTTTAGGCTTCACCTTGGTTTGATTACTTCGCTTTCCTGCAGGAACATCAATAGAAAAACTAAGCTTTCGAGAAACTCGTTGCTTGCATAAGTGCGAAACGGTTTTTCACAATTTAAATTCTTATTGATGAGAGCAGGAGAATCAGAAATAAGTACAGGAAGTTTATACCTTGGCTCTTTCGGAGGATTCTCAATCATGATAGTCATGGATAAAGCTTCTTCAACCTTTGGTGAGGACTTTCGAGCTCTGGGGAATGGAAGCTTGGGAGTATGGACCTTTTCCTCGGACGATTCAGGCGTTTTGCGAAGTTTTGACTCGAACTGGGCTCGGTGTCGAGCGACACTGGTGTAGTGTCGCTCGACACAACTAGGAAATTCAACTTCTGCGTCGACCGTAGCATCGAGCGACGCTGCTTCTTCTTGCGGTGTCGATCGACACATGTGTATAGTGTCGATCGACACTAGCTCCTCTACTTTGGATTTTCGATTTTCTTCACGTGTCGATCGATACAACTCCTTAGTGTCGATCGACGCTTGCTCTGCAACTCCGAAAGTTGCTTTAAACTCATCGAAATAACCCTCGTCTTCCACTGGAATGATATCGCAAGCACTGTTGGAGTCCGTATCAGTCATCGCATGAAGAAATTTGTCTTGCCACTTGATAGAATCAGCAGCTTCAGCAACCTAAACATCCAACTCCTCAAGATGAGTACCCAAAGCTTCGAGCTTCCCATTCAGATCAGCGTACATTGAATCCAGCCTCCCATTAAGCGCTTCAGTCATCTTCTGCTGTCCTTCGAGGAGCTTCGCAAGCATAGCCTCCATCCTTGTTACGCCTGAAACTCAAAACAAAACAAAAACAAAAAGAAAAATAGTTAGTAAAACAAAGAAAAATAAAAACCTAGACAAAATCCTAGTAATAAAAATCTAATGGTATGATTCCCCGGCAACGGCGCCAAAATTTGATATGCTCAAATTTCCTTTGAACTACTCTCTCAAATTAAGAGATCAATTGCAGTACTTAAGGTTATTGAATCCACATGGAATCAGGGACTCAATAGATTATTACTTTCAGACTAAGCTAGGCAAAATAATGATAATGAAAATGCAAATAAAACAAGCAAGCAGATGATAGTGATAAGCTTTAAAAACAGTGAAGATAAAAGCTAGGTTCAGGGAAATCTCTGGAGAATCAGAATTGCAGATGATCAATTAATGAATAGGATTATTATAGCTCAGTTCATGAACATGCACACGAAAGTAAAACAAACCAGCTGTCGCTGCGAATATTTTCTATGAATAAATCCTAGAAAGCCAAATTCCTTTGCGAATCCTATGAATCTAAACAAGCATTAAAGATTAGGCACAATTGTTCACAAAACCCTAAACTAAATCCCTTTGCGAATAGGTATTTTGCTCATCAAAAACTAGTTCAGGTTATCAATCAAACTGTCGTTTCTATTAATAAACCCTAGATCAGATTTCAGTTCGCGAGGCTAAAATCAGCAGTAAGAACAAGTTAAGATGAAGAACATTCTAATGATATTATCCTAATAAGAAATCAGATCTAGTAATTCATCAAAACCTTTGAAAACCCTAAACCTAACAGGAGAATTACTCAGACATATTCAATGAAGCACAAAACATCTTTATTAGAGATATCTCTTAAGAGTAATTCTAAACACAATAAAATAAAGCTCCCTCTAAACAATGGTTGTAAATACATATATATAAGGTCCCAAACCGACTAGAACATAAAAGTAAACATCTGGAAATTCCTTCCAAAAAACGGAAATCTTCAATTTGGGCTTTTTGGCTCGTCTGGCATTTCTGTCAATCGACACAGAATTCCTGTCGATCGACACGACACTCTCTGGAAAATCTTCTTGTCTCACCAGACCTCCTGTCGATCGACGCAGAGATTCTATGTCGATCGACGCTGGCTCTGCTGACAGATTTTGACTTTTGGACGCTCTATTCCGCAATGCTCCAAAACTTCCAGTAAACATCTTTTCTGCTCCAATCGGTCTAGTTCCTGTAAAGACTCTAAAACCAACACAAAACACAACAAAGACTCTAGATATATGACTCATATCATGGCTTAAACTAGGTAAAAACCATGACATATCAATAATCAAGAAAATATCATAAATGAGAAGTAGACAGAAAACATAAGTTTAAATTTGTAACATCCGCAAACCAAAATGTCGATTTTGGTATGGGGTGCCGATCGACACCAGTTTTCAGAACCGGTTTGTTGTTCGATTTTAATTGCGGTTGTAGCTCGGTTTAACGATGTTAAACCTAGATTATCGTATAAATACGTGGGACTTAGGGTTGGCCGCATTTTCTGAGTTAGATAATCAGTTTGTGAGGATTTGTGAGAGAAAAGAGAAGTGATTGATAGTTCTTGAGGATTTTTGGTGTTCTTCAAGGTTTTTGGGTTCGTGGGTTCTTTGTAGCAGCAAAAATCATAGTGTTAGAGGCTTGAATCCGTGCGATTGTCTTTGTTCGTCGCTGTCTCGATCCTAGTCTGTTCAATTCCTTTTTAATCTGTTTTCGAGGTGAGTGCGTGATCGTAGTTATGGGAATAGTATGTTAGGTTATTGATTTGAGTGAATTGGAATAGATTTGTTATGAATATGGTTGTTATTCTGTGAATTCTGTGTGATAATCGTGATGTTTCGTCGTGAATTGACTCGTAAGATGAAACGGAATCGAATCGCGAGAGGAGTTGACTCGATTTAGGTTTCTTCTAGGAGTGTCGATCGACACCTAGTGGTAGTGTCGATCGACACCCACTTTTATTATCGCGAGGTTTGAGTTTGTGAAAGGCGTGTCGATCGACACCTAGTGATGATATCGATCGACACCCTGTTGTGTTTTCTGAGTTTCCGTATTGGAGTGTCGATCGACACCATGGTGGTGTGTCGATCGACACCACATGTGTATTGCTGAATTTGAACATTGTTGATTGTTGATTGATCGCGTAGTAATTGACATTCTATTTTCCCTTATTATGTAACCGGTAGACGGGATGACCGTCTCAATGAGTATTTGTGATAATACTCACGCAACTCTTTTTCCATGTGTTGCAGGTTAAAGAAATATGTGATCGCGGAATCATGGCCCAGAGGAGAGGATGATAGGTTGCTAGAGTTTCTTTTGAATATTGAATTCTAGTTATTGGATTATTCTTGAGAACTTCCGCAATTGTTGAAATAGCCGTAGAGGATTCGTATTTATGGGAATATTAACTCGAATTATTTAATTAAAAAAAACGTTTGGTTGTTTCAGAATGGTCAACTTTGTTGAACTTTATGGAAAATTCCAAACTAAGTTAGCCGAACACATTCAGTTAGATCAAATTATTAATCATACTAGGTTTGTCATAAATAAACTCTTTTATGTTTCTAATTTGTTCTTCTATTAAGTCATTTCTGTCATACTTCGAATCAGTTTAAAATGTTACGTCGTTTTTTTAATTTGTTGTTGGATATTGATTAAAACTAATTTATTGGCTGTTGATTTGAACATTAAATAGTTCAAAACAACATCATTGATTTCATAACAGTAACGATTAATTTTTTTGGTTTTCATAGACGTTGGATAGATTTTCTTAACAGAGAAAATATGTTATGCTCATATCAAGGTACAACAAAACCACGAAAATGTCCAAACCGTTTCTCTAAATTTAGTTGTGTAGTCTCTACTAATATATTTGCATTAAAGCCAATGTAAGTAAAAATTTGCAATCTTGTGATACAACTCACGTATCATGAGAATCATGGCATCGTTTTCAGAAAGAGGATTAAGGTCTTGAATCAATTCCCGAGAGAAACCTGGAAGCGGTACTACACCCAAATGCAAGGTTTGTGTATCTTATCATTTTAAATTTCTGTTAATGGTAGTCCTCTCACCAGTAATGATACTTTACACAAAGAATAATCTCCTTGTGAAATTCAAAAGCTTTTCGTTATGCATTGAAAAAGACCATTCATTTGTGTTAGCAGATGAAAATTTCAAATATCTCTTAATAACAACAAACCTTTGAAACTGCAGATTCGAAGAGCTTTTTAACCAACAACGATTTGAATGGTCTGTAAACCTAACAAGAATAAGCTCTGGAAAAGAAACTCAATTGCCCTACTTTCCTAGAGCAAAAATCATCCAAAAGTTACCACATAAATATCTCATCTTACTCTATCTCAACTAACTTTAGAGATAGAGTCCATAGACATTACGCATTAAACTGAATCGCCGACCACGTTGTTTAAACGTTACTTATAATAACATCTTATATTATATAAAAGAGAAGCCGGTCGACGAGAGTTTGACACGTAAGCGAAATTGTAACTCGCGAGATTATGACATGTGTCATTGATAATTTAGATTGTGACACGTGTAATTTATTTTTAATAAAAAAAAAGTTGACATAAATATCTTTAAAAAATTGGAAATCATATTGTTAAGTTTTGATTTGATTCCATTTTTGTAATTTTCATTTAATAAATATGGAAAACTATACTATCAAGACAATTAAAAAAGGAAACTTATGGAAAAATAATTGTGTATATATATATTAGTCAAAAATAATGGGATATATTTTATTAAGCTTGAGAAATGGTTGCATATGTCTACGAATATATTGGCAAGTGTAAATTTTTTTTCTCTTTAACGTCTCAAGATATAGCTATTCATATTCTTCACGAGAAGATCATATTTGTAGATGTAAGTATGTTTCTCAATACATTGGTAAATATGTATCATATGTTAATGCATGTATATTAATTAAGATAAAATAAGATTATAGAACTAAAAGTACATAGGTAAATAATTATAACTGTTTATATATATTATGATTTAGGGGTTTTCATTCTGGATTTTGGTTTGGTTAAGTTTTTGGCTTTTTGAATTTTTGGTTTATATAATAAGATAAGTTCTAAAGTAAACTCAAAATATTAGGGATGATTTGGTTCAACTTCGGTTAAATTTTTTAATTTTTTTATGAAATTGATTCATTATTCTTAATTAAACATTGATTGTAAAACTTTTTTTTTTGTTCGGTTTAATATTTGATTTTTTTTGTATGGTTCGATACCAGTTTATTGGATACAAAAAAGTAAATTCATATATATCGTAGTCTAAAAAAGATGATTATATATGGGTAAATAATATTCACCTAATATTCACCTACTTAACCCTAAAAATAATAATATATGGGATGTAGAAAAGGCATAATAAGATGTATATATGTGTTGTTTGATAATATTCTTTATATGTTTTTTTTGAGGTTACTAACATAAAACTTACTAATTTTTTATTTAATTCTAAAATGTTTTAATTGTTTTACGATTTATTATATATTTTTTAAAAAAACGTTCAATATGATTTGAATTATGTATATACATAAGAATTAAGATATAAATGATCTCTAATGATTTACTCCCTCCGTTTCATTATATAAGATTTTTAAGAGAAATATTTTTGTTTCATTTTATAAGATGTTTTACTAGTTTCTATGCAGATTTTAATGTCATTTGATACTTTTTTCCTTTAGGGGGGGGGGGGGTTTATTGGTTTTGGTATTTTGATGGATTTGAAAATCCTAACCAAATCCTATGTTATTCAATTAATAATTTTAAAATTCTCATTAAAATCATGTCTTATTCAATTGGTGATTCTCAAATACAAATCAAAATCATCTCTTATTCAATTTGTAATTCTCAAATACAAATCAAAATCACCCCTTATTCAATCATACATATTTACTTATGGATTTGATTTTAAAATGAATTTTAGTGGATTTGGAAGGATTCTTATGTTAAAAATACAAAGACTCAAATCCATTAAAAACCCTTGTTATTCTCAAATATTAATCTTGTTATTCTCAAATACTAATTAAAATCCACATTTTGGATTTGAAAATCACAAAGATTTGTAAATCCTATATGGATTTTCAAATCCATTAAAATACCAAAACCAATAAACCCCCCTTAAATTCCGTAGTCTTATATATGATTGGTTGAATTATATTTTTAGTTAATTATTAAATGAGATTTTGTTTGTATTTATTATTTTTTTAATTCTCGTGAAATAAATAAAAAAATCTTATAAAATGAAACAGAGAGAGTATAATTTATGTTCTATTAAATTTAACGGGGTTTTAATTAAAATTTAAATATTTATTGATAATTTTAATGTGTTATTAAGGCAGACATTATTCTAGTGAGTTTAATAAATGAGACGGTCCATTTACGTGACGGGTCCATTATTATTAGACAGATAACCACTATATTTATGAGGTCCATTATCAATGTTGGGCCTACTCGTTAGCTGTCGTTAATAGCTGGTTTGTAACAAATTTGAGAAATTTGGGCTACATTGTAACCTTTGAAAATTTAGGTCGAATTTGATAAACATATGTAATTTTGGGGGCACTTTTGAGAAAATTGGAGAAAAAGAGATGGATAAAAGAACCGTTTGAAGAATCGGCGGATAAGAAGAAGAAAAAATGCAAACGCTTCTGAATCAGCCATGTAAGTCTCTTTTCACTTCTTCTTCGTCGTCGTCGTCGATTCGTAGCTCCGGTGATGTTAAAGACTGTATCTACTTTAGAGCATCGGAGAAAGCTTCTCAGTTTCGATTTCGTATAACCCTAAGCCCTTTTCCGTTTCGTAGTTTCGCGATATGTCGCGACTTTGTTGTACGGGGAGGTTATGGGATCAGATTTTGTTCACGAGACGGTGTTTACGATGTTGAAAACGGAGGAATTGTGGCGGAGAAGAAGAAGGAGGAGGAGGAGGGGATTGAGCTGTTGAATAAGCCTTATCTCGTAGCGAAATCCGACGAAGACGAGAAGGAGCCTGGGAAAGCAGACGATGACGAGATTCTGGAGCCGTTTATGAAATTTTTCAAACCGGAAGGAGAAGAAGAAGGCAAATCGGAAGTTGACGAGGAGACGAATCGAGTCAGTGTTGAGTATTACGACCCTAAACCAGGTGATTTTGTGGTTGGTGTTGTGGTTTCGGGTAACGAGAACAAGATCGATGTGAGTATCGGTGCGGATATGTTAGGAACTATGTTAACGAAGGAGATACTTCCTCTGTATGATAAAGAATTGGATTATTTGCGTTGTGATTTGAAGTATGATGCTGAAGAGTTTATGGTTAATGGCAAAATGGGGATTGTTAAGGATGATGAAGAAGATAGTGTTGGAATTGCGGAATTCGCAAAGCAAGGGAGGCCTGTGGTAGAGATTGGGACGGTGGTTTTCGCGGAGGTTTTAGGGAGGACGTTGAGTGGAAGACCTTTGCTTTCTTCTAGACGTTACTTTCGGAGAATCGCTTGGCATCGAGTGAGGCAGGTTCTTTTCTTGTGCCTTGATTCACTCATTCTCTGTATTTGCATCATTGAGATGCTGATGAATTGTTCTGTGGCAGATTAAGCAACTTAATGAGCCTATTGAAGTTAAGATAACAGAGTGGAATACAGGAGGGCTTCTCACTAGAATTGAGGTACTCGATATTGGGGGATTCATATGTGCTTAGATTTCATGTACCGTTAAGTGTATAATCAATAGCGCTTTGTTGGTTCGATTTCAGGGTTTGCGGGGGTTTATTCCGAAGCAGGAACTGGTGAAGAGAGTGAACAGTTTCACCGAGTTGAAGGAAAACGTAAAGCAAGCGTTTCTTCTCCCGCTCTATCATGTTTTTATTTCCTGCTGAATCGTAGTATGCATTTGGCGTCACAGGTCTGCTTTTGCTCAGACTTTGTTTTTGTGTTACAGGTGGGTCGTAGACTCGTTGTGCAGATTACGCGATTGAACGAAGACAAAAACGACTTGATACTGAGTGAAAAAATAGCCTGGGTTAGTTTCACTTTTTGTCTTAGTATTCTCTGGAAAAAAACCAGCGATGAGACTAATGATATATATCGCATAATGTCTCAGGAGAAGCTATACCTTCGAGAAGGAACACTCTTAGATGGAACAGTTGCCAAAATCTTACCATATGGAGCTCAAGTCAAACTTGGGGATAGTAGTAGAAGGTTAGATCAAAGTCTAATGCTTCCATAAGTTGGTTTTTCTTCTTAGTGAATAGCCGTTTTGAATCCGTTTCGTTTGCCGACAAACGTTTCTGCAGTGGACTGCTACATATTTCAAACATAACTCGTAGAAGAATTGGATCCGTAAGCGATGTGCTTCAGGTAGACGAAAGGTTAAAGGTCCTGGTTGTGAAATCTCTATTTCCAGACAAGATTTCTCTCAGGTTTAAAACCTTATATAGAAACACAAATTCCAAAACTCAATGGTTTCCCTCACTAACAAACAACTAATAAAGCTCTTTTCTTTCCACAGCATTGCAGATCTCGAAAGCGAGCCGGGGCTGTTCATCACAAACAGAGAGGTAACATTTGTCAGTCTTTATATTGACAGTGCTCACTACTTCTTCTCTACTCTAAGAGTGATCCTGTGAATTTGTTGTTACAGAAAGTGTTTATGGAGGCTGAAGACATGGCTAAGAAGTATAGAGAAAAGATGCCTCCGGTGGATACTAGTCCGATTACTGATCGTCCTCCGATCACAAGTAGCTTCCCACAGGGAAAAGATGAAAAAATCTATGCGAACTGGGACTGGTTCAAGTTTGAGAGTCAGTGACAAATTCACAAATTCTATTAACATGATTTCTGTATTTGAAATTTTGGGATTATATTAAAGAGTAAATGGTTAACTTGGTTCTTCCTCCTTTAAAAAAGCTTGTATCTATGTAAAGATCAAAACACAAGAAGGAGGCTCACTGAAACATAAACTTAAAAAAAAATTGTTTTCTCTAATCCAAAGAGTAAATGTAGTTACTTCTCTCACAATTTAAACCAATGTCGTATTCGGTGAAGAAGAAGATGAATATTTCTGCTAACCTCTTCCTTCTCCAAAGAATGAATCATTCGTTGAGCTGCTCAAGCTCAGCTTTAAGCTGTTCGATCTTAAGCCCCATGGATCGTTGCAGGGAAGCTTTCTCTTTCTCTGTTACCTTCTCGAGCAAACCATGGAACAACTCTAAAACCTCCGCAACGGCGTTTCTCGCACACTCAGCTTCCTCGTTGAAGTAAACAGTCTCTTTCGCATCCATGGCCATTTCGATCTCCTCACGCGCTTCAGCGAATTTGAGATTGATCTCGTCTACAACCTTGTTTACATCTGGCGGTGAGCCAGAGTCGGTGCCGAATCTCCTTAGAGATGAAGCGTTTAGGATCCGCAATGTTCCAGAAGATGCTTCTGACAGACTGGAGGGAGACGGTGATGGAGGTCCGAGGTGACCGGAGACACCGCGAAGCGAGTTTATCGGAATCGGAGAAGAGACAATGCTTCGATTCTGAGAGATTCGAAGAGAATTTCTGGTGAAGAAATTTCGGAGAGTAATCGCTGATTGAAGACGCATGGCTTCCTCCGCCGGTTAGGTTTCTCCGAGATTCTGTTAGGACGGCGGCGAAGATAAATGTGAAATTTGTTCGAAGTTTCAGATTGTATGCAAAGAGGAAGAAGAAGAGATGTTTTGGGCTTAATGGGCCTCACAATTAGGCCCATATGAGGTATTGGTTAGGAAAAAGTCAAAAGAAAGACATGTGAAGGTCAAAGTATTATTAACTAAACCAAAAGCTTCTTACTGACCCCTCCAATTGCAAACCACTCCATTTGCATTGAATTTTATGCAAACTAAACCCCTACATAAACCACTTGATCTCAAAGACACCATCGACCCGCAACACAAAATCTTGCCTTTTAGACCACATCCAATGGCTGAAACCATTTCACCATCTCAAACGAAGTCGAGTAAGGTTTTTAAGAAGAGTTTGGCCGCCGCAAGTCTCCTTTTGGTTGGACTTTCAGGGTTTGTTTCTCATTCAAAGAGGAAGCTTCGCGGTTGGACTGCCTGTTATGGCTCTGGAGATCATGAACCTGTTATACATCTACAAAATGACAGGACTATGATGATGATGATGAATGGTGGTGTTTATGACCCATACAATGGTGAACCGAGTATGATGCTGAGTGGGGATCAGAGACGAGGTCCGTTGTGGCAGAAGAATATTCTCATGGGAGGAAAATGTCAGCTTCCAGATTTCTCAGGTGTTATCTTGTATGATTCCGATGGACTTGTTGTTCCTCCAGCCAAGAACTCTCTTCCTCTGCTCACCTGGAAGTAAAAAAGAAAGAAAGCAAAAAGATCCCAAAGAAAAGGCTAAACCTTAAATACTATCCAGCAGTTTCTGTTTGTTGTAAGAGGTTTGAAACCATTTGTTTTTTTTTTTTTGCATCTATTTCTTGGAATATATAATGAATGGTATTGTTATGTGATTTCTATAACTAAAATATTCATGGAAATATGGATTATATGAGTTCTTACTGAAGACATTCATAACAACAACACAAACCTACATGCATCAACAGTCAACACAAACACAAGTTTGGTGTTACTGCTTTGAACAACAATATAGGGGCAAGTCATAAAAGATATCATGATTTGCCCAGTAAGTATGATCGTATGAACTGACTTCAGTTCATATAATATTGTTCACATGTAAAATTCAGGTCAGTTCATCTAATATTGTTCACATGTAAAATTCAGGTTTCAATACGCCAATGTAAGATAGGTTGCGATATTTCTCTGCAAAGTCCATGCCATAGCCCACGACAAATTCATCTGGGCACTGCACATATTCAGAAAGTACAACACATATTCAACACAATGCCATGAAATAATATTTTCTTGAGTCAAGGTCAAGCTAGTTTCTTATCATGGTTTAGACAAGCATAGGCATAACATTGCAACAACCGAACAAAGAGACTGAAAAATGTCATGTTACCATCTCACCTATGCTTGTCTAAACCATGATAAGAAACTAGCTTCCGAACCAATATTTGAACGGAGAAGGAGAAGAAGCAACTTACTTCAAAACCACTATAGAACTTCCCATTTCCAACCAGCTTAAAATGAACCTTTCTTCTCGATGGCTTGTCGAGTAGCGTGCAGACCGAAACAGATGATGCCTTTTTCAATTTCATGTGCTCAATTAGGCAATTCAGTGTATTACCAGTATCCACAATGTCCTCAACCTTTAAATAAAACACATAGCTAGTGACATTTCCAAGATCAGCAATACATCATCAAATGTGAAAACATCATAGTGGTCTCTTGTCTAAGCTGTTTATCACTAATTTCTTCAAAAGTAAAAAATACTAAAAAAAAGAACTTCACTTTTCATCAAATGCCAAAGAAACCAAAAATCTGGATTAAATTAGATTTAGTGGACGGAGATTACCAAGATAACGTGCTTATTCGTGACGTCAAGCTTCAAGTCAAATGAAAGTCTGGGAGCTCCACTAGAGACAGTACCAGAGCCATAAGATTCAGCTCTGATGAAATCGATAGAGACGGCCAAATCGATTCGCCTTACGAGATCAGCCAAGAAGAGACAAGCACCGGTGGCTACGCCGACGAAAACAGGCGACTCCGATTCACCGGAGAAATCAGAAGTAATCTCGGATCCAAGTTGACCCACCCGATCCGCGATCACTTGGGCGCTAAAAAGCACTTTCTCTATGTGCTTCTCCATCGACATCGTCACTGTGAGCTTGAGAGGATTTGGGATTTAGGGTTTCACTGTTCAATCGCGATTCTGCAAAAACCAAAACTAAACCGAAGCTAGTTAACCAAACCCGGTACACAATAATCTGAAATTACCAATTTTTTTGTATTTATCAAATTGGCGCTTGAACAATTTTTAAACCAAAACTAAACCGAAGCTCGTGAAATTCAATTTCAGAGACAAAGTGAAAAGCCCTAGAGAGACGAAGAAGACGAAGGAAAATGGCGAATATTCTCTTTGTTGCTCTCCAATGTTTCGAATGTTCAACTATGCAGGTCGAATGCTCTCTCTCTTTCTCGCTCGCTGTGTTTATGTGTGGATTTTTAGGGATTTTGTTTTTGGGGGATTTATAGTTGAAGCAGAGGAAGAAAAGTAGCAACAAATGGATTTGTGTGATTTGTAATCAGAAGCAATCGGTACGGAAAGTTTTTGCTCAGGGTTACAAAGCTAAGGAGCTTCGTTTCTTCGTCCAATCCTTTAACATGTCTCGCAAAGTTGCCGATGAGATGGAACAGTCCGTTGCAGATACGTTTCCAGAAGGAGGAATCGATGAGGAAGTTTCGGATGTTCGTGGAAAGAAGCGATCTGATTGGAGTGAGTATCTCGATTCCGATTCACCTAATAATCAACGAAGACCGGTTGTTGAGGAAGATGGTATGTCTAATTCGAGAGTATCAATCGCGTTACTTGAAATGTTTAGATTTGAGATTTGGTAGGGAACATTAGATTATAATCAGGGTTCGAAATTTCGTATTTCAGATGTGAAGATTGTGACTGAGATGCCGAACCACATGTTCAAAAGGCCTAAGCTGAACAAATATTGTAATGCTGGTGTATCATCATCAGTAACAGGAGGTGGTAAGAAAGATGGTGATGAGCTCTTCAAGCCTTCCTTCTCCAGACGCAGCATCAAAAAGCCGCTTTTCCGTTCAGGTGAGAGGAATTTTGCTACATATATTCGCGCTATATCGAATTTTCTGATTAGTTCTCTAACTAGTTTGAGTAAAGCGGATTCGAATGTTGTCTATTGGCATGCACAAACACTGATCTGGTTAGAGCCGTACAGGCTTTGGATGTTGATTATTGATATAGACCTTGTACATTGATTTGGTTAGGCCTAATGGTTTATTATGAGGTTAATGTTTTTGTTTATGTAGTAACTCCTATCCTTCGAATGTTGTTGCGCAGATGGACAAGTGGCGAGGAAGAAGGATACAGAGCAGAAATGTATAGAGTCAGAAAGGGTAACTAAACCAGCTTCTAAATGGGATGCTTTCCTGATCAATGACGAAGGAGAAAACCAAGCTCCGCCTCGATTTGGTCAGAGAGATGTCTTGAAGGATGGTGATGGCGGAGAATGGGACAAAGCAATTATGGACATAAGTTCGGAATATCAAATAGTAGACGATGAGGTACATCCAGATTTCATGTGAACAGAGATAGTATTATGTTTTAACTACCTACCGTTTATCAGAGAAATGCTAAAGATTAATGAGCAAAAGTGTTAACTCGGTAAATGTCCTCGTACGCAAGAGAAGGGTGCTAAGAGTAAAAAGTCTGAAAAGAAAACTAGATAAATGCTAAAAAGTCTTAAAAGAAAACAAACTATCAAAGAGAAGTTGCAGAGATGAGAAAGATAAAAAATCTAGTTTAATAAAAACCAGAATAAATATTGTCTTGAGTAAAAGCATGAGTTCACTCGGTTGAGGAGAGAGCGAACTGATCATCAACGGAAGACACAGCAGGCGGATTAGCAGAGAGTCTGAGAACATCCAAAGCCTCAGCCACTTTAGCCTTAAGAGCTTCAGGTGACTCGATTAGGTGTAAGACCTCAGCTTGGTCCATCTCTAGCAACATACCGGTAACTTTGGCAACATGAACTGGTTCATGCTTCTCCACAAGCGGGTAAAGATGCTCCCCAAGAATCTGTCATCAGCAATTCACAAGAGATCGTCAACTAATCTCTAAACTTAATGCAATTCTTAAAATGAGAATAAGAGAGGGAACGCTAAAGACAAACCTCTGCGTGCTTCTCGGATTTGGCCAGAGCCAACGCAGCTGTGAGCTTAGAAATCGGGAGGAGAGAAGGCTTCTGTGGGTGTTGATGACCATTGTGAGATATTGCAGATGCGTCCAATGGCAAAGAAATGATCCCTTGTGGAGCAGATCCTTCCATTCCATTCCTCCTATTGCCTGCGCCTCCCATGTATCTCATTCCCGAGCTCGCATTTTGCTGCAACATCTGCCAGTTCCACATAACAACAAACCACAACCAAGTTAAAAAATAATAAACTTGCTAGTAATCATAGAGCTGATCACGATAAAGGTAAACCTACTTGTTGCTGTTGCTGCTGGAAATGCTGATGCATGTTAGTAGCACCACGCCTGAACCCAGCACGAGGACCACCAGGCTGAGTTTCCCTATGAAGAGGGTAAGGCATCATGACCGGGCCTGCACCTGGACGCACTCCAGGCATGAACTGAAGTTGGTAACTATACCCCATAGGACCTTGACCGTTCTGGCCTATGTACATAGGATGGTGTGGTCCTGACATTGGACCTCCTATTGGGTGATGATGGAAACCAGGCATTGCTGATGGAATTGGCATTGGCCCCGATGGCCTAATATGAGAAAATAGAGACTAAAACAAGCATAAACATAAAGAATTTGAGAATCAGTGTCACAACACAAGTCACTTTTCGGTGAAATATTTAGTGTTAAAAGTTCAGAGAGAAGGCTAAGAACCTGAAGGTGAGCCCGTCTCTCTTCCTTGCGTTGAGCCAAAGCAATGTAAAGAGGCTTCTTTCCTATCATCTTTCCATTCATTGCATTCAACTACATATATAATCATCATCTCCGATTAACGATTCTCTACAACTTAAATATGTGTATATGTGTACAAAGATTGAGAATTTTGTTTAACTTACAGCTTTTAAAGCTTCTTCAGGATTGGTATAAGCAACAAAGCCGAATCCTCTGCTCAAACCTTGTGAATTCATCATAACCTATAGATAACCACAAGCAAAAACAATTTAGTTCAATGTATGTTGGAAAAACCAATGCCTAGTTGTGACATGTGTTTTAAAATCAAGAACAAACCTTGCATGAAGTCACATTCCCGTACTCAGAGAACATCTCCTTGAGCTTCTCATCATTCACATTGTCATCAAGGTTCTTCAAATACAGATTCGATCCTTGCAATTTCTCAAACCGGATTATCCTCTCTTGCTCAAACTTTCTCCTCAATTCTTCTTCTCTTTCCGACTTCTTCTGCGCCCTACCAACGTACAACACATCCTCACCAAGGCTAATACCATTCATGTTCTCAACTGCACGCTCAGCCGCTTCAGGGCTCTTGAAATTCACAAACCCGAAACACCTCGAGTTTCCACTCTCATCCTTCATCACAACTGCACTTGAGATATCTCCAAATTTCCCAAACGTATTCTTGAGCTCATCATCAGTGGTCTCTTTAGGGAGATTCTTGACATAAATGTTAGTGAAGCTCGGGACATTACCACTCTCAGAGCGAGACCGGTACTGGCGATGGACAAAGTGTCCCACAAAGACTTGCTTGTCATTAAGCAACATTCCATTAAGCTTGTCAATAGCAGCCTGGGCAATCTCCTCTTTCTCAAACTGGACAAAGCCATAACCTTTGGACCGTCCCGCAACATCCATCGCTACCTTGCAAGAGAGAATAGTCCCGAAACTCGAGAATGTATCGAACAGGGCTTTGTTATCAATCGATGCATCAAGGTTTTTGATGAAAACGTTGCCTTTCCCACTCAATCTGGTGCTCGGATCACGGTTCGAGAGCATGATCCTGATCGGTCTGTCTCTGAACGGAGTGTAGTTGAGAGTATCCATTGCCCGCATCGCTGATCCAATAACAAAAAAAAATCACAGATTTAAGAGGACGAACACAGAGATTCATGGAAGAATTTTCTAAATCATCCATAATAATAATATTTAATTCCTCAACACATGAAAATATAAGGAAGAATCTTAAACAATACCATCATCAGGATTAGCGAAATTGACGTAGCCGTAACCAAGAGAACGACGAGTCACATCGCGACAAACCCTAACTGTTTGAACCGGAGCAACTTGATTGAACAGATCCAAAAGATGTGTCTCCATAACGGTGGGGTCTAGATCTCCCACGTAAAGCGACGAGTTTGGATGGGCTTGTAACGCTTCCGCTGCTGCAGCAGCGACGGCGGCAACTTGACTCACCGTCGGAGGAGGAGGAGCGGCCGCAACCGTGGGTTGGTTAGGGACTTGATCAACCATCGCGCTCGGTGCAATTTCAGAAGCAACTGCAGCCATGAGAGCGAATGATTTTGTTTTCTAGGTTTTTGAGGATGTATAAAGGGATTTGTGATTGTGTTTTATGTGAAAGATTTTTAATCGGTGAAAGAAATTTTTAGAAAAGATTTTATTTTTTTATTTTGGATATTTGATTTTTTTCCTTTTTTGGTTAACTCCGGAGAAACGAAAGGAGTAAAGAGAGTCGAGAATGTGTGTGGGTATTTATACATTCGCTAACGAATCGGTACTTACGGATCTCAGTTTCGACTCACGTGGCTTTTCATTTGACCGAGTTATGTGGGGTTTATTGGTTCTGTCTTTTTATTTATTTACATTTTTTTTGGTAAAGTCGCGTGTTTCGGTTTTAGTTATATAGCAATCTATGTATATGTATATTTTCCTTCAACATAATGATTCCTTTTTCGAGAAACAAATCTACAATGTATATTTTTGTAATTACTTCAAATTAATGCTAAAAGGTATAGCATGGCACATTTATAGTTATACTATTAGTAGTATATTGTCATAAGCTTGCAATGAATATAATAAAATATTACATTTTATTTTCTCTTCTTATGTATTATTAATACAAAAATATGATGTTAAAATATAATAAAATAAAACTTTATAGATTTGTTAGCAATCCGATTTTCACCAATATATGGACAGAGCTTAAAATTACATTGCACTTTAGCCTAGTTATATATGGACCATGATCATATAAACAAACAACGTTTATATAGATTCAAGTTGAAGTTTGTTCCATTTAAATGATTGATTTTTTTTCGTAGCCATTGTAATAATATGCAACAAAAAAATTTGTTCACTTGGTGTTATATTTTGACTTATTAGTGGCTTTTTGTTTTGACATATTTTGAAGATTGGTAAGAACTTGTAGATTCATTTAATCTAATTAATTAGTGTCCTCTTTTTGTGTTGCTTGTAATTTGACCAATTTATAGTTGGACAAAGTCTTCGTAGCATATACGAAAATTTTGGTCAAATTATTATTTACAAACTTAATTTAGGATCGACAGTTTATTTTTTCAAAAGCATAATAAATTTGGTAATGGGATATCATTCAAAATCCGTAGATGAATTAAAGGTGAATCTGTTAAATAATGCATACAGTAATGGGATATTTGTTTCAATATTAATGTAAGAGAACCTGTAGAGAAAATTCAAATACATTCATGGCTGCATTTGTGGATGAATTCATGAATTCAAGATTGTTTTTTTTTGTCTACCATAAAAATAGGTTAAAGTTAAAAAAAACATAAAAAGGTTAAAAATGGATTAACATTACAATATATAACATAAATTAATAAAATCTCACTGTTTCAACATTACTATTTTATTAAAATTAAAATACTGAATTCCAACCAATAAAAAGGAAATTAAGAAAACTAGTGTGAAAGTCGTAACTACGAGTAGACAAACCATATTGCAGTACAAACAAAAGATGTTCATAGTAAACATAAAAACATAGTCAGTTTATTCAGTTCGATTACACAAACAATGATTTTGGTTTAGTTTCGATCTCAGTTTTTCAAAATGATAAATAAATTTTTGTTTGATTTCAAATTAACTATTTGATTCTCGTAATTTTTGCTTTTTTCCCACACCCTTGTTGTAACTTTACTATCAGGAATAATACAAGGATTAACAAGAAAATTAAATATGAACAGGCTTGTAACTTTACCAAACTTTTGGTTTTTAGAAGATAAGTATCAGTTTCCATCAAAATGTCAAAACCACATTGCAACTATAAATTTCAACAAGATGCAAAATGAAGAAAATGCTTGCTCTCTCTTGGTCCTGAAAACAGCAATTTGGGGCCTCAAGGCTTATCAAAGACAAAGAGTGTTACCATAAAAAGGGAACTTGTTGAGTTAAGACAAGAGAGCGTCTATATATATGGTCGACGAAAGACTACAATTTCGACCACATTTCAAGCGAGACGAGTGTTAGGGTCTTTTGATATTACCACCCATACTTCCTGAAGAAGTCTCTGGTTCTCTTCCTAGCTCGGGTGAATACTATTACTATGCACGCGAGCACCCACGGAGGAAAGTTCCCAAGGGAGATATTGTTCTTGATCCACGCTGGAGGGTCTTTCAACAAAAACGTTATTAACAACGTAATAATCACGACTCCGAGTATGATTTTTGTGACGGGTTTAATTAGGGAATCCTGAAAACAAGAGAGGTTCAAAGAAATAATGTCATTAGATAAATCACACAGTATAACTGCAACTTATTGGAACCTTTGGTGTGTTAAAGCTGCATGTTTTAACATTTTTCTCTTCTTATAACCACACTATCCGAATCATTAATTACTCCAACGAATCTGTGTCATGCTTTCTAGTTTCTACATACGTAAATCTCTGATCGAGAGGTCTGATTCCAAGAAACTATCTAATCTTTAACCTAAAGTTACCATTGTACAAGCTACCGAATCCACGTGAATTGAAATTCGAGAGCAATGTGAAGAGTAACGAAATGACATGTATGTGGTATTATGGGTTACAAATCATAAACTTAAATGGATGCAGAAAGCTAATGTTGAGTAATTCTACTATCCAAGAACATGAAGAAGAGATAAATGAGACTCAGATGCAAAAACACAACTTTTTCTCCAGCAAATGCATAACTCCTCACATAACACTGTCAAGCATTGAATTTAGAATGCTCTTTATAGTGATTCCTACAGTTTTGTTCAACAGATACAGTCTACAACGCTATGCGCATATACCAAAATTCACCAGAATTTCAATTTCTTCATTCACGAACCAATTGGGAACTAGAACAACACACAAGCAAAGTAAATCGTTCTCTATTCCTTTTCCGCTTTACGAAGTCGAAACTCAAATTCGAAACAATAAGAAGAAAAATCCGAAGAAAGTAAAGAAGCGATTACCTGAGGTTCACCGTCGATGTAAATGACGGCACCATCTCTGTACGGCAACACAGACCGGCCATTCCTAGGGTGAAATCGGATCGGTACGGCACGACCTTTCTCAACGTTGAAAGCGTAGATCGCTTTTAATCCATATTTCTCGAGAATCGATCGAACCTCGAGCTGATCCTGCCCATAACCACCGAGATTCGACTTGAACACATCGATCGGACCTTTTCCACATCGATAAAGATGGATCTCTACCTCCGGCACCTTCTTCGTCGCCGTCGACGATCTCAATTCACCGTACGGTTGAGAATCGTCGAGCAACGGTGTAGTCTCTTCAATCTCGTTCTCCGTCATCGTCGTCTCCATTGACGCCGGTCCGATCAAACTTTTCTTATTATCACAAAAGTAAAGCAAATACTCTCTCTAAAACGACGTCGTTTTGGAGAGATGTAGTTTGGGCCTTATAATGGGCCTGATGGGCCCGTTAGATATTATTGGTTTGTACGGTTACGATCGGTTGTTTTTAACCATTCCCGGCGAGAAGGTTAGTCTCCGGCGAAAAAATGGAGGCAGCTTTGGGACTTGTGAGAAGGATGCCACCGAAGCAATCGGAGACGGCTCTCTCGGCACTTCTCAGTCTCTTGCCTCAACATTCTTCCGATCTCCTCTCTCAAGTCGATCTCCCTCTTCAGGTATCTCTCTTTTTCGAGATTTGAAATGTGGTTTTTGGGGATTCCTGAGGGATTCGTTATGTAATTTCATCGACGAGGATGATTTGATAGGTTTAGATATGGTTGATTATGTTTCTGTAATCTTTTTTGCCCATTTTGGACTAAATTCAATTTCTTCTTAGTTACTCTATATGATGCTTAAGGTCTTTGTGATCTTTGATCACGGAGTATAGTATAAATGTTTACTGAAACAGGTGTTACGTGATATTGAAAGTGGGAAAGATTTCATCTTGTGTGAGTACAATAGAGATGCAGATTCCTACAGGTACTTTTCTGCTCTCTTTCATTGTGTTGATGATTGAGTTTTGTGTTGGATGGCTTTGGTTTTGCTGCTCGGAAAGGTAAATGAGTATATCGGATATTCGGATAATGAGGGCCATACACTACTTCTATTTGCTTTTGCAGGTCACCTTGGTCAAATAAATACCATCCTTTGCTAGAGGATGCTCTTTACCCATCGTCGGAATTAAGAAAGCTCGAAGTTGAAGCCAACGACATCTTTGCAATTTACCGTGACCAGTGAGGTTCTTCACCTACCTCGTTCAACTTGAAAATATTCTGAAACTAATTTGAAATAGTTAGCATCAATGATATGTTAAACACACATTTTCAATATTTATTCTCATGCTTTAAACACATATGACATGTATATACGTGTTTTGATAAGTTTTTGTTTTCCAGGTACTATGAAGGTGGTATATCTTCAGTCTACATGTGGGAGGATGATAATGCAGGTTTTGTGGCATGTTTCCTTATTAAGAAAGGTATTTTCTTTCTGTGGAGATGAATCACACTGAATGTTTAGCGAATAAAACCTCTTTACTTGAGCTGTTCTGGTTGTTGTTTCTCGAAGATGGGTCAAAGTCAGGTCATGGTAGGAGGGGATGCCTGGAAGAAGGAGCTTGGGATGCCATACATGTTATACAGGTGACTCTATTAACATAGTCACAATAACCATCACCATGCATGCTTTACGGTGTTAAGAACGTGTCCACAACTGCAATTTATCATATTTTGCTTCTAACGCATGAGGTTATCAATCTAGGTTGGTCCAGAGGAGGAGGAAATGGCACAGTACTGCTTGACAAGTACCATCATGCTCTCTCTGACCACTGATGATGAATCTTCAGGCAAATTCGGCTTATCTGGATCAATTAGAAGACAGGTAAGTTTTAGCTTCTTAGATAAACAATTCCAGTTCGATAGTGATTCAATGGAGAAGAACCGAATTTCTCTATAACAAGAACATTTTTCTGCTACTACTGAAATTAGATGAAAATGGAGCTCGCAGTAGCGGATGGACATCTGTGCAATATGGGAAGAATGATTGAAGAATTGGAAGGCAAACTAAGGAATTCACTTGATCAGGTTCTACAGTCTCTTTCTACTTATACAAAAAGCCATCCAAATTTGCATTGTGAACCTCGGTTGTTGCTTAGTTTGTTAATTTCATGGTAGCTGTTCTGTAACTGCTTGGCAAACCAATATACAGAGTAATGATCATATAACTGTATACAAAAATCGTAGGATATGTTTCAGATCAGATCACTTTTTATCATCACATAAGTCAATCTAGAAACGTTGTGTGAACCCATGTATCACACAAGTCAGGTTTCGAAAGTTTGAGAGTTGTTCATTGGAAAAACGCAGGTTTACTTTGGGAAGACAAGAGAGATGGTCTGCACATTGCGTCCACCAGCTGAGATTGTACAGATGAGGTTACCCGACACCTGAAGATCCCATCACACTTCATGTAATAACATTTCATATCTCCTTGGGTTTGATTTTAAATCTTGGTTTCTCGAAGTTCTTGTGTGGGTTCCGCTTTCTTGGTCACGGTTTCTCTGACCCACTTTACCATTATCATCATCATGTTACCATCTTTTGCATCGATATGCAACGGAACAATGCTGTTTCTAAGGTCGTATATATGTTTTCGAAATGCATTGACTTACCCAAAACTATAGAATAGTGATCAATTTTTAGCTCTGACATTGTTGGAACTTAGGACCAAAGCATTACACTTGTGTAGTGTAACATAGCACTGCCTTTAACATGCTAATGAATGGAGAAAAAGAAAATGTTACAATCCATATAAGTGAAAATACGGTATATATATAATCATAAGTCTTTGTTCTTCATCATCCTAACTTCGAACCCTCCCCCGGGGCGCTTCACGACGTGGTAGGGCATGTAAGTCCCCATTACTCTATCCCAAAACGTGAAAAACGGTTGCGAGTAATTATACTTAACGCCGTTTACCTGATGATGAACGTCATGATAAGCTCCGCTATTCTTGAACAAAATGTGGAACACGTTCCCCGGAAGCCGTAGACCGCAGTGATCATCGACGGCCTTGACTGTGGTGAGGCAGAAGAACCAAATGCTCGTTCTTGGCGTCATCCCTGTCGCAAAGAATGCAGCGGCTCCGCCGAGCATGTCGGTTATGACTTCGACCGGGTGGTTGTAGAAAGCACCAACGGCGTAAGGGACTATGAGACGGTGGTGGTGCGGGTGTACGTGACGGTAGAGAAATTTGTTGTGGTGCATGTAACGGTGAACGAAGTATTGGCATGTGTCGAACATGAACATGGCTAGTAATATCTGAAGGATTTGGAATGGTACTGAAGGTTGTTGGACTGTGGGTTTCAAGGTTTCTTCTGAATAGGAAGTAATCTACAAAGAACAAATTAAAAAAAAAAAGGAATCTCATTTTAGTGTTAAAACTTAGAAACCATACGGTATTTTAGTTTTGGAATTATGAAGCATTATAACATCAAATATTGTGGAATCTTATTTTATACGAAACAAGATTTGGAGAAAGAACAATGGAATGCTGACTTGCATAATGTTAAAAAAATGCGGAATTTTGTATAAACGTCAAAGACTATCAACTAGTTATTGCAATAATGATTAATCGAGAGTATGACTCACAAGAAATCCTAATTGTGTAGCTACGACTTGAAGAAGCTGTTGAAGCAAGACTCCTTTAACGACCTTGATGACCGGGACTACGTTTTTCTTGTGCTCTTCGTCGAGGCTGTGAAACCTGAACTTATCCAAATAACGGCCAAAAAACTGGTAAACTCCGGCGTAAACCCAATAGACAACAATGGGAGCAATGGTCCCCATCGTCTCGTCACTAACGTACCCATCCCACACCATCTTATTCTTAATTACTACACAAGTACTTCAAAGAAATGATCAAATGGAATTTTCGATGAGTATTTTTTGTTAAAACGTTTTGTATACTAGTGTTATGACCGGTGCTTTTGCAAAATGAACAAATATTTAAAATGAATATTTTTTAAAATTTTTTTTTTAAAATTCTTTACCAAACATGTTTATTTTCAAATTAACTTATTTTGATTACTCTGATTCTAATTGCCAAAAATATTGAAATAATCTTCTTAGGTTGTCCATGTAGGATTTAAAAATACAATTCTATTGGTTCACGTCATATCTACATTAATCGGATAAATTAGAAAACATTTTTAATTAACAAATGTAACTATTAAGGCATAAAACAACCAAATAAAATACTCTAAATCATTATTTAAATAAAACAACCTAATTATTCCCTTTTCTTTTAAACATCTAGCTTACTATTGTGTTATCTCAATTACTTTCATAGATTAAATGACCCCAATAATATTAGTTTGTTATAAAACTTCGATGGGCTAAGTTGCATTGAACAATGGACCTAATAAAAATATTTGATTGATATATCATTGTCTTATATGTTTCCTCAAAACAATGGATCCAAGCAATCGCACCAACGAACCATTTGATCATTTGGGTTTACGAGAAATACCCGTTACACTTCCTGGCCTTAACTCAATTCCAATTCGCACCAACTAACAATTCGTCATTGGATATGGTGGGTATACATAGATTCAATCCTGGCGTGGAATCTATCAGATTGAAGGGTGGAAGCCCTATACAGAGTAGGAACGAGTCTCCACTACGACACCTTTACAATCATGGCGACGTCAAAGGAAGAGAGTGGAAACTACAATCAGAGGTATCCTATTGAAACCAAGAAATAAAGAGAAGATCCAAATCAGTTCGAACAAACACTGACCTTGAAACCGAGAAGGAGACACTAAATGAGATAATTGCGGAGCGCAAAGACGATGTCAATGTCTTGGCATCAAGATGAAGATAAACAATTCCAAAGATGAAAGCCAATACCCAAATCCAATGATAACCCAAATTTCAAACACTTTTTCCTATTTTTCCAATCAAGCGGAGTTCTCTTTCTCTGATCCGTTAAACTTCAATTTGATAAACTCATAGTGGTTGGAGAGTTGGAGGGCCAATTTATAAGAAGTTGGATAGAAATCATAGGTAGGTCGTTATCATAAGAAGAAGACGAAGATGAATAGATCGACATAAGTTGGAAAAAAGGAAGAATAGCGCGACGGATGTTTTAGAAGTCGAATAGGTGAAATTGAGGGACACGTAGCCTCTCTTGTGAGCTGATGTGACAACATATGGAAAAAGCTAGATACTAGATTTTATAACCTCCCTACGCGTGGGTATGTGTTTATTAATATTTGAAACTATTTATTTTAACAATTGACTACAAAATTGTATAAAATTTTTTTTCTTAAAAAAATTGTTGTTTGATAGATTGTTGGATTTAATATGAAAATTGTAGATTTAGATTCTGAAATTGTTAGAAAATTATTGTTTTTGAAGTAATTATAAGTTGACATATAGGGATACTAACTCATTATGGTAAGTTGTTTAGGAAATAGGTGTTTGTTCCTATTTATTTGATCATTACATTAGGAAACTACATAACAAATTGCATTCATTAGCGCAATATCTTTCTCAAACAGTGTCCAAATTCTATATGTTTTCGTCTTCATCTTTGTGCCACTAATTGTCTCATAACTTCTCCATCACTTGTCCTAATTCACTTCAAGCCATTTTTTTCTCTATATATCATATCTTTCACTTGGGCAGTAAGGGTCGGAGAAGGGCAATAACTCATTCTTAAAACCAGCATTCGAAAGAGTTGGTGCGGAAAAGGACAATGATGCTGCCCACAGATCAAATTATTTCGTGGATTGAATTTCACTAAATTAAAGCTAAAGCTCTTTCTTTTAAGAAAGCATCTGGTTCGTACCGACTACCATTAACCAAGGAGAAAACAGAGAATGCGCGTGAGGTAATAATTCCATATTAATTCGAACAAGGAACGGAGTCTGAAACTATGGACCGAGACTACACTAAGGAACTTCATCGCCTCTCATCTCTTCTTCCTCTACCTGTCATTTATGCAAAACAAAAAGGGTTATGTAGACAGCGAATTATTGGGCGGGAACAGACGGCAGTGTTTTGCTGACGCCTCGAATCAAGCTTTTGTTGCGACATGCTATGTGGTAAGATCGGTTCAGGATCATGGGATCCTTTTCTATCAGATAGGAAGGGCTAGATTTGACGGCAGACTTAAAAAGCCACCTACAGACGCTTTACGCCCAATCATTCCGGATAACTCTTGCATCCTCTGTATTACCGCGGCTGCTGGCACAGAGTTAGCCCCCGAAAAAAGTGATCCAAAAATGGATTTGAAATTCATAATCTTTCCTCATTGAGCATTTATTTTTTCTAACTTATAAGTGTAATGGCCCCTCATTCAAAACCTCAAGGCGGTAGAACGATCATCCCGCTTTGACCCGTGGAAGAGCCACCAAGTAGGTTGTTCAAGCATCTCCTTCTCTCTAAGAAGAGCTTGTAAGACTAAGTCTCTGTTGTGCTTCACTAAAGCCATGTTCCCTAAAACATATTGCATGAACATGTATATATATATGTTCTCTCTTACCTAATAAAAAATTGACTTTTGAAGTAAAAGGTTTAATTGTAAATTATGTAAATTTACTTAATTACAATTAGAATTATAATTCTTTGAAACATTGGTTTCTTATCTTCCGTCTAGAGACGTTTCCCGTTCACGTCGCTTGAGTTTTCTTCAAGAGACCGTCTTTTTGTCAAAGCTACATCAGCATACAACTCAACCTCTTTATTCTTCCCCAAAGTCATGAAACGCAACCTTCTCTTTTAAAGGATCCATCTCAAACTTTATTATTGAATCAAGTAAGACGATTTCAAACCAAATTCTTTGAAACATAGGTTTCTTATCTTCCGTTTAGAGACGTTTCTCGTTCACGTCACTTGAGCTTTCTTCAAGAGACCGCCTTTTTGTCAAACCTACATCAACATACAACTCAACCTCTTTATTCTTCAACAAACGGTCTTTCTTCTTCTTCTTCTTCTTTGACTTCGTGACCTCCAAGGTAGTGGAAACGATCTTCTCTGTTTCCGAGTCATAAGCTTGTTGGCCCTTGGATTGTGGAGTTTTTAGAACCTTTTCACTCTTTTCCTCCATTGACACTTCCTCTTCGTTTGGTTGTTTTTATTACTGTTAATAGTAATAAAAATCAAAAAGAGGAAGCTAACGATCAACTATAACAAATATTTCATCAAACATTTCATCAAATGATCAATACAAAGTCAATATATACTAACAAACAAAACTCCAAAAGAAGAGGAAAACATAAAAGTTACCTCTTACTCGTACGTTACCTTTTCGATTTAAAAAAAATCTGACCGCTTCAATATAGATGAAAGGATCTACACAGGAAGATTTAAAATCAGCACGTAAATCTACATATATTTAACAAACTATAACAACAGATATGAATAAACAACATACATGATACCATGATGAATCTGGAAAAAAAACAAAGACATAACAATAACAAAAACAATTTGCAATCATCACTAATATTATAAACGATTAAATTACAAATCAACATATGAAAGAGTTTATTAAAAGGTTTGAAGAATAAAAAATACACACAAACTTGAAAAGGAATCGAAGGGATGAATTCTCTGATATCTAAATCACAAAGAAAGTTTGTTTGGTGCTTTTTTCGTAATGGTTATTTTCTCTCTTTATATATAAGCACCGAAAAAGGTTAAACATTCCAATTCCTAATACCAAAATACATGGAAAAGTTTGTGAAAAATAAAAGAAAACTAACTTTTTTTAAAAAGGAAAAAATCTTATCAACAACAAAAGAAAATTAGCTTAATTATAATTGCTTACGTGGACTAATAGAATCGCGTTTTTTAATCCTATGTAGACGCCCTTGGAGACATAGAGAATAGAGCTCTTTGTTTTGTCATATTACTAAATGTTTGAAAAGGTAATTGATTACATATTTATGTAATCCACTATTGCTTTATTAAATTATATATATGTATACGGAAATTAATCCTATGGCCGTCCACAAAAAATGTTGCGTTACACATTGTTCATCTTCGTAAAATAAGAGATAAGAATGGAAGTTCGATAGTTCGCAAGAAAAAAGAAAAGAAAACTAACCTCATCCCATCTAGTGACCTTTTTCCAACCATGGCTTTCTAACCTATAAGTAACCTGAAATCACATACAAATTAGTAATATGAGATCACATACAAATATATTGTCGAAATAAAACAATTCACAACATTAAAAAAGTATACAAACGATAAAAGATAAAACCAAAAATATAAATTATTAATAACATAAACATCAATGATACCTTATCAAAATAAAGTCCCGGATCCATGCGATGAGAATAATGACAATTATCCATCTGCAACTGAAAAATCATTCATTAATTTTTAAAATGTACAATTAATCTATTTAAAAAAAATAATACAAATAAAACCAAAAAAAAGATAAACAACTATAGGAAAAAAAAATTCACCAAAAAAAAAAAACTATAGGAATAAAAAACATTGTAATAATTACAGTAATTAAATATTTAACTAAAATATAAATAAACAATCATATGTTTTGTACCTTTCTATACCGGATTAGACCAAAGAGAGAAGTCAACTCGCTTCACACCTACGAGGAGTAATATAATTTAAACAATATAATACGTTAATACACAAACACAAAACGAATATATAAAAGAATCAACACAAACATGATCGTACAACAAATATGAAATCTAATACAAACAAACCAGAATATCAATAAATAAAAAATAAACATAAAAAAAGAATATTAAAAAAACATCGGATTGTGGTTTTTTTTTTGTTGGTATAATCTGATTGTGGTTTTTACCTTAGCATACCTCTGGTTATCTCCAATTCCTTCACTAAAAAACTTTCCCGATCCAATACCCCAATAAAGACAGTTTGCTTATTAGTTATTACAAAAACGAATAAAAAAAAATTATAATTGTACCAAACAATCAAAACACTGCAAAATAATATAACACTATGAAGAAAACACAATTATAGTCTTCAATGGAATCATAAACGGATGATAAGCATCTCGAATTAGAGAAACAATAGTAAAAACGAAATTACAAAGAAATAATATTATAAGAAATATGAATTACAAAGAAAATAAATAATCAGAAACTAAGAATTGAAGCTTGTAGAAGCATATACTAATGTGCAAGTCCAGACCTTACCTCAGAGACCACAAATTCGATTCTGTGAATTTTTGAATCCAATTGCAAAATTCATGATCGAACGACATGCAACAAAGAGAAACCAACCAAGTCGCCTAAAACTCCGATCAAATTGAACAAAAAAAGTTAGACGGAGAAAAAGAAGAAATCAATGGTTTGAAGAAACGTACCATGATGCCTAATCAAAGAAATCATTAGATTTTATACCATGAGCATGAGTTTTATACTTTTTTAAGAAATCATATATCGTATTTTTAAAGTTTCATCTTTGTTTTGTATTGATTCTTGTATTTGTATTGTTTGCTTCATGATACCTAATAATTTTTTTTCTATATATATAGAGCTAAAAAAGTAAAACTTTATAATTCCTAATACCAAAATATATGAGTTATTTTAATGGAAAATTTTGTAAGAAATTAAAAAAAAAACTAACTTTAAAAAAAAAAGGAAAAGTTCTTATCAACAAATAAAAGAAAATTAACTTATATCTAATCGTTTACGTGGACCAATAGAATCGGGTTTCTAAAATCCTATGTGGACGCTCTAGATGCGCTATAGCATCAACTTTTATATAGTATAGACTAGATTTTACACCCACGCTACACGTGGGTTTTCTTTTATCAATGAATTTAAAATATATTTTAGATTTGCTAAAATTATATTTGTTAGATAACATATACAAATGCAAAAGTATAATGGTAAGAAAATGAACAATCATAGAAAACTAAATATATAATCTATATCGATAATTTTTTACGCGTGTAGAAAATTATTTATATGTAACGTTTAGATGATTGTAATTTACTTTGGAATAATTGAAACCAATATATAATAAGAGTTACCGAAAAATTAGTTATGAACTCTTTGTTAAAATCTATAATTTTCCACTTCTAATTTATTTTGTAGTGGAAAATTATAGATTTTACTCATCTTGAACTCTTCTAATTCACCAAAAATTTTCGGCGGCTAAAATTAAAACGTCACCGAAAATTAAAGACAGTGGAGAATGGAAAACGTTACTGCAATGGCTACTTTGGTGGATGTATTTGGTGTCGCCGAGCATCGCTGGATAATCAGCTGGACTTAAAATAGACGTTGTGACTACTTTTACGGTCACGTTGGTGATACTCTGCACATGCTTGGGACTCAAGTTACTGCTGCATCGATTTTAAAAAGAACACGCCTTAAATAAAAATATGTATCAACTTTACGATATAGTCTTGGTAGAGATTATCAACCATTAATACAAACAATAATAGTTTTACATACTTCTTGTCTTCATCTCTCTGTTATCTCACGAAACTATGTCTCAACGTCAATACTTGAGAACTTTCTGCAATCCTTCTGACAACTTTAGACAAACCAGCTCCTATGAAACAAATCGCGACAACCCAAAAGCCTAAAAAGAAAAACAAATACAAACTTAAAGAAGAAAAAAAGTTAAGAATCGATCAAATCAATTATGAAGACCATCATAACTTGATTAGTAGTACACTGATTCACCACTTTAAGTTCATCGATATAGACAAACAAAATACATCAATGTAATGTTGACATCTAACAAAAACAACAACCAAAGTTTAAAGAACAACTAAGGTAATATTTTTTCTAGTTACTATCGATGTTGAATAAGAAAAAAAACTATTTCTAAAGATAATAATCGTTTTTTCTGCCAATCCAAAACGTATATTTCTTTTTTTTGGATGTGGAAATTTTCTTCCTTCAAAGATTTTAGGATATGCATTCTCATAATCTGTGCATTGAAATCTAAATATCATTACGTATATATATTATTAAATCATAAGTTATGCAAAACTATTCATATGTGAGAACATGCTCAATGACCGAACACCTCCAATTCCTTTAGCAATAACTAACCTCAATTCGAGACACATCCAATGTTAATGTCCTAAACCACTTTTACCGATCCATCATCTTCCTCGCCTTTTTCTTTCGTTTTCTTAAAACTACTTGTAACTATACAGATGAGAGAAAGAATCGGATGAGACAGATCATACTATGAATAATTACTGGCTCCGTTAGAAAGACTGTATACGAAAAAGACTTGAAATTAAAAATAATGAGATAAGAAGATATAGAGATAAGAGACAATATTATACAAATACAAAAAAAATATATATATATATATATATATATCAAAAACACTAAAAACAAAAGTTATGAAAAATGTAAATAAGAATATGAAAACTAACATAAGATCCAAAAGTTTGAAAATTTGGACACGGCAATCTGTAAATAAGAAAACAGAGAAACAACCATAAGAAATCCTAAGAAACATCATAACGTAATTCATCGGAGGTGAGAAGAACATAAAAATATCAAACCTAAAAAATAAAACAGAAAATCCAAATCTATGATTTGCAATTAGAGGAGGAAAATTTTTATTAACAACAAAAGAAATAATTGCCAACATATATGTTGAACTATCAAAATATGGGCTTGGCTCTCTCCGCTTTCAATTCAACTATGAGATCAGACATCATCAGTTCAAGTTCGTTGAACTTATGTTCAAGTTCCACAATCCGAGCTTGAGAATCATTAATTACGTTTCTTCCTCTCCAAGAAAAGAGTCTCAAGCTTTGACTTCAACCAATCCAGCTTAAAATCCACTTGTGTCAAATGAGACAAATCCTTGAATGATTTGCTTAATTCGGACTCGGAGAGATTTTTGTTGTTGTAAAGTGTATCATGCAAAGAATGTTCATGTATGTTGTCCCGAGCTCTTAAAAGTCCAATCCGGGTATGACTTAAAAATCCAACCCGCTAACTCCGCATTCATAAAATCAACTTTGACTCCCCATATGTGAAGAATTAAAAGATCCGGGACCGTAATATTTTTTAGC
Organism: Draba incana; assembly: GCA_963576765.1. Classification (NCBI taxonomy): domain Eukaryota; kingdom Viridiplantae; phylum Streptophyta; class Magnoliopsida; order Brassicales; family Brassicaceae; genus Draba; species Draba incana. Next base: position 21,786,275 of record OY755215.1, read on the forward strand.
AATTGTATGCTCTAGAAACTTTTCAGAAAAAAAATTGTTTGATTCTTTGCTTCATGATGCCTAATAATTTTCTCTCTTTATATATTGGAAGCAGAAAAAGTAAAACTTTCCAATTCGCAATACCAAAATACATAGGTTATTTTTATGGAAAATTTTGTGGAAAACATAAAGAAAATTAACTATAAAAAAGGAAAAATTTCTATTAACAACAAAATAAAATTAACTTAATCCTAATAACTTACGTGGACCAATAGAATCGCGTTTCTAAAATCCTACGTGTACGGCCTAGGAGCCATAATAATAGAATAATCATGAATATGAATAAATCAATTTAAGGAAAGAAAATTCTGTCGAAAAGAAAAAACGTCAGAAATGTTAAAACATAATAGCATATTTTTAAAACAGTTAACAAAGCAACTAAACCCTAAATTAGATTACTTGCATATGTTTCAAATCTATCTTTTCATGAAACATCACAAATTTTTTCTTGTGAAACGGTGGTTGCTCTTGCCAAACAATAATATCCAAAAGTTAATCTTAAATTTATCTTTATTGCGCAAAGTATCTGTTAAATGGTTTTTTAAAGCCCATGTCCAACTCACCTCATTAGTATGATATTGTCCGTTTGGGCCCAAGTGGTAAAGCCCGTACAGATTTATTTTTGGTTTCCTTCCCAAGAGGCCTTATACTAATATAGTTGGACATTACTTATATATTAGACCAATCTTGTCTAATCTTTAGATGTGGGTCTTGGATTGATATCCCAACAATCTCCCCCTCAAGCCAAGGACCACATGACTCGTGTCCTTCCCCCTCCAGCGGAACCTTAGGTACCCATATTGTACTCATCTTACTCGTGAGGTCATCTTATGAGGAGTCTGCTCCCACACCATTAATAGCCCATACCCACTTCTCCAAGTTCACGTCTCGAACGGCTCTGATACCATGTTGAATGGCTTTTAAAGTCCATGTCCAACTACCCGCATTAGTATGATATTGTCCGCTTTGGGCCCAAATCATAATCCTCGCACAAATTTATCTTTGGTTTCCTTCCCAAAAGGCCTCATACTAATTTGGGTTGACACTAATTATATATTAGACCATTATTGTCTAATCTTCAGATGTGTGACTTGGATTGATATCCCAACATTATCGATAATATCAACAAAACCTTAATTTCGATTAGGGAGGTAACCTAAGTTGATTGATAACAAATATCATACCAAAGCTTAATGTTTATTATTGATGAAATAATACCTTTCCTTCAACTTCCCATAACATGCCGTATTCAATTTCCTTGTAAGGAAAAGAATCATAGAGAAGCTCATCAAGTGTTTGATGCCATAAACTTAGCTTACATGTTATACAATGTTATTGGATTAATAATAATTATATATTTATGATTATTATTATATATTATGATTATTATTACTTTTTATATAAAGTTTAGGAGGCCATAATAATAATTATTTTTCTTTGTTTAGATGAGAAAGGAAACTCATTATCGATCTGACTAACTACAGATCCGAGAACTATCTTTTTTCTTTTTCTTTGACTATGAATGGATCTTGAAAAGATACCTCATGAGACATTTGGTTAGAATTGAATATCATAATCATATATTTTCATTAATTTGTAATATTGGTTAGCCTTTAATATTTAGACCCCTTATTATTTTTTGTACTTCCCGTAATCACAATGTATCTTGCACTTTAACATGTTTGGTAAAAAGTTTTCTTAGCTATGACGAGCGATTTTTCTTAACGACTGTGTTTGGTTGCAACACGTCTCCAAAAGATCATCATAGCCCTCTTCTAACTTGAGTGCCATCATCCGAGCTTCAGATGTCTTCTCCTCCAAGCAAACCTTCTCAAACTTTAAAACAGTCATTCCACATTAAAATCAGTTTGTGTTACATCATACTTTAAAATTAATATTTAAACAAAACACACGTTCTTTTAATATTTTCATATTTAAACAAAACACATATATTCAGTTTGTACACGAAATCTCTATATGCATATATCTTTGAAACACCTTTTGAATATGAAAATTAGAGAATATAAGAGAACAAAAAATATAAGAATCCAATATAGAATATAGTGGAACCGAAAACTATGAAACAATATTTATAGAATAAGAGATAAGGTTTCTTATGACCAACTATACCGAATATAATACGGCACATATATAAAAACCTGCATATAAGAGAAAAAGAACACCAACCAAAAGATAGTAACTCGTAAGATACTATGATAATAAAACATTAAAAGAAAAAAACATACAACTAATTATTTTGAAACAAAAAGTAGATGGATTAGACAATACATGAACAAATCCAACGTTTAGTGGATCAATCTGCGCACCACAAAGGCAATACAAAATCGTAAGACCTCAATATTAGCACATAATTAAGAAAACAAATTACATACTTGGAACCATCGGGAACTTAAATAAACAAATATTATTATGAAGGTCATACGATGGATTGATTAATAGAAATCAAACTAATGTTCAAAATATATCGTTTATATAGGTTTGACGATTAATTGTTTATACATGTTTTGTTATACAGGTTTGACGATAAATTCCTATTTGGAATTAGAATAGGAAACTTTAAAATTTCCCTTTTCTATAAAGTTATAGTATAGAAATTCTTTAAATTTTCTTTTAAAAATGTAATAGGATGAACTTATTTAATTGTAAGTTTTCCATGGATTTCCGTTTTCAAAATATTAATAATTATTGATATTAGTAAGAAAAGGAGTTGGTAAGTTTTTAAGGGAATATTGGGAAATTTTGATTTCTTGTAGGAAACAAATATGTAGATATCTAAAAGAGTCTTGAATATTAGTAATTATCAAAAAACATTTTGTAAAAAAAAGGAAGGATAATCAATTAAGAAAAACTAACTAAATATTAATTAGGAAAAAGTTTTTAACGATGGAATATTAGTTGCTATTATCAAACATTTTTTTTAAAAGGATGAAAAATAAATAAAGTTAACTAATGACGTGGACCAATCGCATCTCGTTTCTAAAATCCTATGTGGACGTCCTAGATGCGCTATAACATCAACTTTTATATAGTATAGATATTCGAAACTGTCATTGGTCTATAATTACTATCCATCACTTGATCGTTGTGTAATAGTATATGAGTACTTTGAGTCAAATTCTCAAACGGTGTTAAGTAGGGGGGTTGTAATCTCTATGGTGCTCATTTAATCTACATGGTGTTGAGAAGTTGAAAAGTCCGTTTTACCCTTAATGAATCTAGTTGTACTAGTTGTACCAGTTGTCCCAGTTGTACCAGTTGTCCCAGTTGTTCTATTAGTTGTAGTTGTACTAGTTGTACCTCCCAGTTGTACCAGTTGTAGTTGTCCTAGTAGTCCCAGTTGTCCGCAAAAAATCCCCCATTTGTACCAGTAGTACCAGTAGTACTACGCGGAAGGGGATTCGAACCCAGGTCGCGGGTCACACGCGGGTGCGCGGGCCACTGGGCTACCGTGTTTTTTCTCGTTATATTACCGTGTTAATTATATTTAACCACATATATTGATAAACCAAAAAAAAAAAAAATTTATTTTATGAGCACCATATGAGATTACAACCCTCTTCCCCAACACTTTTTGAGAATTTGACTCGAGTACTTTTGATATTATTTGAATCATTTTGCATCACATTATTACTATTCGAAGTCTGACTGGTTAACTAAAGCCTATATAACTTAATTACTTAACCACGTTTTGAAAGATATAGGGTGGCTTTCGTTGATATTTATTTCTCAGGGGCTTTTCTTGATTATTCGTAAAAATTAGAAACCAAACCAGTAAATTCAACTCTTACTTTTCTTCTCAAAATTCAACATGCTGTAGCAAACCCAACCCGGACCAAACTGGACCAATTATTAGTCTCTCTTTACCCTCGAAGCCTTTCGTCTTTCTTTCTCACCAGACAGCTTTCTCTCTTTCCAACTCTCCAGCGATGAATCGATCAAGCTCTTTTTGATTTCTGAATCGATCTTCAGAATTCGAAATGACAGTGGCGATTTCCGATCTTCCACCGGATTTGGTAGAGGAGGTGCTCTCTAGGGTTCTGTTAACATCTTTGAAAGCAATGAGATTTACTTGCAGAAAATGGGACGCGTTATCCGAAAATCCGAGGTTTATAGAAAAGCACATTGGTAAAGCAAAAGCAACAACAGAGAAGAAAGGGGAGAATTTGGCAATCATGACGATGGATTTTAGGGTTTATCTGATGAGCTTCAAACTTAACGATTTTACTGACGGGATTTATTACTACTTTAGCTACTTTAGCAGCTTTTCCAGTTACTCGGGATTCCCGATTATTCCATTTCCTGATGTTAGTAATGAACAGCGGTCAAATAGGATTATTTTCTTCTCGGGATCTTTTACTTTTTTTCATCATGTGGGAATTAGAATTAATTCCCGTTTATCTACTTTTATCCATGTGGGGTGGAAAGAAGCGTCTGTATTCAGCTACAAAATTTATTTTATACACTGCAGGAAGTTCTATTTTTTTATTAATAGGAGTTTTAGGTATAAGTTTATATGGTTCGAACGAACCAACATTAAATTTAGAACTATTAGCTAATCAATCCTATCCTGTCACACTTGAAATACTATTTTATATTGGATTTCTTATTGCTTTTGCCGTTAAATCACCGATTATACCTTTACATACTTGGTTACCTGACACCCACGGCGAGGCACATTACAGTACCTGTATGCTTCTCGCTGGAATCTTATTAAAAATGGGAGCATATGGGTTGGTTCGAATTAATATGGAATTATTACCTCACGCGCATTCTCTGTTTTCTCCTTGGTTAATGGTAGTCGGTACAATTCAAATAATTTATGCAGCTTCAACATCTCCCGGTCAACGTAATTTAAAAAAGAGAATAGCCTATTCTTCTGTATCTCATATGGGTTTTATAATTATAGGTATTGGTTCTATAACGGATCCTGGACTTAATGGAGCTATTTTACAAATAATCTCTCATGGCTTTATTGGCGCTGCACTTTTTTTCTTGGCAGGAACGAGTTATGATAGAATGCGGCTTGTTTATCTTGATGAAATGGGTGGAATGGCTATCTCCATTCCAAAGATATTTACAATGTTCACTATCTTATCGATGGCCACCCTTGCATTACCGGGCATGAGTGGTTTTGTTGCAGAATTAATTGTTTTTTTTGGAATAATTACCAGCCAAAAATATTTCGTAATTTCAAAAATTTTAATTATTTTTGTAATGTCAATTGGAATGATATTAACTCCTATATATTTATTATCTATGTCACGCCAAATGTTTTATGGATACAAGTTAAGTAATGTTAAAAACTTGTCTTTTTTTGATTCTGGACCCCGAGAGTTATTTCTTTCAATCTCGATTCTTCTACCCATAATTGGTATTGGGATTTATCCTGATTTTGTGCTCTCATTAGCAAGTGACAAGGTCGAATCCATTTTATCTAATTATTTTTATGGATAGTTTTCAGGAAATAAAAAAAAATTAAATTGAATTGTAATCAGACGTCTTTGGTCTTTGTATTATGAGAACCTTTTGAATCATTATACTACTTGATTCAAAAGGTTCTTGATGATTTACTACTAAAACTAAATTCTATTTCTGAACTTATATGAAGTTATATATGGATGCTATTCTTTTTTATTTGGATTCCTTTATTTTTGGGGTAATGTTTTATTTAATTCGATGTAAATGAACCATAACTGTGTAAACCTATTCCTAAAAGATTGACGCCAAAATAGCATATCCAAATTAAAAGAAAGCCTATCGAAGCCACAATTGCAGAATGGATACCCCTAACATTCCTATTTGTTTTAATATGTAAATAAATTGCGAATATGGTCCAAGTAATAAATGCCCAGGTTTCTTTTGGATCCCAATTCCAATATGAACCCCATGTCTCATTAGCCCATACAGCTCCTGAAAGAATGCCGACGGTTAAAAAGGTAAATCCAAGACTAATAATACGAAAACTCCAAAAATCTAATTGTTCAATCAATTGATACCTATAATAATTTTTAGAAAAACTAAAATTACTGTTTTGTTGTAATAAAATAGAATTTCTTTCGTTTATGTAGTAAAGTACATCAAAATAAAATAATTCATTTAATAAATTTTTTGTTTTAATATTCTCGTTCCAAAAAGTAGGTACGACTTTGCGAAATGTAATAACTAGAAGAGCTATTGATAATAATGATCCTCATAACAAAGCGCCATAGCATAATATCATCATACTTACATGCATCATTAACCACTGGGACTGGAGAGCTGGTACTAATATTGCAGACTGAGGCATTTTGTTTAAAAGACCTGAAGTAGCAAAACCCTGAATAAAAATAGCACTTGGCGCAGTTATTGCGTTTAAGTAATTTTTTTGTTTTTTATTAAAATAGGAAACCATATGAATAATTGAAAAAGCCCATGAAAGAAAAATTAACGATTCATATAAATTACTTAATGGAAAATGTCCTGAATAAATCCAACGGGTGAATAATAATCATGTTATACCAAAAAACGTAATTACGATTCCTTTATCTGATGAATCAAAAAATCCTATGATTTCATCTAAATTAACTAAAAAAGTGAAAAAATAAATTGTCAGTACAATTGACACGACCGAAAAAGATATATGAGTTAATATATGCTCTAGAATTGAAAAAATCATAAAAAATTTGTTAAAAATTAATAAATTAATACTAGGTTTTACCCGATTTTATAAAAAAAAAGTTGTGTATTAATTTGATTATAAAACTTATAATATCTCTTTTATACGATCTTATGCCGCTACTCGGACTCGAACTGAGATGCTCTAGCACTACTTCCTAAGAGCAGCGTGTCTACCAATTTCACCATAGCGGCAACTTGTTCAAAACAATACTAACAAGTTTTTATTCAATCGTCGAGACGAAAATTTAAATAAAGAAACCAATTTAATGCAATTCACAATTGATTTCATGAATCAAAATGTTTTTCAAGAGGTATTTGGGGTTTTAATTAAATTAAGATTTTTTTTATCTTAGTTATTTGAAATTTTTTTCATTAACTTTTTGTACTTTAGATTTTTTTTCTAGAATATAATGAAAAATGGAACTAAGAAAAATGTAACTAAATTCAAGTAATTGGGACTTGAACTCAAAGACAAAACACGAAATGAAATTTAGAAATTCCATTAATATTAAATTTATAAGTTTCATTAATTAAAATAAAAAATGCTTTTTCTAAAAATGAAAACTTAATGAAAACTTTTTGAAAATTCTTAGAAATTTTAAATAAAATAAGATTTGCCTAATTGTTCAAGCGAAATAAAAATAAATTATCAAAATATCTCTTTTGATGTATCTTTTTATATTGTACAAACATAAGATTTTTTGATCACTTAATATATGATATATTATTAAATAATATTCACTTATTGTGGATAGATGCTTTTATTGTGGATAGATGTTTTTATAACTTTAATTCAAAGTAAAGAATAGAAAAATTCAGAGCAATAACATAAAGGTATAAAGTGACAAATTTTTCACTTAAATTAATTTCAAGAATCTATTGATTTCGCTTAAAGAGGAAATACAAGATATTTCTTTCTTTATTATTGTCCCCCCCCCTCCCCCCGAAATTTTTTTTTTGAACCTTTCTTTTTTATCTATTTATCTATATATTCTTTTTTTTTCCTTTTTTTTATGTATTCTAAAAAACTTAGTTTTTAAGTTAGGATAATTCGAATTATTCTAGTATTTTTTATTTATTTTGTTGTACAAAAAAACTTTTGGAATTACCTTAGAAAGGGATTTTCCTAACGAAAAAGCTTTCAACGATGTCGAATACCCCTTCCTTTTCCAAATGTTTTTACGAATACGCTTTTTCGAGATAGAAGTACGTTTTTTTGGAACTGCCATTCAAAAATGAAAAAACTTTTTCAGCGGTATAATTGGATGTCAAAGACATTTATTATTCTATTCTTTCATACTCCATCTCCATATAACGTTATTTTTTTCTTTCAAATTTTATTATCTATTATTTTCAAAACAAAAAAGACATTCAAGCGTTTGAAATCTCGTACGAGAGCGCCCATTTAATTAAATTTATACTATTTATACTAATAGATTATATTATCAAAAAAAAATTTGATTATAATCAAATTTCTTGCAAAAAAAAAAAAGCTCACTTAGTGTACTGTAAAACAATCACTAAATTCCAAAATTCAAATTAATTCCTTAATAATTTTAAATAATAAAACTCAAATAACTTTTTTTAGTTAAAGTTTTTTTATGATATAATTAGTATTAAGTCTTTTTTTCTCGTGTAAATCTTTGTTCTATTCTTAATATATGAATATAAATTATTGTATATACGGAATTATAATTCACTTTTTAGGTATCTGCATAAAATTAAAATTTTATTTACGTAGTAATAAAAAAAAGACAAATAATTTTTTTGAGAGTAACCTAGTAATATTATTTAATAACTTATAGTTTTTTGATTTGAATATCTATTTCTTTTGAAAGATTTATGAAGGATTATACTAATTCGAAAAAAATTTCTATTTAGGTTTGAAATCGCGTGCTTTTTTTTTGTCTCCTTTGAAAAAAAAAAAAAAAAAAAAATATATATATATATATATATATATATATATATATAGCCAAACCAGTGAATAAGAAATAATAAATTTAATAATAAAATAAAAAGGATTTTTTATTTTATGGAACATACATATCAATATTCATGGATCATCCCTTTCATTCCACTTCCAGTACCTATTTTACTAGGAGTTGGACTTCTACTTTTTCCGACAGTAACTAAAAGCCTTCGACGTATGTGGACTTTTCTGAGTATTTTTCTGTTAAGTATAGTTATGATCTTTTCATTCTATCTATCTATTCAACAAATTTTTCTAAGTTGCATTCATCAAAATGTATGGTCTTGGACCATAAATAATGAATTTTCTTTTGAGTTCGGTTACTTTATTGATCCACTTACTTCTATTATGTTAATATTAATTACAACTGTTGGAATTTTGGTTCTTATTATAGTGACAATTATATGGCTCATGATCAAGGATATCTGAGGTTTTTTGCTTATATGGGTTTTTTTTAATACTTCAATGTTAGGATTAGTTACTAGTTCTAATTTGATCCAAGTTTATTTTTTTTGGGAATTAGTTGGAATGTGTTCGTATTTATTAATCGGTTTTTGGTTCACAAGACCCATTGCAGCGAATGCTTGTCAAAAAGCTTTTGTAACCAATCGTGTAGGGGATTTTGGTTTATTATTAGGAATTTTGGGTCTTTATTGGATAACTGGCAGTTTTGAATTTCAGGATTTGTTCGAAATAGTTAATAATTTAATTTTAAATAATAGAGTAAATCTCTTATTCCTTACTTTGTGTGCATTTCTATTATTTGTGGGTCCTATTGCTAAATCCGCACAATTTCCTCTTCATGTATG